>JAJJWW010009791.1:0-388585 GCA_023531295.1 Papaver armeniacum | reverse complement strand
TTTGTTTAGGGTTTGGACTACAAGAAAATGACCTAAATTTCCTAGGTTCCTTATAACCAAAACACGTGTCACCAAAATTGCATGCAAACTATCTAGGTGACACGTACTTATTGGCCACCGAAGTGAGGGATGCGATGATTTTATTAAATGTGCCAAATCCCATTTTTTGCTAACAGTTTCCCGCAAAACAATTTATTTTTATGAACTCCCAAAAACAAAACTTCAATAAATTCAAATCCAAAAATTTCAATTCTCCGTGACCATAGATTTATTTTAGTTTTTGTGTTTTTTTTAACAGGGTTGGAACTTTGTTGGAACGGAAGGTAAAATTTCTTGGTCGGTCTCCCCACCGCATGCGGTCATCTAGTAGTTCTATAATGGTCATATAAATATTGGGTATTGGAAGGTAAAATTTTTGCTCATTTCCCCCACTCTACGCGCGGCAATACTAGTAGTTCTTATAATGGTCATATAAATTAAATTGGGTATCGTATGGTTCTCCGATGATTTGCGTGCATGGACTTGAAAATTAAATTAGTGATTCAAGGGGAATTGGAAACATAACAAACTACACTTGACAAAAAAAAAGCAACAAACAATTTTCTCAGCGACGCCCAGTTGACGATGCTTTTATCCATACCATACCATCCCATGAACCAGAACCCACGCCAAGCATTGGACCTTTGTCAGCACCTTGTGCAGCACCAGATGGCATCTGATACATGAATATTATCAATTTCTACTTCTTCCACGAGATTCCCATGTCCCACAAAGAAAGTACACATATTTTTAACGATTTTTGGTTTTAGCTCATGTGAAGAGACAAACCTGATGAATGCAGTGATCCATACCATAAGGAGTAGGAAAACTCTTCAGGTCTCCCGTGTTTCATACCATAAGGCACAATTTTGAGCAAGAAGTATGTAAAAATTATCATAAGAAACTCATACTCATATGAAACCAATCAACAAAGAATTTTATGTGCAAGACTGATTTCTATGATGCCTAGCAACTAGGAATATCTTGATATAAGAAACAATGTGTTGTTGGTTGTTGCATCACAGGCGATCAATATCAGCTCTCAATCTCAAGGCTATATAACTTGGTTTTACCAAGAAGGCTTTATTTATTAATCAATAACTAGAAACAATGAACGAGACCAATTTAACACATACATAAAAGTACAAGCAGATGCGCATGATGAGCCCATTAACCAAAGACGTGCCGGTGGCTTTTTTCCACATTACATAAGGCAGCCACTGATGGTAAAACGTAACCAATAATAATTTTTCACATTGACAAGTGACAACAAATATGTTGGCCCCAAATAATGTGGCACATGAAAATTCGTATTAGTTAGATAGTTCAAAACATCGACCGATGAATGGACCGGATTCATAAGAAAATATCACATGTTCTTCCATCTTCATCTTTTGTACTTTCTTAGAACGCTGTAACCTTTAGAAAATACCAAGCTAGCCAAAAACTGTAACTTCACTGACCTTCAAAAGAAAGTTCAAAAACTTAGAAATTTAAACCGAGAATTATAGGGAATTGCTCATATAGTTCTTTCAACTATAGTAAAGTAATTGTTGATTTTAGACTCTACCACATCAAACAACCAAAGTAAGCACACCTGTGTTTCAAAAACAAAAAAAAAAAAAAGACCTTCTCAATGGTGATAACAACAATATCATAGTTTTGTTTAAGAGATTGTGGAGCAAAATCTTGCAACCTGCCACTTATTTTCTTGAGGTGACAATCGCACTAAACATATATTTATATATACTAGTAACTATTCAGCTTTTTACACCGTCATTATCAGTTAAATTAAAATCTGACCTCAAAGTTAAAACTCACACACCATAGCTCACAGATCAAAGATCAAAGAGAACTTATATGTTTTCATTCACAACAAACATATGCGCATCATGTCTTTGCAATAGATTAATGCATGGGAACTGAAAGATGCAAAGGTAGACAATGAAGACTTATCTTCCAATGTCGTCTGCATGGAACTCACTGCTTTATGGACGTCACCATGGTGACTCACGTAGGAATACTTGTTTGACAAAATATATTAGTCATTAGATATAGATGTTCATCTTTGTACAGTATTGGCAGATTTTGTCCAAGAGCTTCAAAAAAACGATTATGTAAACATAAAAAAGGGTTTATGATTAAGGACTCGCGAAATCGAGATTAAACCAATTTATTGAACTTAATTATGACAAGATATGAAGCACTAAAAACCTTTGACTAAAGGTTACTTTTTCTGGAATCATCCAGATTTCAGATAGAAATTGATGGAGATCCAAACTTAGGTCATAATTCTTTTGAATTATTTTCAGATTATTTTTAAATGGGAAATATTAGAGCATGCTGATAATGCTTAAAACCTATTTTAAGATCAGAGCGGAAAATTAAGAGTTAGTGATGAATTACATCAAAGAACGACCAGATGATTATCAATCCTATCAACCCAAAACCTCTCCCCTCTCTAGGAAAGACGATTTTCGGCAGGGAGAAGAAAAATTCTTTCGGCAACCTTAAATGCTCAGATCTTTAAAGCTGATGTAGAACGACCAGATGATTATCAATCCTATCGACCCAAACCTCTCCTCCTCTCTAGAAAGACGATTTTCGCAGGGAGAAAAAATTTTTCCGGCAACCTTAACTCAGCTCAGATATTCTTAGATTTGGGCAATATCAGCTTTAATCCTCAAATATCAAATTAGATTTAGCTTTCTAGAACACAAATCAGAGAAAATAAACAGTAACCTAGTCAATCTTCACCATCATCTTCAAACCCTAACTCAACCGCCATGGATTTAGCAGACCTCATTGGATAAATCATCGATTCACCGTCCCATCAAACTCATTGGGTCGCTTGCTTGCTAATTTATGATACCTAACTTTATTCTTGGAGATTTTATTCATCTTAGTTCTGCCTGATGACGATATGATTGTCATCGGAGTTTACCACTGGCTCTAGTCTTCATCGACAACCTATCCAGCCATGGTTTCCAGCCGTAATTATTAATCCACCCTTTCAATTTGAGATAATTTTTTCAGGGTTGGTACCATCTCAATATCCTCAGCGAAAAGTATAAGAATTTTTCTTTTTGCTTCTATCCTTATACCTAAGAATTCATATTATGATGTTAGATATGTTCATTAAGCAAAATTTTACGATGAGTGCCCAGAGACTTCCGTATTTTGCTTTCTAACCTCCTTAAAACCTATGAGACCATTTGTTTTCCATACATATCTCAAAATAACCAAAAGTTTTCCTACTATTTCATCAAACCTGATCTGTTAAAAAAAAATCGAACTTTTTCTCAATCCGTTTTTGCCTTTTTGCTTAATATGTAATCTGGTTTAGCAATTGTGTGTAATTGTTGTAGTATAATTCCTTTCTTGGGTTTCAGTTTTGTACATTTGTAATAGCATTGCTAGTTAGTTTAGCGTAAATTTTTCTAGGGCAGTAGATTGGACGATACTTCAAGCCACATTCAAAGCTAAAGACCTCAAAGTTGAAGCTATGGATATGGACGGAAAAAAGGAGGTAAAAATTACCATCTGCGCAATTCTCCACAACACTGGGCACAAAGGCATACATCCGTCTCCTGATCAATTGCATCAACACCCCTCACCAACAACTAAGTTCTTGTGGACTCCAACCATGTCCATCAAACGTACAACTTTTCTTATGGAAAGCATTCGTCGAAGGCCTACTACCCGGAACCTCATCCGCATCCCCGCCGCACCAACTACAACATCTACCCTGCATGCGCTTTTAATCCGTATATTGATATTCACCTTTTGCTCCACTATAATATCTCCGTAATTTCTTGCATTCCGATCCAATTGTAGGCTCGAAACTTTCGGTATAAAATACCCTCATGTAATAGCGCTAGTAGATTAATAAATTTCATGCTTCAAAAAAAAAAAAAATTATCAATCCTCCTTCAAATCAGATGAAACAAATTGAAAGATGATCAAAACATAGACTCGAAAACACTAAAATTAGTTTCACCTGGATCGTGTTTTCCTTCCGCCCACCGCAAACACAAAGAAAAAAAGGTCTTGAATTTTATGTCGAGTAAGGTATACGGGCATGGCATATTTAAGTTAACAATTTAAAGGATTTTTTTTTTATATATATACGAGTTTCAAACCTGCACTTTTACCCAATGTAATTTGAACACGACCGAACCGAGCCGAACTAACTAAGTCCGACAAATAGGTTGATTGAAAGTTTACCGGACAACAAGGACAACTCAAACATATGGATTTTTATGAGGATAGCTCATTTTTTATTGCATATAATATATATGGGTAAGGGAAAACTCATGTCAAGTGTATTAACTCATTTTGCTAACAAGGATAATAATTGGTGCCTTTTGGAACTGCACCTCACAAGAAAACTTTCTTGTTGAATAGCATTTTAATGACAAATGTGACAGGTTATTGAAAAGCATCATACAAAAAATGTTTAGACATTGAATAACATAGTGTTACATGACTTTTTTTAATAAATAAACCAGGCTTAATCCTGGAGATACAAACCAAAGTTTGTCATATTACATCTTCGCAAGCCTGACCAAATCGGGTTAATTTGTGGCTCTTTCCATTGCAAGCTGATTTTGTGTTCAAGACATTGAGCAGCTAACATCCTTGGTAAGTAATTTTTGACTGAACCGAGAATAAGTTCCTTAATCATTCTAATACATAAAATAAAAGTTTTGTTTTTTCCCCGGCTGCAATTGATAAGAGTTCTTCACCGCCTTCCTAGTTGGATTTTAATAGCTTCAAGGACTTTCACGTTGTCACCTTCAATTTCCACCTGCGACTGATTCAGTTGACGTGCCCAAAGGATTGTGTTACAAGACATGTGAGTGGTTTTTCTCGGCTAAGCCATTTTGTTGAGAGGTATAGGACGGCAAGATAATCGTTGGATTACCACATATAGAGGTGTAAAACGTGCCGGCCCGGCACACGAAGTCGCGTGCTTCACGTGCCATGTGCCGTGTTGTGATGTGCCAACGATTTAAACGTGATGTGCCGTGCTGTGCTTTACTAGTCAAAATCTTGGCACATCACATCCCACGGGCACAACACACGAATAAACGTGCCGTGCTATGCCGTGCTGGCACACGTGTTATAAACAATTTGAAATCACTTAATGTATACATTAAGTCAGACATTATCACAAGAATTTAATTAGACAACATATCATTTGAAATTATTTCAACTAAAATTAACAAGTTTATTCAATAAAAAGAAATAACCCATCAAATATAAAATTGGATTATTGTCATGTAAATTAATGTTCTAGTTAAATATAGGTGGCGGCATTATAACAACGATCTTTGAAATATATTTTCCAAATATTAAGGTATTATATGTGTTGTTATAAATAAGCCAACATAAAATGTTAAAAACTAGCTAGGATGGTGACTCTTTTGTGAAATATACAAAAAATGTGATGTATTATGCCTTGTTATATGGTGTATTTGTACATGTTATGACGTGCTCTCTTAACGTGTTGTCTTGGCTGGGCCACGTGCTTATCTCAGCGCTGTCTTTGTGCTACAATACCAATTAGTCAAACCTAGCACGCCCCATTTAACTAACGTGGCTATGCTTGCGGCCGGCTAAGAATCACGGCCGAAATACCGCATGCTCAAATTTTAGCGTCTTTCGGGTCACCGTGTTCGTCTTTGGCACATCCAATTTACACCTCTAACCACATACATCTAAATTTTCTTAAATTTTCCATATGTAAGCTATATGACTCCATCGCGTCGGGAATACAAATTTATTTATATTCTTTTACAAGAAAGTAATTTGTCAGTGATTTGGTTGAAATGTCAAAAAGACAACAACCAAACGATGCTTGTTTTCGTAGGATTCAGCCAATAATCTACTATAATCATTGTTGACAACGTAGCCGTTATAACCTATAGTAGATAAATCTGGCGTAGGATCCATACATCACCGATTCACCGCATACATGTTGCAGTGGAGGGGCGTGGAGGGCGGCTAGTAAGGCTTTATCTTATCAGCCTTACTTCAAAGGACATATTGCAGTGGAGGGGCGTGATGTCTGAGACTGAATGTCTGAAGTCCATGTAGTTTATCTTTTCCGTCAATACAGCCAATTAAACATACTTAAGTAGGTCGATTGATTGACTTAGTGGCACAACCAATGACCGGTGTGCAAAACCGCTTTTCAACATCTTAAAAACGGGATGGGTAATTGGGAATGTGATTAAAGAGTTGACTCACTCGATAGTTTGTACTTTTAGTTTTTACTGCAGTCAAACGTTAACTTTGATAAAAAGTAACAAATTCTACTTTTTGCTCGATTCACTTTTTTGTCAAGACTCGACGGTCGATAAACTCTACTCGTACTACTCCATCATTTCAAATTAGGATTAAGCCAAATTCTACCACATTCTATGGTTTGAAAAATCCCTGTTGGTACCCAAAGTTACTTTTGGGCACGAAACACGATGAATGGATAGTTGATGTGTATTTTGGGTTAGGAGACGAAATGAAGAACAAAATGAAAGACAGAGGTTTAACGTGGTTCGGCATAGGTTGCCTACGTCCACTTTAATCCCCTTTGGAGAAAATGTTTTATTGACTTTTGTATTACAAAGTATGTTTTTCTCCTCTTGGCCCCCCTTTTCCGATTTCTGCTCTGCTATTTATTTGCAAGCTTCACATCTAATGTAAACATAAATTACATTAATCTGCTCATTCATGTCTCCATCATCAATTACAGTATGAAACAATTTGGAGTTAATTCGCATGTATGAAATCGTGCAGAATTAGTACCGCATGGTCGACTAATCGCATTTTAGTGGTGAAATCACGCATTTAGTACCGCATGGTCAAACTGACTTCAATTTGCATGGCTGAAACGCGAATTCAATTTGCATGGTGAAATCGCCGGAATTGATTATGCATGAAACCGCACATTTATGCTTCCATGATAAATTCCCGTATAAATGATGGCCGGCGTTATTGGTGGACATTTGCCGGCGAATGCTCGACTGCATGGGTAGACCCGTTGACGGTTGACAGCATGATGGCCGCGATTAATGGAGGCCACAGGCAAGATGGTTGGAGACCGGTTAGCGGCGAGGAAGAGTTTTGAATCAATTGTTTTGCGGCATTGGCTACAAGACCGAAAATTGGCTAGGGGTGCGACCACTTCGATAGTTGACCAACGGTTGACCTGACCGCTGACCGACCGTTGACCATGACCTTGACCGGAAGTTGACTACGATAGTTGACCGACTTTGACCATTGACCCGTCCGTGCAGACTGGTGGGATGCCTTGGTTGGATCGGGTTAGTGGGCTTGGATGAGGACCAAAACATGATTCAAGTATCAATTTGGCCCATTAAGTGGTATTTTTACTTATGGTACAAACACGCCTCCCCTCTTAACCTCCAACTTGTTGGGGGTTAAGAAAATTCGCGTTCTTTGAGTCAATGATAAAACTCGCCCCTACGTGAGGACTATTGATATTGAGGTGATCGCTAACTTCCCTTGTTGTTTGCGAAATCAAGACGCCCCCAAGAGTAAATTTATTTTGTGAAAGGAAGGGGTAAATAGAACCGCCTTCGTTGATTGTGGAGATCGAAATCAAGTCGCCCCCAAGTGCTGCAAAAACAAGACTGAAGAGATGCAACGGAAGCTTGGTAATGGAACAGAGTGATGTTGGAAATGAGCGGTAACAACATTGAGTGAAGCTAGTCTTCACACAAGAATCGGCATCCCAATTTGGGAGAGCTACAAACAGACGGGATCATAGTGAGGCTCAATCACCGGAGGCAAGAATTGTTGAGGATCGGATTTAAACGATTCGATAAACCTAGGTAATCGTACAAATAAAACTAGACAACATCGATTGCGTCCAACCGATAACCAGACCGCATCGGTTGCGTCCAACTGAGTACGCTGCATTCATAGTAAATCGGGATCGCATCGGTCGCGTCCAACCGAGTGCGAGAGCTTGCTTTTAACTGAGTACAATAATTCAATCAAAATAACTATAAGATTTAACATTACCGATTGTAAAAATTGCGTAAAAATATTAGGGTGTACGCTCGCCCCCTCTTAATCCTGCAACTCGTTGAGGACTAAGAAGTTTGGGTTACCTCGGGTTTCGATTTTCAGGAGCTTAATTGCAATTAGGTCTTGTAACTTGCCCCAATCGTATGAAGTGTTACACGACTTGCCCCAAAAAGAGTAATTTTAGACCATGAGGTGTTACATATCTTGCCCCAAGTGATGATGTCGTGCTTGAAGTGATATGCAACTCGCCCCCTAAGATAGTAATTGTCATGTTGCTCAATGCTTGCACAAGGGTGCACCGCCTTGTCGCATTTTGCTCGCGCATGGGATTTTGAATATATGCCGTATCCGGAATTCGCGCGGGGGCCAATCCCACTATTCCGTATGCGCGCAAAAAATTGAAATGTGTGCATCCCCTCGTGAGAAGATGCTTGCCACATTAAAGGTGTCTTACTGAAAAAAGTATGCATGAATATATGAAAGGATGCAAAAATATGTAAATTGTATACTTACCTTATTGAAAAATGTTCTTATTGACTTTGCTTACGAAGTGGTTAGGGACCCGAGTGTCTATGACGGGGTGTTTTCAACGATGATTAGTATAGTTGCCTTAGCGTCCTCAGGTAGAACTTAGTGATTGATTTGTCCGTGGGACTAGAATGCATCGGCTTAAGTCCAAGTCGGATCGAAGACAAAGTTGCCACGGAATCATTTATTTTGTGAACAGATCACCGCACCGCAATGATTACATGCTGTAGAAACTGGATCGAATCGATTTGGAGAGGAAAATCGTATTTGAAACAGATTTTTCGTGAAAATCGGATTATGCAGTTAACCCACCGGATCGTAGGAATTAAAAAGGATCGCGGCCGTTCGATCAACATGTGTGCCCAAAGTTACTCACCGAATGGACGTCGTCAAAAATTACCGTTAGCCTGATTGATCGTAATCGCTGCATCGCAAATCTGCGCTTTAGCTGATTGATCGCACCATGCAAAGAGATACCGTATAATCACGCGCTTCACGGCAGTCCAGTTGGTCGCAATTGCCGGCAGCTTCGATTCGCGTTAGAGATTTTTTACAATACCAATTGCAAACCATCTCAAACTAACGTCACTACAAAGTCCGATAAAACTCGTTTCCATGACGTTCGGTTCGTGGCAAAAGATGGAGTGAAAACACCATCAAGTCGTTGTAGGATGTTCGATCCGCAACAATGACAAATGCCTCTAGATTTCAAAGAAATTGCATCCCGGATAGGGGAAGCGGCGGATGTCCCGAGCTCGGAGATCGTCACCATCACGCCATCATGATTAACAATTGTAAACCTACCTATCTCTAATTGCTTGCATCAACTACTCGTATGCAAAACTTTGAGCTTTGATGCCCCTAACAATTGTTGCTGCATCTGTTGATCGTAATCTTCGCAAATCGGGCTTTGATTGCAATTACCGCAGTCCAGTTGATCACAGGTTGTCTAATTACCCTCTAGGCGCTCGCAAGCCCTAGGGGAAGGCTCCATAAAAGGTCACAAGAAAAAAATGTTACAAGAGGTTCGGAGAAAATATGGTAGTTGGAGGAAGATTGTCGAAGAGGATCTTAAAAGATGATTGATCCTAGAACCGTTACAAGAAGCTTTGATAGAAAGACAACGATTTTAAAAACTTGTCACAAAAGGTCCAGAAAGGCAAAGACCTAATTTCAGGGAGAAAGCGTCGAGGAAAGTTTCAAATATAAAAAAAAAAAATTAGAAAAGCAAGCGCCAAAGCTGGCGGAAAATATGTTCACCGGTGGGTTTTGTTCACCACTGTCAAGTTTTTGTTGACCCATGTCAGATCCGTTCACCCTCGTTAGGGGTCAACAACCCATATCAAACCCACGTTAACCCTTTAAGTTACCATTCACCCACGATCGCTGGGCTATTATCACTCGTCGAGGAAGATGTTCACCCATGTCAAATGTGGATGTCATCTCCACGTCATGCCACTTTCCACGTCAATAGCGCCATGACAAAGAGAATTGTCCACATCATCATAGTGCCATCATCAATCGGTACAAATGCCAATGATGCCACGTCATCAATCGATCCAGCAAGATCCGCCACATCATCAACTTGGCACAACAAAGACTCGCCATCGCAATCATTTGCTATGTCGCAACCGACCGCCACGTCATCGCCGCGTCATCAAGGTGGTCCATGTAGTGTGTCATGTCATCCGCCACGTCACCGCTTCAACCTGGGCCAATGCCTTCATGCATCATCGCCGCTAACCAGTATCTCCCTCATGGATCGGCCCGCGAAGAAGCTGCCGGGCGGCTGCCGCCACATTGCCAGAATCACTCGACGGGTTGACTCGCGAAACCCGACTATGGTCGTGGACACTCATAGTCCAGATGCCTGATCAGAAATGGCCGCAAAGCATTCACTCTTACTGGCATGGCTGGCCAGATCCGCCTGATCGGCCGGGCTGCATCCAAATGAGTGTTCAGATCTCCTCGCATTGCTTAATCGTGAGCCGCTGCAGCAGCATCTTGCTCGCCGCCACGGGCAGTCTGGGCCTGATAGTTCAGCATCTCCCGCAGCTTCGGCTTGATCGCGCCATTAGTAGCGCTGCATCTTTGCTCGCCATTGCTAGGTAGCCTGTCACTTGATCGAGCTTAATAGGTCCAGGCCCATGTTCGACATTTCAGAATCCGGTATCTGATCGCGAATCACGCAAAGATAGACTTTGTTCGTCATATTGCGATGCAAAGTCGGCTCTGTTCGAAACTCCTTGATCCACTGATCGCGAATGAAAGGTAACTATGTTCTTAGCTCCCATAACAACACCAATGTTGCTGCAAAGACAACTTCGCTCGCCGCTACTCCATTCTCGTGATTCCAAATTAAGTCATAGCCTCTCCTGCCAATCGGTTGATCGATTCTTAGCATGTGACTATGTTCGTGAGTCTTTATCCCCATCTTTGCTCGGAAGGTTGTAACCCCATTTTCCTCATTATCATGGAGACGCTTTTTGTGGGTCAGTCGAGGTCCGTTCTGCAATCATTCCAATCCAAGCCCACAAGAACTATTGTGATCCAGTCGACATCATTGCCGCTATCCCGATTCATATAACTACAAAAGACATATAAAGATTCATGTCACATCCAATAGCACAATCAAGACCATCGGAGTTCCAACAACACACAAGTCCGTTACGATCTCAACTAATAAAGGTCACACCCTTTCGCCGCAACTACCGTGGATCCGATCCCAATTGATAGCATTTAATACCAACAACTCACGCTACGTATGAATGGATAGTTGGAGGTTAAGCCCACTAACCACTCAACAAGGCATCCTGACCAGCCTGCATTTGATCGGTCAATGGTCAAAGTTTCTGTGAACTATCAAAATCAACTTCCTGGGCCAAGGTCGTCGATGGTCAACGCCTGGTCAACTATCAAAGTCAACTTCCTATTAAGGTCATGGTCAATCTGTCGGTCAACCGTCAGTCAACTATCCATCCCGTACGAACACGTAGACACTACATTATTCTCGCATGATCAAATTTGTATTATCAATAAAGTTGGCTTTAGTAACTTTGTAATCAAGCAAGTTGGGGGTAGGAGGCCCAAAACTATCTTTTCTCAAAAGGGTGAATTAAAGAAATCGTGTTGCTTATTTGCTTTCATTTCTCGCAGGCCAGGATGTTTGTACCATAAGTAAAAATACCACTTAATGGGCCAAATTGATACTTGAATCATGTTTTGTCCTCATCCAAGCCCACTAACCAATAACCAATGCTTTCCCACCAGACGGATCGGTCAATGGTCAAAGCTCTGGCCAACTATCAAAGTCAACTTCCGGTCAAGGTCGATGGTCAAAACCGGAACTATCAAAGTCAACTTCCTGGTCAAGGTCGATGGTCAAAGTCTGGCCAACTATCAAAGTCAACTTCCCGTCAAGATCGATGGTCAAAGCTCTGGCCAACTATCAAAGTCAACTTCCTGTCAGGTCATGGTCAAATCTGGTCGGTCAACGGTCAAGGTCAACCGTCGGTCAACTATCGAAGTCGGGCCGACCCCCTAGCCAATTTTCTACGCTCAGAGCCGGCAAAGCCGCAAAACCACCGGCCAAAAAAACTCTTCCACGCTCGCCAACCGCCTCCAACCATGCCGGCCGGCCTCCATCCACACACTCGACCTTCTATGCTCGAACCATCAAGCGCCTACCCATGCAATCGGTGCTCCGCGGCAAGTGTCCACCAATACCGCGCCCATCATTTATGCGATCAATCCCAACGTTCATCCATTGAATTCCATGCAAAGACAAATTACGAGGTTAGCCATCATGCGCTACTAATTACAAGAAGCCAGCCATGCGAGACTAAAGGCGGCAGCTTCATACATGCGAATTAACTCAGTACCGATTCATACGCTGCACTGATGATGGTGGCTTGAATGAGAAGTTAATGTAATTTATGTTATATTTAGATACGAAATATAAATAGGAGGGAGCGAGTAAATGAGGAGGGAAAGGGGAGGAGAGGAGAGAAAAAAACATACTTTGTAATAGAAAATCAATAAAACATTTCTCCCCAAGGGGATTCATCCAGAGTGGACGAGGCAAGCCATGCCGAACCACGTAAAACTCCGTTCATCTTTTGTCTCTTTATTTGCTTTCCAATCCGTCCAAACCCCAATACTCACCAAAACTATCCATTCATCGTGTTTCGTGCCCAAAAGTAATTTTGGGTACAAACATTGGCGCCGACTAAGGGATATACGAGAAAAGAAATCGTGGCTTTCCCATTGAGAAAAGTTGTAGAAATGCTTCAAAATCGTGTCCGTGAAAAAGCAAGATTTGAGCATTTGGAAAATCACCGCGTAGCCCAGCTTGATCGCAATCGTCGCAGACTAGTTTGATCATAACCGTCGATCCGGCTGATCGCGACTGCGTCGTTAACCGTATAATCGCAATACTACGGTCCGAGCTTGATCGCAACCGCCGCAACTAAGATTCTCCGTTTGATTTGTCGAATCTATTAACGGATACCGCTGAAAATCGCATCACTAGAAAATCTCGATGATAGTGTTCTTCCAAACGCTCGTTTCGCGGCAAAAGATGTAGTGAGATACCATCAAAATCGTTGTAGGATATTCGATCCACAACATGGTCGGATCCAGCTTTCGATTTTTATCATCGCGTCCACCGATCGCATTCTTGCTTCGCTTAATCACAATTACTATAGCCCGACCATAGTCGTAGGCCACCGAGACCGACTCATCGGAAAGCGCTAAGATTGTCACAGATGTTCGATCCGCGGTATATTCGAATCCAAAGCTGAAAAATTTGCTTCCCAAATAACGTAGTGTCCTACGTGTTCAAGTTTGTAAAACGCCAAAATCACTACATCATGATCACAAGGTTGTCAAGTTACCTACATCTCAAGGTACTTGAATACCCCAGGGAAAACCTCCAAAAGCATCTCGAGAAAGTTCCGGAAAGGGCCACAAAAGTGCAAAGAAACCATGGTGAAAGGTCCGCGGACAAACAAAAGATCCACCTCGGAACCGTTACAAATGAAATGAAGAAAATAGAAAACAGTTCTTTACACCAACCGTTGCAAGGCAATAAAATACAACAGTTCACAAAACTGTTACAAAATCTCGAGAGGAAAGATCACATTTCGTGAAAAGCGTGGCGAAAAAAAAAAAAAAAAAAAAAATCAGAAAATAGCCGGCGGCCAACACGAGCGACGACGCACTGGGGCACCGGCGGCGGCAACATGCCTCAGATCTGTTCACCCTCTTCAGGGGTTTCGTTCACCCACTTTACTTTTCACTCACCCACGTCAAAGGTGTCCATCACCCACTTCCATCAACAAGAAAAGGTTCGATGCTTCATGTAACATCAAATTTCGATGTTCGCCGTATGTAAACCGTTGAGCGTCGATTGGTACATCAAATTACGATGATCCGCAATACATCAAAATTTAATTCTAAACAACAGTTCGATGCAATGGTGGTACATCAACCTTCGATGCGCTAGACACACAGACCGTTGTTGCTCCCTGGTATATCCATTTTCGATGATCTGTAAAACATCAAAATCAAATTCAGAAAACAAAAAAAAAAAAAAAAATCAGTAAAGCGGCGCCATCACGACAGCGGTGATCGCGCGGGCCAGCAAGAATTCGGCGAGTAGTCTCGTACTAATCGCCACACCGCCGAGTTTGGAGATTAATGGAGCTTACGATTCGGTGGCGCGGCTATAACCGAATTCCGTAGTCCCGATTCAATGCAACGCTGGAGCACATTAATCCCGTAGCCCTCGGATTATTCCGCCCGCTCTTGCCTTGCGGGGATATCTACACCCCACTAGGGCTTGGTCAAAAAATTTGTTTCGTTGGTATCTTCTTCATCTCACGTCCGAATTGGATGATTTTTGGCTCGTTGCGATCGCATTTCAAAATCCTACGACATGAAGGTAAAATTTTGCAATTGAGAATAATATTTTTTGGTACAATCACGTCATCAACATGTTAGAGCAAGGCGCCGACCAACCAATTTCTTTTCCTCGATAACTTCTTCTTTCGTGCATCCAAACTCGAGTGATTGTCGGCCGATGAGATCGTATGTCAATTACCAAGGTCGTGAAGGAAACATTCCAATTTTCCGAGAAGGTTAAAATTTTTAGAAATATAAAATGACAAAGACCAAACGGTCACATTCAATCACCACCTAAAATACTTTTTGATCGATTGATCGAACTGTCACAGATCCTTTCCACATAACTATTACATAATCAGTTGATCGAACTATTGTAATCCAGCTTTCACAAGAATTGTTAACATGGCTGATCAAACATTGCACAGATCCTTTTTAATTCCCTCGATTGAATCGTCGTAATCCGATTTTCATTTAAAAATCGTTTAAATACAAGCCTCTCAACCGATCTTAATTCAGCTTTACGTATAATCAGCAGAAGGTACCGATCACAACAAGGCTAAATACGCTTCATGGCAATGTCTCGATCCAAATGGACTTAACCTGCATTCCAATCCCAGACAAACAATTACTAAGTCGACGATGCTAAGGCAACTATATTAATCACGTCAGGAAAACACCGATAGCTATATCTCAATCACTTGCAAGCTAAGTCACAGAATATTTTCAATAAGGTTTATCGAATCGCGAATCCAAAGAATGGCTTCACACCAATGATTGAACTACTACAATACCGCTTTGTACTCCCGCAAATCCACCATTGAGCTACTACAACCGCCGTTTGTACTCCCGCAGCCCAAATTGACGTACCGCAGAATAATGCTCGATGTCGGCCGTAGACAAATTGATAAGCCGGGCCGTTACCCGAAATTGTCATAACTCCGTGGCAAACTCTATACGTGATCGCAATTCTTAGCGCGCTTTGTTTGCCGCTCTCCGCATCTGTGATCGGTGATCGCAAACTTTGTAATGCTCGATTCGGAATGCTATAGACCGGTGATTAAGTCATTCAGATCCCAATTCTTGCAACTCCCCGTGATCCAGTGATCGCACCGCTGCAATGCTCGATCTTCTTTGCATAAATGTACTCTGGGGGCGTCTTGATTTCCGGCAAACAACAAGGGAAGTTCGCAATCACCTCAATATCAATAGTCCACACTTGGGGCGAGTTTTATCATTGACTAAGGAACACGAAATTTTTTTCTTAACCCCCAACAAGTTGGAGGTTAAGAGGGGGCGATGTTTGTACCATAAGTAAAAATACCACTTAATGGGCCAAATTGATACTTGAATCATGTTTTGGTCCTCATCCAAGCCCACTAACCAACTACCAGGCAGCCCACCATGATGCACGATCGGTCAATGGTCAAAGTCGGTCAACTATCAAAGTCAACTTCCGCCAAGGTCGATGGTCAAAATCGGCGAACTATCAAAGTCAACTTCCATTACCAAGGTCGATGGTCAAAGTCGAGTCAACTATCAAAGTCAACTTCCTAAGCCAAGATCGATGGTCAAAGTAGGTCAACTATCAAAGTCAATCTCCCGGCCAAGGTCATGGTCAATCTGGCCGGGTCATCACTAAGGTCAACCGTTCGGCCAACTATCGGCCGCCGCACCCCTAGCCAATTTTCACCTTTGTAGCGCAAAGCCGCAAACCAATTCCTCAAAAAACTCTTCCACGCCAAATCCGCCTCCAAATCCGCATAAATTTTTACCTCCATCCACACCGGCTACCATCATGCTCGTCAACCATCAAGCCACCCCTACCTATGCAAGCCACTGCTCCACTAAAGAAGTGTCCACCAATACCGCTACCCATCATTTATGCGGTGAATCCCAACAGTTTAAATCCATTGAATTCCATGCAGTACTAATTGCAGCAGTTTCAGCCATGCGCTACTAATTGGTGTAGCTTTCAGCCATGCAGTACTAAAGGCGGCAGTTTCATACATGCAGAATTAACTCCAGCTGATTCATACAGAATTGATGATGGTGGCTTGAATGAGCAATGGTGGATAGTTTATTGATGGGGTAGGAGGCCAGGAGGGAGTTGAAACACGATGTAAAAATACGATTAATGGATAGTTTCATACATGCGAGTAATTAATCACATTCACCGTCGTTGAACTAGCTTCACTCAATGTTGTTACCGCCATTTCCAACATCACTCGCTCCATTACCAAGCTTCCATTCAGTCTCTTCGCTTGTTTTTTGCAAAGACTTTGGGGCGACTTGATTTCGATCTCCACAATCCAACGAAGGCGGTTATATTTACGCTAACAACATAAATTTACTCTTGGGCGTCTTGATTTCCATGAACAACAAGGGAAGTTCGCCAATCACCTCAATATCAATAGTCCACACTTGGGGCGAGTTTTTATCATTGATAAGGAACACGAAATTTTTTCTTAACCCCCAACAAGTTGGAGGTTAAGAGGGGGTTAAAATGTTTGTACCATAAGTAAAAATACCACTTAATGGGCCAAATTGATACTTGAATCATGTTTGGTCCTCATCCAAGCCCACTAACCAAATAACCTTGGCGACCCGCACTCAACAAGACCGATCCCAATGGTCAAAGTCATTAAAGCTATCAAAATCAACTTCCAGGTAAGGTCGATGGTCAAAGTCGGTCAACTATCAAAGTCAACTTCCGGTCAAGGTCGATGGTCAAAGTCGGTCAACTATCAAAGTCAACTTCCGGTCAACGGTCATGGTCAACGGTCAGGTCAACCGTCGGTCAACTATCGAAGGTCGGTGCCGCACTTAGCCAATTTTCGCCTTGTAGCCGGCAATGCCGCAAAACCAATTCCCGACCAAAACTCTTCCACACTCGCCAACCGCCTTAACCACGCTACCCAAATTTCCATCCACACCGGCCACCATCATGCCTGTCCAATCGTCAAAGCCGTCCCTACCCATGAAGCGAGTTTCACTGTTCACAAAGAAATGTCCACCAATATCGCCACCATCATTTATGCGAAATTTATCATGGAAGCATAAATGTGCGCTTTAATTGAATTCCAATAGTTGACCATGCAATTGAAGTCCAAAGATTTCAGCCAACGATCTTAAATACGCGATTTCGACCATGCGATTGCTAAATGCGACGATTTGACCATACGGTACTAATTACGCGATTTCATACATGCGGGAATTAATTCCATTTATTCATACAATCTGATGATGGAGACATGAATGAGCGCTTAATTTAATTTATGTTTACATTAGATGAAACGTATAAATAGCGAGGCGAAATCGGAAGGGAGGAAGGGAGGAAGAGGAGAGGAGAGAAAAAAACATATTTTGTAATAGAACAATCAATAAAACATTTCTCCCCAAGGGGATTCATCCGTGGACGTAGGCAAGACATGCCGAACCACGTAAAACCTGCGTTCATCTTTGTCTCTTTATTTGCTTTCCAATCCGTCTCCAAACCCCAATACTCACCAAAACTATCCATTCATCGTGTTTCGTACCCAAAAGTAATTTTGGGTACAAACATTGGCGCCGACTAAGGGAAACGAGAAAAGAATCGTATTCTCCCATTGAGAAAAGTTGTACAAAATGCTTCAAAATCGCTTCCGTGAAAAAGTTGTTTGAACGTCGTTGAAAAATCAATGGTTGCGGTCACCGACCGCAGATGTTGTAACCTAGTTTGATTACAATGGTTGCAGTCCAGCTGACCGCAGCTGCTGCTGACCATATAATCGCACATACTGCAGTCCAGCTGATCACAGCTGCTGCTGAACATGTAATCGCAGATATTACAGTCAAGATGATCGCAACCGCCGTAATCCGATTAAGTCGTTCGAGATCTCTAAAACTATTACCTTCTCGAATCTACAAAAAGCCGCATCACTACAAAGACCGACTCATCGGAAAGTTCGCTAAGATTGCTACCAGGATGTTCGATCACGTTGTATATTCAAGTCCAAAGTTGGAAAAATTTGCTTCCCAAATAACGTAGTGTCTACGTGTTCGAGTTTGTAAATCGTCAAAATCACTATACTGTCATGATCGCTAGGTTATCAAGTCGCCACATCTCAAGGTGCTTGAATACCCCGGGGAAAACCTCCGGTAAAAAAAACATCTCAAAAAATCGCGAGAAGGGCCACAAAAGTGCGGCAAAACCATGGTGAAAGGTCCGTGGAGAACAACAACAACGATCCGGAACCGTTACAAAGGAAATGAAAAAAAAAAACAAAAAACTACAAAAGTTCAAAAGCAATGGCAACAAATCCAAATAAAGAATGGTCCCTGACGGCGGTATTGGGCAAAGAGAGCGGCGGTACTATATGGCGAAGCCCAGCAAAGCCCATGGCGAAGGCCTCGTATCTCGGCTCACCTCTTCAGGGCTTTCGTTCACCCACTTTACGTTCACTCACCCACGTCATAGGTGTCCATCACCCACTTCCATCATTCGTAAAAGGTTTGATGCTTCATGTAACATCAAATTTCGATGTTCTGCGTATGTAAACCGTTGATGCTCATTGGTATATCAAACTACGATGATCCGCGAAACATCAAAATTTAATCCTCAACAACAACATGCAATGGTGGTACATCAACCTTTCGATGCGCCGGATACCACGACCGTTGATGCTCCCCTCGTATATCCATTTCCGATGATCCGTAAAACATCAAAATCAAATTCAAAAAATGCCGGCGGCTGGACCCGCTGCCCAAGCCACGCCATCACGAGCGGAAGAGAATGGCGGCGAACGGCGGCAGACAAGGCCGGCGGCACCAGCGAGCGGCAATCGCGATTACTCGGCGATTAAATGCCGATTAATCGGTTTCACCGCAACCTGCATCGGCGACACTGAGGGTATGATTTGTTGCATAGCGATGCAACTTAATTCCGAGTCTGCCCAATGGAACGCTGCAAACTTAATCCCGTAGCCTCGGATTATTCCGCCCCAGTTTATCTTGCCTTGCGGATGTGTACACCCCACTAGGGCTTGGTCTAAAAATTTGTTTCGTTGATATCTTCTTCGTCTCACGTCCGAATTGATGATTTTTGGCTCGTTGCGATCGCAGTTCAATATCCTACGACATGAAGTGCAGTTGATCACAACAAATACGCTTCCGTGGCAACTCGTCTTCGATCCACTTGGACTTAACTCGGTGCATTCCAATCCCACGACAAATCAACTACTAAGTCGAGACGAGACGCTAAGGCAACTATACTAATCATCGTCGCCGGAAAACACCGACATAGCCGGTGGGCATCCTAATCACTTCGTAAGCGAAGTCGGTAACATTTTCAATAAGGTAAGTATACAATTTACATATTTTTGCATCTTTTCATATATTCATGCATACTTTTGTTCAAGAAGACACCTTTAATGTGGCAAGCATCTTCTCACGAGGATGCACACATTTTCACCCCGCGCATCCGGGAAATAGGATTGGCCCCCCCGAATTCCGATAGCGTATATATTCAAAATCCCATGCGCGAGCAAAATGCAAAGAAGGCAAAGGCACCCTGTGCAAGCATTGAGCAAAGATGACAATTACTATCTTCGAAGTGAGTTGCATATCACTTCAACACGACCGATCACTCACTACAAGATATGTAAACACCTCATGGCCTAAAATTACTCTTTTTGGGTCAAGTCATGTAACACTTCATACGCTTGTGGCAAGTTACATACCACCTAATTGCAATTAAGCTCCTGAAAATCGAAACTTCAGTAACCCAAACTTCTTAGTTCTCCAACGAGTTGCCAGATTAAGAGGGGCGAAAGCGTACACCCTAATATTTTTACGCAATTTTACGATCAATAATGTTAAACTATTTGCTATAGTTATGTTGATTGAATTATTGTACTCAGTTCAAAAGCAACCGCTACTCTTCGGTTGATTTTACCGATGGGGCCGATTTGCCTATGAATTCGGGACTCGCTGACGCAACCGATGCAGCTCTGTTGCATTTAGTTGGACGAATCGATCTTACATCTAGTTTCATTTGTAACCTTACACAGGTTTATCGAATCGTTTAAATCAAATCCCTCAACAGGGCCGCATCCAAACATTGAGCTAGTACAAATTGTCTCTATTTGTACTCCATTCAGCCGATCGCAGCCATCGCAATGCTCGATGCCGGCTGCACTAGCCGATCGTCAGCTGGGCCATCACTGTTCAAGAATTGTACTCTGCCATTCGATCGCAGCCGGCCGTAGTTGAAGTTTCGCTTGTCGCTCCCGCAGCTGACTGATCGTTCTTTGCAATGCTGATCTTTATATGATTGGTGATCAAAACGGCCGCAGTCCAGCTCTGTTCACAACTCCTGCCAGTCAAATCCACCTGATCGCAGCCGCCGCAGCTTGATTTATCGATGCCAACTACGGCATCACCGATCGAAGCCGCCATCAGCCTCCGTTCGCAACTCCCGGCCCGATTGATCACAACCGGGCCGATGCGGCCTTGCTCGTCGACGATGCATTCCTAGCGATCCAAAAGCAACTGCGGTGCAGTTTACTCGTTTACTGCTTTGCAGTGCCGGTGATGGAAGTACGCAAACCATTTTGCTCGATGCGATTTACTACCCCGGTTTGCTTGCTTATTAACGAGTTTTTTGTGGCCATCACAACACCAAGTCCAACGCCACACACACGGTTAATTTACATCGAGACCACGCTCACATAGATTCTGGGCTTCGATTCGACCTTCGGTCCGTTTTGCATAACAATGGTTCATACTCAATTATTTCCTAGGAACACAATAGCCTCACTTGGGGGGGCGACTTGATCACAATCAACGAAGGCGGTTCTATTTACGTCAAAGAACAAAAATTTACTCATGGGGGCGTCTTGATTTCCACAAACAACAAGGAAGTTCGCCGATCACCTCAACATCAATAGTCCTCACGTAGGGGCGAGTTTTATCATTGACTAAAGAACGCGAAATTTTCTTAACCCCCAACAAGTTTGGAGGTTAAGAGGGGCGATGTTTGTACCGTAAGTAAAAATACCACTAACGGGCCAAATTGATACTTGAATCATGTTTTGGTCCTCATCCAAGCCCAGCTAACCCGAACAGCAAGGCATCCCACCAGCTCCAGACGGATCAGTCAATGGTCAAAGTCGGTCAACTATCAAAAGTCAACTTCCCAAAGGACGATGGTCAAAGTCGGTCAACTATCCAAAGTCAACTTAGGTCCAAGGTCATGGTCATGGTGGTCAACGATCCAAGGTCAACCGTCGGTCAACTATCGATCGATCGCACCCACTCTAGCCAATTTTCGGTCTTGTAGCGCCCAATCTGCAAACGATTCCGGCCAAAAACTTTTCCACGGCACAACCGGAGTCTCCAACCATACTGCCAAACAATTTCTCCATCCACAGCGCTGACCATCATGCTGTCAACCGTCAAGCGGTCCCTACCACCGATCGGCTATTCGCGGCAAATGTCTACTGATACGCGGCCATCATTTTACGAGAATTTATCATGGAAGCATAAATGTGCGATTTCATGCGGAGTGAATTCCAAATAGTTTTGACCATGCAAATTGAATTCCAGCCCGATTTCGGCCATGCAAATCAAGTCCAAGAATTTCGGCCATGCTTATGCTAAATGCGGCCGTTTGACCCATGCGGTGCTAATTATGCGATTTCATACATGCGAAATTAACTCCGGTATTTCATACGAGAATTGATGATGGAGACATGAATGACGATTAATGTAATTTATGTTTACATTAGATGTGAAACCGTATAAATAGCAGAGGAAGAAATCGAGAAAGGGGGGCCAAGAGGAGAGACATGAATGAGCAGTTAATGTAATTTATGTTTGTACCCAAAGTTACTTTTGGGCACGAAACACGATGAATGGATAGTTTGGTGTGTATTTTGGGTTAGAGACGAAATGAAGAATAAAAATGAAAGACGAGAGGTTTAACGTGGTTCGGCATAGGTTGCTGCGTCCACGAGCGAATCCTTGGGGAGAAATGTTTTATTGACTTTTGTATTACAAAGTATGTTTTTCTCTCCTCTGGCCCCCTTTTCGATTTCTTCCCTCTCGCTATTTATACGATTTCACATCTAATGTAAACATAAATTACATTAATCAAGCCATTCATGTCTCCATCATCAATTACTGTGTGAAACAAATGGAGTTAATTAAATGTATGAAATCAGTGTAATTAGTACCGCATGGCTAGCTGCATTTAGCACTTTGCATGGCCGAAAACTATTGGACTTGAATTTGCATGGTTTTAAATCGCCGGAATTCAATTTGCATGGCCGAAATCGCCGGAATTCACTCCCGCATGAAACCGCACATTTATGCTTCCATGATAAATTCTCGCATAAATGATGGCGGCAAGATTGGTAGACATTTGTTGGCGAATACAGATGGCATGGGTAGGGACTGCAGACGGTTGGATGTGCATGATGGTCAAGGTGTGGATGGAGGTCGGGTGGCGATGGTTGAGACTTGGTTGGCAGCGTGGAAGAGTTTTTTTGGTTTGAATTGGTTTTGCGATTGCTGGCAAGACCGAAAATTGGCTAGGGTGCGACCCGACTTCGAGAAGTTGACCGACTCGTTGACCTTGACTGTTGACCGACCATTGACCATGACCTTGACCTAAGTTGACTTTGATAGTTGACCGACTTTGACCATCGACCTTGACCGGAAGTTGACTTTGATAGTTGACCGACTTTGACCATTGACCAATCCGTGCATCAAGGATGCCTTGCTGACTGTTAGTGGGCTTGGATGAGGACCAAAACATGATTCAAGTATCAATTTGGCCCATTAAGTGGTATTTTTACTTATGGTACAAACAATCCCCCTTCAAACCTCACTCGAGGACTACCAACACTACGGGAAAAAAATGATTAACTACCCTGAAAATCGGTTGTGGTACCACATAAGACGCGTTTATCGATAGGTTGCACAAGGGGGGTTGTAGAAAATCCTCAATTCTTTGCAACTCGTCAATGTTAGTCGTAAACACAGTTGTGGTTCCATTGTATACCACGCTAGGCTTAGTTGTGAATGTCTTTCAAAAAAATTATTTATGCCTAACACAACTCTTACTTGGGTTGTGAAAATAACTCATACACTATACTTGTTGGGGTTATGGAAAATTCTTTTGCAACTATGGTTAGAGTTGTATGTGAATTCGTTTGACAACTATGATTATAGTTATATATGAATTCGTTGACAACTTTGGGAAGAGTTGTATGTGAATTCGTTGACAACTATGCTTAGAGTTGTATGTGATTTCGTTGACAACTTTGGTTACTGTTGTATGTGAATTCCTTGACAACTATGATTAGAGTTGTATGTGAATTCCTTGACAACTAGGATTATGAGTTGTGGTACATATTCGATTTGAAAAAAATTAAATTTTGAGAATTTAAATACAAAATTAAATCTTTAAAAAAGAAGATTAGATTTCAATTATAATCGCTACTATATAAGCGATTTTACAGAACTTCAACACAAAAAAAAAAAAAAAAAAAAAAAAATTATAACACTTATGTTTTCGTAAAGCCTTTCTATCCCTTGCACACACAGACTGCACCAACACAACACAATGTGGCCGGAACAAACCCTTTTATCTGCATTGAATAGTGCTTCGCCGAGAGCTCTTGCAGTTTTCTTTACTGATCCGGCAAAACGAGGGCCCCACCCGACAAACCAAACACGCGAATCAGGGAAGACTCTAGGCCATCAACCAACGCCCTCTTGGCAACCTCGTCAGAAGGGCGGCGTGCATCGGTTGACACCAGTGTTGAACCTGAAACAAAAAATAATGATTGTATAAGCTCACAGATCATCCCTCAAGCAAACTATGGTTCGTTCGTATTATGAATAAACTGATCCCATTTTTGTACATCGAAGGCATGGTCTAAAATATTCTTCTGATAAAATGGTTCACTCATTTGAAAGGAAAGTTTGAACAATTTATCTGATAATGTGAAAGCAACATATGCACTAATTCACACTATAATAAGAATAAGGAGCTCACCATGTGTGATGGCAGGTGTTGAGATCTCAGAATAACGATAAAAAGACAACCTTCTTCTGAAGGCCCTGCCATTTAAGCTTCATATTAGCTGCAGTAGCTACCATCCGTTCCTCATCTCCACCGGTCTTCCTACAACAAAACAATAAAGGTCAAACACAGCTTCTTCACCCATAACTCTTACAAAGAAGATGAACTAAGAAACCTTCACAAGAATAATCAATAAATGAACAGATGAACAAGACTACAAAGCTTAAATTACATGTTAAAACTAAGGAAGCAAAGAATATCGTCAATTGTGGAAGTTTAACCCGTTGAATTGGTTATATGGCTTCGTTATGCAACAACACATGGGTTCACATATTACGTGAAATTGTAAAGTGTCATTGTTTTGGAGAGTATAGATCATCTGTAACAGCAACAACAAGCACACACAACTCCACCAAGACATTACCAGTTCATCCAGTTCAGTAACTAAAGATCGACAAGAAGTAATTGGCAAGCGGATCATACTTTACTCGATATGTTTAGTTCCCCAGATTATATTCTCTCCCCATATGAACCTGTATAACAAACCCATATAGAATTTAGTTTCATTCATAAGAATTCAAAGCCTACAAAGATGATACCAACTGCAATGCTCAGTACCAAAAACTTGCAACACCAACAAAAAAAAAAAAGACAGGGGGCCTAGATCAAAGATTTATACACTCTCGGTAGTTGGACCTTGAACCACATTTTATGCACTTGCAAGACACTGAAATACTACTTGTATAATACAAAAACAGGATCTCAAACAATATTTTTCATATGCAAAAAAAATTGAACTACACTAGCATGTTCCAAAACAAACTACAAAATACTCATAAATTGTCGGTCCACGAGATGATACATGTTATCAAACAACGTCGTCAATACACAACCTAATCTACATATCGATCTTCAGAAAAACTAACCACAATCCTCAAAATTTCCGGGCGACAATTGGGTACAACCACTTCATAAGCTAAATAACCACACAATATACATCAACAAAACAAGCATCAGAGTTTAAAACTCCGACTATTGATAACACAGCCATAATCTATCTAAACCTTTCAGTAGTTAAATTCATCCGATCGTCACAAAACTTTTACAGTAAACTTAATACCTAGGGTACAACAACATATCCAAAATTCAGAAAATTATGACGGTTCATTAAAAAATATGCACCTTACAACATGACTGCTTTCAATATCGATATACAGAATTCAGTCATGATTCCTATGCACTTTGGGGTACCTAAATAAATCGGATATTCCTGAAATTTTTACAGTAGATTATCTATAGGTTTATAAACAACATACAAAAATTTCAGCTTTATCCAGTAAACGGGTAATGAGAAATATCATAAATACTAAACTCTTCAGGGTCTGAATTCTGCACATTGCAGCTGTAATTCATTCATTATTCGAACTAGTAAACGTAACCCGATTTTCCTTAAATTTTGATGGTACATACATCCCCCAACGAAGTATTACCCTATAATTTTTCATTACAATCCGACCACAGGATCCTAATTTATAAGTATAACAAACACACACATATTAGGGTTTACAAGGTGTGGATCACATATTCAAACACGAATTGCTCATTATAAATTCCATATCTCTACAATCAAATCGACATTAGAGTATTTCATGATGATTAGAAGGTACCCAACTCATCAATTTACAAAAATCATGAGATATATCAAAAGCAAAATTATACCTTAAGGTGGATGAGGTCCTCCATAGTAATCAACAGGATACTAATCTCTCATCTTCTTCTTCTTCTTACAAACAAATAAACAACCAATGGCAACTCCAATAACAAGACTAGTTGATATTCTTCCTCCTCCAGAATCTGGTGAGATGGAGACAGTGAAAGTGGGGATGGCGAAGAACAAGGGTGTGTCTTTTCCTGTAAACAAAATCAATAAAAACTAGTCAACACCCAAATCAGATAACATAGATACACAAATTTTAGGTGAAAAAAAATACTCAAATCAAAAAGTTAAGAAAACCCTAATTTCAGAAAAATCAATCATCTCAACTTCACTTATAATCAACAAAACAACATGCATGATTCGAATTTAACAAAAAAAAAAAAAGGGTTTAGGTTGCTTGTTTTCAATCTTGCAAAAGAGTAAAATACCAAGAAGATATAGAACTTGTGACAGAGAGCATACTTAGTAACCTATATCTATCTGTACCTTCATGGTTAGAGAGAAGATTTCTGAGCAGACAGGCACCAAATTCATATAAAACCCATCTCAATTCCACCATCACCGTATCGGGTATGAAATTCATTACTGCAAAGACCCATTAATATCATCAATTCCTTCTCAAACTTTCAAATAGCCATCCATCTCATCAAAACCAACAAAGAAACACAAACCCTAGATTTTCTATTCTTGATGGAAACCAATGATCTTGTCTTCACTGTCAAATCGAATCACACAAACCCTAGCTTCTATTCAGAGTAATCATTCTCTTCTTCTCGATCCAAGCGTTAGCAATAACAAAATCTCCACCTGATTCATTCATCGACGTTTCTCATCTTCTTAACAAAGAATCGCAGAACGATTTACATCTAGGCTTGATTTCAATCTCAAAACCGAAAATTAGGGTTAGATGTTTGTTCCAGTGGTACTCTCGTAATAAAAAGAAAAGAAAAAACACAAAGGGATTACAATATTCGGGAAGTGATCTTCTTATGGTTAAATCACTTGGTTAAAGAAATCTTGAGTGAGTTTTTTTTTTTTTTTTTTATCTGAGGGAGGCGCAACTTGAGTTAGGGAGGGGAAGATGAGAGACGGGAGAAAAGTGAAAGAATGAAGAAGATAAGTGAGAGAAAAAAATCGTTTTATCGAAAAGAATTTGAACGGATAAGATGTGGTAGGATGGGGTCATACGGATTGGGAAAATATTTGGACGGTGTAGATTTAAGTTAAGAGTGTCATACGGATCAAGGTATTTGTGCTTTCTCTTTGTGTTAATACGAACTCATGTTTTCGGCTTAATTATCAACCTTTGACATGAAAAAAAAATCTAAAAAAAAAATTAATATTTAGGACATTGTTATCGACATTCTGATATAAAAAAATCCAAAAAATGTATAAGAATGAATTAGGAAAATGAAAAATGAATTCGATAATTGGTGTGTTTCTTTGTGCTTTCTCTTTGTGTTTTTGTGCTTTCTCTTTGTGCTTGCGGTTTGAATTTCGGCAAGTCGCCTAGGTCATGAAGTAATTTTGACAAGTCATACATGTCATGAAGTAGCTTTAGTTCACACTGGTAAACTAAGGTTATAAGATTACTAGAGATGGGCCACGAAATTCAGGATGGTTCCGACTTCAAACTTAGCATGATACATCATCGAAATCGATAAATATGAAGCTCAGTGTTGATTCGAACTTCAAATGTGGTATAACGACATACAAACTATGAACCAAAAATCTCTGGGAGGGTTCTGACTTCAAACTTAGCAGGATACATCATCAAAATTGATAAATATGAAGCTTAGTGTCGATTCGAACTTCAAATATGGTACAACGCCATACAAACTATGAACCAAGAAGCTCTTGGAGGGTTCTGACTTCAAACTGAGTATGATACATCATCGGAATGGATAAATATGAAGCTCAGTCTTGATTCGAACTTCAAATGTGGTATAACGCCATACAAACTATGAACCAAGAAGCTCTTGGAGGGTTCTAACTTCAAACTGAGCATGATACATCACCGGAATCGATAAATAGGAAGCTCAGTGTCAATTCGAACTTCAAATGTGGTATAAAGCCATATAAACTATGAACCAAGAAGCTCTGGGAGGGTTCAACCTTCAAACTTGGTAAGAACGATGAATTCATCCATTTATAGGTAAGATTCCTTTCAGAGAATATTCTCTCAAACCTTAAACAAACCCTATTCTGGCATATTGTATGCGTACCTTGGCTCTGAGATCGAAACCTGGTCGGGAGTGGACTACTATAATTCGGAAACTTGGTAAGAACGATGAATCCATCCATTTACAAGTAAGATTCTTTCTTAATATTCTCTAAAACCTTAAACAAACCCTATTCGGCATATTGTATGCGTACCTTGGCTCCGAGATCGAAACACAGCCGGAGTGGACTACTATAATTCGAAAACTTGGTAAGAACGATGAATCCATCCATTTACAAGTAAGATTACTTCTAATATTCTCGAAACCTTAAACAAACCCTATTATGGCATATTGTATGCATACGTTGGCTCAGAGATCGAAAACCAGTTGGGAGTGGACTACTATAAGTCGGAAACTTGGCAAGAATGATGAATCCATCCATTTACAGGTAAGATTCCTTTGGAATATTCCCCAAAACCTTAAACAAACCCTAATCTGGCATACTGTATGCATACCCTGGCTCAGAGATCGAAACACAGTGGGGAGTGGACTACTATAATTCGAAAACTTGGTAAGAACGATGTCCATCAATTTACAAGTAAGATTCTTTTGAATATTCTCTCGAAACCTTAAACAAACCCTATTACGCATATTGTATGCATACCTTGGCTGAGATCGAAACATCCGGGGTGGACTACTATAATTCGAAAACTTGGTAAGAACGATGAATCCATCCATTTACAATAAGATTACTTCGGAATATTTTAAACCTTAAACAAACCCTATTATGGCATATTGTATGCATACCTTGGCTCCGAGATCGAAACACTGGTCGGGAGTGGACTACTATAAGTCGGAAACTTGGTAAGAATGATGAATCCATCCATTTTACAAGTAAGATTCCTTTGGAATATTCCCCAAAACCTTAAACAAACACTATTCGGCATATTGTATGCGTACATTGGCTCAAAGAGATCAAACCTCGTCGGGAGTGGACTACTATAAGTTCGAAAACTTGGTAAGAACGATGAATCCATCCATTTACAAGTAAGATTACTTCGGAATATTCTCTGAAACCTTAAGCAAACCCTATTCTGGCATATTGTATGCGTAACTTGGCTCAGAGATCGAAACACGGTCGAGAGTGGACTACTATAAGTCGGAAACTTGGTAAGAATGATGAATCCATCCATTTACGAGGTAAGATTCCTTTGGAATATTCCCCAAACCTTAAACAAACCCTATTCGGCATATTGTATGCGTACATTGGCTCCGAGATCGAAACACAGTCGAGAGTGGACTACTATAATTCCGAAAACTTGGTAAGAACGATGAATCCATCCATTTACAAGTAAGATTACTTTATTTTCGAAACCTTAAACAAACCCTATTATGGCATATTGTATGCATACCGTGGCTCCGAGATCGAAACTCCGGTCGGGAGTGGACTACTATAAGTCGGAAACTTGGTAAGAACGATAAATCCATCCATTTACAAGTAAGATTCCTTTGGAATATTCCCCAAACCTTAAACAAACCCTATTCCGCATATTGTATGCGTACCTTGGCTCCGAGATCGAAACTTTACGGTCGGGAGTGGACTACTATAATTCGAAAACTTGGTAAGAACGATGAATCCATCCATTTACAAGTAAGATTACTTGAATATTTTCCAGAAACCTTAAACAAACCCTATTCTCGCATATCATATTGTATGCGTACATTGGCTCCGAGATGAAACTCAGTCGAGAGTGGACTACTATAATTCGAAAACTTGGTAAGAACGATGAATCCATCCATTTACAAGTAAGATTACTTGAATATTCTACCAAACCTTAAACAAACCCTATTCGGGCATATTGTATGCAAACCTTGGCTCCGAGATCGAAACCTGCCCGGGAGTGGACTACTATAAGTCCAAAACTTGGTAAGAATGATGAATCCATCCGTTTTACGGTAAGATTCCTTTGGAATATTCCCCGAAACCTTAAACAAACCCTATTCTGGCATATTGTATGCGTACCTTGGATCCGAGATCGAAACCTGGTCGAGAGTGGACTACTATAATTCGAAAACTTGGTAAGAACGATGAATCCATCCATTTACAAGTAAGATTACTTCGGAATATTCTCTGAACCTTAAACAAACCCTATTCTGGCATATTGTATGCGTACATTGGCTCCGAGATCGAAACCTGGTCGGGAGTGGACTACTATAAGTCGGAAACTTGGTAAGAATGATGAATCCATCCATTTACAGGTAAGATTCCTTTGGAATATTCCCAGAAACCTTAAACAAACCCTATTCTGGCATATTGTATGCGTACCTTGGCTCCGAGATCGAAACCTGGTCGAGAGTGGACTACTATAATTCGGAAACTTGGTAAGAACGATAAATCCATCCATTTACAGGTAAGATTCCTTCGGAATATTCCCCGAAACCTTAAACAAACCCTATTCTGGCATATTGTATGCGTACATTGGCTCAATAATCGAAACCTGGTCAGGGGTGGACTAATATAAGTCCGAAATTTCGTAAGAACGATGAATCCATCCATTTGCAAGTAAGATTCTTTTTTTGAATATTCCCGAAACATTAAGCAAACCCTATTCTAGCATATTGTATGTAAACCATGGCTCCGAGATCGAAATCTGGCCATGAGTGGACTACTATAAGTCGAAAATTTCATAAGAACGATGAATCCATCAATTACAGGTAAGATTCCTTTGTAATATTCCCGAAACATTAAACAAACCCTATTCTAGCATATTGTATGCAAACCCTAGCTCCGAGATCAAAACATGTCCGTCAGTGGACTACTATAAGTCCGAAATTTCATAAGAACGATGAATCCATCCATTTACAGGTAAGATTCCTTCGAAATATTTTCCGAAACCTTAAACAAACCCTATTCTGGCATATTGTATGCGTATCTTGGCTCCGAGATCGAAACACGGTCGTGGAGTGGACTACTATAAGTCCGAAATTTCGTAAGAACGATGAATCCATCCATTGTTAAGTAAGATTATTTTGGAATATTCCCCGAAACATTAAACAAACCCTATTCTAGCATATTGTATGCAAACCATGGCTCCGAGATCGAAACCTGGCCGTGAGTGGACTACTATAAGTCCGAAAATTTAAATAAGAACGATGAATCCATTCATTTGCGGGTAAGATTCCTTTGTAATATTCCATGAAACCTTAAACAAACCCTATTACGGCATATTGTATGCATACCTTGGCTCCAAGATCAAAACATGTCCATCGAGTGGACTACTATAAGTCCGAAATTTCATAAGAACGATGAATCCATCCATTTACGGGTAAGATTCCTTTGGAATATTCCCCAAACATTAAACAAACCCTATTCTCGCATATTTTATGCAAACCATGGCTCCAAGATCAAAACATGTCCGTCAGTGGACTACTATAAGTCCGAAATTTCATAAGAACGATGAATCCATCCATTTACGGGTAAGATTCCTTTGGAATATTCCTAGAAACATTAAACCAACCCTATTCGGCATATTTTATGCAAACCATGACTCCGAGATCGAAACACTAGCCGTCGTTGGACTACTATAAGTCGGAAATTTCGTAAGAACGATGAATCCATCCATTTACAGGTAAGATTCATTTGTATTATTTCCAGAAACATTAAACAAACCTATTCTCGCATATTGTATGCAAACCTTGGCTCCGGGATCGAAACTTGGCTAGAACGGACTAGTTTACGTCTCGAGAGTTCGTAAGAACGATGAATACAACCATTTACGGGAAGATTCCATGGGAATATTCTCGAAACCTTCAACACACACAAATTCGTCAACTTCGAGAAAGAAACTGGCTTCAAGATTGAAACATGGCCATGAGCGGACTAATATAAGTCTGAAAGTTTGCAAAGACGATGAATCTAACCATTTACGGTAAGATTCCATGGGAATATAACCCAAACCTTAAACACACACAAATTCGTCAACTTTGAGAAAGAAACTGCTCCGGATCGAAACTGGCCATGAGCGGACTACTATAAATCTGAAAGTTTGCAAAGACGATGAATGCAACCATTTACGGGTAAGATTCCATGGGAATATTCTCATAAACCTTAAACACATACAAATTAATCAACTTCGAGAAAGAAACTTGCATCGGATCAAAACTTGTCCATGAGCGGACTACTATAAGTCCGAAAGTTCGGAAAGACGATGAATCCACCAATTTACGGGTAAGATTCCATGGGAATATTCTTAGCAAATGAATAAAATTTAGCGAAGTGAGAAAAATTTAGCATAAGTGTTTATACCTCAACGACAACTCTTATAAAGGTTGTCAATAGCGATGAAAATAAAATTTAGCGGAAGTGAGAAAAATTTAAAGCGGTAGTGAGAAGTTTTTTGTAGAAGTGAATAAAATTTAGCGAGTGGGAATTTATTTGCGAAGTGAGAAAAATTTAGCATAAGTGTTTATACCTTTATGACGACTCTTAAGGGGTTGTAGAAGGTCTATTTATCCTATTTATTCTTATCTTTTCCATCTCCCATGATAACCATCCATTTACATCATAACCGTCCATTTATTTCTTTTATTTAACATGTTTTTTACTTATCACTTTTTTATAAAAGTAAATGTAAAATATAAGCAGACATGCATGTAAATGTGGAAGGGTGGTTGAAATCCAAGTCTTAGACAGAAGAGTTTCGGTTCGATTCACCTTAGCCTCATTTTTTTACAAAGTCAATTTATCATTTACAACTCTTGTAAAGGTTGTGAAAGTTGATTAAAAGAAAAGCACAAATCTACCAGTGATTGTGAATCCTAAGCAGGATGGTTGACGTCTTGTACTAACACCTAGTAAGCTTGGGTTCGATTCTCTACAAGAACATTTTTCAATTTTTTTTTTTCTTATCTTCAACGACTCTTATTAGTGTCGTTTTAAAATCATTCACTACCTTTAGGATATGAGTCGTAAATTCTAAAGGTGGTCACTTCTCTCTACAACCCTTTTCACACAACAAGTTGTGGTTCTGATTCTCGTCACTACTCTTATGAACTCGTTGGTCCTAAGAGTTGGACATATTTTACTTTGACAACGCTTTTGTTGGAAAAAGTTGTAAAACATACTACATTTTACAAATTTTAATTTACGAGTTGTCAATCTACAGTTGTAGATTACTAATTTTCCCGTAGTGCAAGGTTGTAAAATAAGAAGCAAATGAAAGTCGTTTTCTTAAAGATTTTTAACATTTGAAAAAAGGTTGATAACTGTAACCCAATTGTAGATGTAGAAAACCCTACTACTACATCCAATGGATCATAAGAACACACACTACAAATAAACTAGCAAGAGATGAACATGAACACAAGATGTACGTGGTTCGGCATGATTACCTACGTCCACGGGGTGAAATGATGATCTTATTACTTGATTCAAGGTTACAAATGGTAGTTCTCACTAGAAAACTCTCTATTCTCTCCGCAAAGCTCTTAGTGTTCCCTGACTCTCCCCGAATTACTTGGTCCTTAACTCTTTACAAGGCTTCTATTTATAGGCTATCATGTTGATACATCCAAGTTACTGATGTGAGTCATGGTATATCTTCCTTGATGCTCTTCTCGGGTGATAAACGGAAAACGTTAATCCGAGATGTTGACCCGACCTTGGTAAGTATGGCTCCCGATATCTTTTCTTCCCGATGTTGGACACTCGGTTTGTATGATCCGATGTCGCCTCTATCCTATCCCGATGCTATTAGATTTCGGTCCCACTTTGACCGATTCTTCTTATATTCTCCACTACCTGTCAGAGGCATTTATTACTCTAGCGGCCTCGATAGGTATATCTCCATCACATCCGATCTTTACCAAGAAACGTGCTAGCTTCACGCATCCTTCTCGAATGACTCTTTCCTCGCGCCGGAGGCTTTAAGGAGTGATCCGGTGCCGCTTTTTCCTTATTGTTGGTATGTCGCCTCAAGATCCCTCCACCTGGATCTCGTGGATTATTTACACCTACATTTATGCCCCTTCTTTCACTCGTGTGTCCGATACGAGGGAAAGAAATCGCTTCGCCTCTCATGTATCCGGACATGACGTATTTCCCATCATGCTGTTCCCATTATCTCTATCTTTATGACCAGTTACCTCTTTCCCTATCGCACTTGTTGGGACTATAAATTCGGACAGATAAACCCTTGGTTTTTCACTTACCCTTTTTAAGAAAAGCCTTTGCTTTGCTTCTTTCCATGAATTTTTCTTAAACTGCAGCTTGAGTAACCTCAGCTTTCCTTTAGAAACCTTATTCTCCCTTCGATCTTGTTACTGTTTCTCTTTTGCCGCTGTTGTACTTCTTGTCTTTTGTCGTCTTCTTTTGTATTTTCCAGTTCACGTCTCTCCTTCACTTTTCCAATGGCTTCTTCGACTCCTTCCATGACCGAAAAAAGGTGTGTGAGTTATACTTTCTCGTACGAAGATGGTGTTCCTCTTGATTCCTTATTTATTGTCGATAGTCCTTCTCATCATGATTATCGTGCTCTTAACTCTATCTTTTTTTTTCGGTTCTCCTCCATTTTCATGTAGGAATGACAAGAAAACTGCTAAAGATTTGAAAGATGAACAGTTCATCAACCATCTAAAGGATGACTACAACCTCCATGGTTATGATGTCAGTCTCGTGTCGGGACATAAGGGCACTCTAAAGAAGGAGGAGGTCGAGAGATTCTCTCATTCTCCTGAGGCGACTATCATCACCAAGGGTCACCTGAGCTCGGGTTGCGCTTCCACTCGTACCACCCAAGTCGCCTCTATCATGTATGAAGTCTTGTCTCGTTCTGCCTCTGTCTCGTGCCTCGCTCGAATGGAATGGTAATACCTTTCGTCTCATGGCTGAGTGGGAAAGGCGTGGAAGAGGTGAGTGTTCTCCAAACTCTTGGTCGACATATAATCCTTCTCAAGAAAATGAGTACACATTTGCCGCCTGTGCGGCAATTACCGAAGCGGGACTGCTACCAATGGTGATCTCGCCGATTTTGCTACTAATCCTCATCGCAATAAGGTTCCAACTGGTGGCTTTAAGAAGTTGATGTTTGATGAAGATACCGAGGGAGGGACGAACTCTAACAAGCACGCCCACAGTTCCTCTTGCAATTCGTGGTCCTGTTCTAAGTGGCCAACTTCCACCTCCTAGATTTCCTGCAGAGCCCTATCCGTTGGGTTGTTAACGCCGATCGGGTAAGTTATTCCATTTGTTTTTCTCGGCTATTTATTATTAGGCTCGGGTGATCAACAAGGTTTTAATTCATCCATTTTTCTTTTGTAGCCCAAGTCCTGGGGTGGTAAGGATTCTACTACTCGGAAGAGAGGCCTAGCACAAGGATTGAGGAGGAGTCGAGAAGGTAAAAAATATCTTTGCTCTACCCTCGGTACATGTACTTTCCCTATTTGTTGCCTTCAATGGGTCTGATGATGAATCTTTGTGCGAAGTCCAAGTTCGATGACGGAGGTGTGGAAGGTTAAATCGGAAAATGGTGAGGATCCCTATGATCGCTACCCTTATCTCATTTTCTCGAGGAGATCTCCTCAAATAACTTCGATGTTTCGTCTACCATTGTAGGTGGTAAGTGATCGGCTGTCAGCCGACGTCAAAAATAAATTACACTTTCTTACTACTCAAAATTTATAATGAAGCAAGGGCAAAAAAGGATCGTTCCCACAGAGAGGACTTAGGTTGTCAATATGTTTCGGTATCTTATAAGTAACACGGGAATTTTCTGATTTTTATATACTAAAATAAAATAAAAGCAAATAATAAAATAAACATGCAAATCAAGGATGAGAAAGTATTGGTCATGGATTTCATCATCAATCACAAACATGTTTTCAACACAATAACTAGAATTGATATTTTAATCTCAACTTTTTATCAAAGGCCCTAGAATACCTTGATCGCAAGAATATCCCGCTAATCTCCTCTTGTCATCAACAAACACATTAAAAGATGCGAATATGAATTCTATCTAAAAGAACAACCTAACGTGTAAAAGCACTAACCAAGTTTAATTCCCTAGATGCATTAAGTTCTATGAAATCGTACCAATCAAAGCAATCGAACGTAAAAGCACTAATCCGATTTAACAAAGGTTATGACTCACATGTGACTACTAGGATGTATCACTACAAGCAATAATCACAATTATGCTACTTGTAATCGAGAATCTATCACTTTTGCGTATAATAAATCCTAATCTAGCAATAGAGATGAAAACAAACTCAATCAATTCCGCGACTCGATCAAACAAGCATTCAAATCATGTAACAATATTGATGGTGAATCATAAACGATAATATGGAGACAAAAATAATTTATCATATTAAAACCCATATTTGGAAATCCAACTTATTCCATAACCAATAATAAAAACTAGGTACTCATATTCATGGAGTTCATAACAAGAAGGAAGAGAAAAACTATCATGTTTCTAAACCCTAGAAAACAAAGTAGAGGCCTCCCTAATGGAGATATCAGGTTTAGAGAAAGAGTTTTCTATTTATATGCTTCTCCCAATTCTCCAAAAGGATACTCTTTCCTTATAGTTAGGTCAAGTCTTCTCAAAATCCATCTCCAAGTGGTCCACCAAGCCCATGAGTTAAAACATATCTTTGCTGACGTCATCACCAGAATCCGCTCACCGGTCGCCGGAATTTGTCACCAGAAAATTTGTCTCCGACCACCTGAACCATAGGAAACTGTCACCAGCAAGTGCACACTCCCATCAGCTCATCTCCATATCTCTCGCAATTCAAACAATCACAAAATACCATCTAAACCAATTCCTTGATCTTGCAAAAACGTACCCAAAAGCGTGACTCCAAACTCATATATGCCACGACCGACTCTTGCATCCAATACATACCCCCTTCGCGAGTCAATGAAACTTTAGGATCCATGCTTTAACTATCGAAGTCCGACAACCGGAACTAGTTCCACCAGCTTTTCACATTCTTGCTCACTTTTCGCACATCCACCGTATTTTTGGTTGCGAACTGCTTTCTCGGCCAAGTTCACAACAATCGAGAACTTCCATCTTCATCACCGGTTACTAGTCACCCCTCTAAATTCAAGCAATTTTAGTTCATCATTTCCTTGAGTCTTGCACTTGCAACATCAACTGGAAATTCATTCAACAAACCAAGTACCCTTTCTTCAAGATCGCATCATTCCATCTCGGTTGCATCTCCAATCGCACACCAACTCTGCATCTTCCGCAACCCTCCTAAGCATTTATATAACTTCTCACTTGTTGTAGCTTCAAAACCACTGCTCTGTCTTCTCCGCTTCTTTCTTGTAATGCGTCCTCTTCTCGACTCATCCCATAACTCCACAAAGTTCAATAACACTAGCACTCCGATCAGTCTTTTGCAATCACTACAAAACTACTTCCCAAACTTAGTCTCACCAGCATATTCTTAAGCATCACTGCCTCCATTCACCTGGTTCTTTCTCGGCTGCACATAAATCCCATGGCAACAACACTCGATCCACCATCTCAGTATAACCAACACCATCTTTGCATTTCAAGTTCACTTGCGTGTTCGCCATCGCCGCCCGCAACCGCTACACTTGTAATTCCTGCACTTGCCGCTTCTCCATTCTATTTACAAACCTTCCCACCGCTTCTTCCAACTATCATGACAACAAGACTCACTTAGTTTGATTTTTATGCACAAATTCACCCAAATCATTGCAACTTGACTTCTTTTTTAATCTGTTCTCAGCTATGCCAGTTTAAATCCATCTTAATCGATTTAACGACATCACCCTTCTCGACTTTTGAACCTTGTATATCAACGGCACCACCCAGTTATAACCTCATGGCACAATAACTCATCTTCTCTGTCATTTCAACAACCCCAGCCAGTACCAACATTCATTGAATCACCCCATTCTTCTCACTCACATCCAAAAGCAATGGCAACACAAATCCAATCACAGACCCATGCTCTAACTGCCATAATTCAAGACACCACTTCTGCGCATCTCAAGCCTAACTCCACGCCCTTCTATTCTTCTTGTCATTCCACTCGCTACAACAAGCCAAATCAACAATCCACTACGCAAACCCAATTTCCGTTCATCTATGATTCTAAAGCATGTCTTCAATCTATTTCGTTGATCATAAATCCAACCACGACAACTTCCAAGGTCTTCCCCAGTCTTGTCGGCTCTCGTTTTCATGTATCTCAACATAAAATAAGTCCTGGACTTTCTTGAACTCCGTGAATTTCTTATAACCCATCGTGTATGACCACGAGACCCATGGCTAGCCGAATCGAGATAGTGAGGTGAACCATTGGCAACTGATCTTGAGCTTATGTAGCACTTGGTGTCTCGGGCCTTTCAACGAACAAAAGTTAAATGCGTCAGCAACTGATGATGGTTATGCAATGGTTATACATTTGAATTACACAACTCCTTCCCCTCGCACGTCACGAATTCAATCACACAACAACCCATTATTCTTAATCATTCAGGACTCAAAAACATTCATAAATCTTCACACTTAACTAACAAAACTCAATGGCAAGCTCTTTATTTTCTCCCTGATTTGTCCAATTTGAAATGAACCCAAATCCTCTTGACTCGAGTTTGAGCATAAACCCAATTCATTATTCTTGTCAAACCTTCAAAACCCATCTTAGTCTTCTCGTTCCTGCCTCAAATCGACGGCAGCAGAAGAAGATGTATTCTTCCTTTCTTCTCTTCTTTAAACTCAACTCGAACCAACTCAAGATCTTCTCCGTGTTTTTCTTGCCTTTGTATACTTGTCTTAACTCTGAATCGTGACGAGAACAACCCAATTGATTGAGCTTGCTGGCGCCTTGGCAGCAACAAAGAACCACATGTATGCCGACAGCTGATACTGCTGACTAAAGAATGAGAAGTGAGAACATGATTTGTTATAAAGATAGAAGGTGTCCGCCCCTTAGTAGAAGACAATCTGCCTTTAGTGAATCTTTCAGCAGGTTGCCCCTTATCCTTGGATTGGCTCCAAATAATAACAGATTTTGCTCCTTTTGCACAAGTTTCTTCTTCTTTACTCCAATGACTCCAAAATGCCTACAAAAGGCAAGCAAAGCATAAGAAAAGATGTAAAAATACAAGGAGATAGCTAAGAAAAAGCATAAGAATTTGACATTCAAAAATGTATTTTAGGCTCCTATAAAATTCCCCACACTTATTCTTTGCTAGTCCTCGAGCAAACAAAACAAAAACTAAAATACAACAACCTCGTGTCGTCGAGGCTACGGTTACTTTTAGCATAAATAACAAGCCTTTAAACCCCTAGGTGTCCCTAGTGGACGAGTTATAGTCTCGTGAGGGTTTACTAGAGATATACCCACAAAACCTACTTTTCCAACTTACTAGTTCTCCGTAATGATAGCATCCAACGCGCTAAGAAGACATAGAGATTCTGCACACTAGTCATAAGAAGTTAGACACATAAATGAACACAATCTCATCCTTAAAAGTTGAGAGAAAGATAACCATCCCTTATCGAAAGAAATTCGGGTTCGGAGTGATCGAAAGTCTTGACTCTGCCTCACAAGAAAGGGTTTTATGAAGTTGCTCTCAATAATAAATAGCTTTTTATGAGTCACACATGTGTCCAGGTAGGAGTAAAGAGAGAATCATGAGACACGTTGAATGGTAGGAAGGCAAAACCCTCCGAATTGTTTTGAAAATCCACATCTTTTATTCATTTTTGAAAACCCATTTTTCTGACGATCTCTAAGAAAGGAAATCAACCAATTAACGAAGGTGGGAATACGCTTACTTACCTCATTATCCGTTCAACGTGCAGCTAGCACCACTCTCACAACATCCATAGAAACGTCTTCGGTCTTCAATCGGTGTCTTCATCTTCGTCTTCGGTCTTCAACTCTTGATGATAACTCTTGAACTTCGTAGAATCTTGACAATGTAACTCTTTCCTCAAATTCTTTGTTGCTTGTAACTTCATTGTAGATATTCCTTCTTCCATTGGCTTTATTGAAAGAATACAAAACTTAAAAAAACGAACTATACAAACCCAAAATATGATACAACATATTTTTTCTTGTCTCTTTTTCTTTTTTCTTTTTCTTTTTTCTTTTTTTTTTATATATTTTTTACATTTTTTTTTCTTATTTTTTTTTAATTTTTTTTTATGAGACAAGAAAAATAAAACAAATACAAAATGGAAACAAAACAAAATAATAAAACTAATAATGCACCTAACAAAATTTCTCTTGTCTTTTCTTCTTTTCTTTTTTTTTTTTTTTTTTTTTTGAGACAAGAGAAAATAAAATACAGATAAAATAAAAATGTAAGTACAAAGGCCATGGTGTAAATACTTTACCGCTTGATTCTTCACAACTTGTATGTCTTGATATCATAAACTTCTCGAACTCTCATCCTTGATGATTTTCACTCTTGTACAATAGTCTTCAACTTGTAAGAATTTTGTTCCTTGTCTTGTTGCTTTACTCGAATGGAATCTGCTCATTTTAAATCGTTGCTTGTAAACCTTGAACGTCTTCAACTTTCCTTCAAATTTGTGATGCTCCTCTTGTTGATGATGATTGTGTTTCTATGGACCTGTTGGTGTAGAGAGAGATAAGGTGGATGGTGCTAACTTGAACAAGATTACAAGTGGTATGTAAGTTAGCAATTCGATGTCACCATCATGATTGATAAAAAATAGCACTCAAGAGATCAAAATAGAGCTTCTATGGTGGGAGGTTGGGTAGCTCACCATTCTACCCGGAGTTAACGTACGGTGACACACACTCTAAAAGAACATATTTAGACAGGTACAAAGAATTGAAGGTCGGTGCCTCACATGATGTAACATGGGTAGTCTCCACTATAGGGGATCACTAATCTAATACCGAAGTCAGTCTGCACCTTATTTGCCACGCGGCATGGTTAAATCCAACTTTAACTCTCATACGGGTAAGAAACCCGATCATGTTCTCTGTCATCTCTAAGTTCAGTCACTCTTATGAGAATCTCGATGTAATCTTAGTGACATGTATACTATGTGACTCTAACTAACCACAAGTTGGATTTTTTTATTCACTATTTACACAAAAGTTGAAAATTTATGAAAATTTTACAATGCAAATACTTAACCACTCCCCTACACTTAAACTTTACATTGTCCTCAATGTAAATTGAATCGTCCAAAGAAAGTCAAGGTGGGAAATTATAATAATATGCTACAAGTAAAAATAAAAAACAAGAAAAGAAAAATTAAAAGATAAGAGATACAAAACCTATGGGTTGCCTCCCATGTAGCGCTTGGTTTAAAGTCGTCAGCCCGACTATATCCTTGCAAGATTCATTCCCCATATACCAACAATCTGAAAAGTTGGGGATCCTTCCATAGAAACTGTTTTGCAAACACTAGCTTCACACAAATATTAGTGATATAAAACAAAAATGAAGCTATTAACCGATAAAAGTTTCCCCCACACTTATTCTTGTCCACACTTAGAAGTGTATAAAGAATATAGAAGTCAGGGACTTCCGCGGTTTCTTGTTCCAAAACCTGCATAGTATGAGAATCAAGTAGCTCTAATGGAGGATATCGCGAAACAAAGTCATTCAACAATATTTTCGAAGCACATACATTCAAACTAATAAGAGGTAAAGGAGAAGAAACAATAGGCAGCAGGTTAGACAAACCTTGCACAATCTCTTGTATCACTAATCCTCTTCATCCTTGAAAAACTCAAGTGAATAATTCACCTCATGTATATCATGGTCGTCTATCAAACCTTGCAACCATTCTTCGTCCGTTTCTGCCTTAACCAAAGTTTCGACATCAACATCATCATTACAATCATTTGCAAGCTCAATTGGGTCTTCCACAATATTGGTCATATCGGTTTCATTCTCAACACACTCCTCTTTGTTGTAAGGCACATACTCTTTCGCGGATCCAAATCTCGCTATAAGGAACTTTTTTAGAACACTCAAAAATGCATCATCCTCAAGCTCCGCCCTTTGAATAGGCTCTTGATCATTATTAAGATCAATTCTCGAGTAATCTACACAAGTGTCATCATATTCCTCTTGGCCTTCATCTTGATCCCAAGAAAACTCCATTGTACACTCCTCGGAGATGTCACCATGAGTTGTTTCAAGCAATGTATTATAATCACCGTCACTTTCATAGTTAACATAAGATTGGTTCTTGCTGAATTTAATGTTGCTAATCTCTAACTCATCCTTTTGAATAGGTGAATGATCATTATTAAGATCAAGAGTTGAGTTAGCTACACAATTATCAACGAAAGTGCCCAAGGATTGGCCTTTTTCAACATTAGCATCAATCAAATATTCATCACAAAACCATATGCAATTAGAATTATCCATATCTTCCTTGCATTGATCAATGCCTCTTCGCAAGATAGCAATACCTTCACGAAGTTCTTGGAGTTGCTCGTCTGTAGTCTCTTTAGCTTTTTGAAATTCTTCTTGTAAAAAGTTGGAAACTTTGTCTAGAAAGTTCGAGAGACTTTTGTTCACGAGCATAAAAATCCTCCCATCCTTGTGGTTGTTCACACACATACCCGCCATAAGGTTGTTGAGGAAAACCATAAGGTTCCATGGAATATTGGTCATAACCAATGAATTGGTTTTGATTATACCCATGGAATTGGTAGTTGTCATATTGTTGAGGTTGTTGAAAACCGTATCCATCCATGTAGTATGCTCCTTCCATGAGAAACAAGTACCTGAAATAAAATTCTCAAACCAAGGTTAAAACCAAGAAAATAAGAAAAATAAAACAAAAACTAAAAACAAAAATAAGAAACCAAAAACAAGTGACAACCGCTGCCTCCCCGCAACGGTGCCAACATTTGATCGGTTGTTAGCCGACGTCAAAAATAAATTACACTTTCTTATTACTCAAAAGATATAATGAAGCAAGGGCAAGAAAGGATCGTTCCCACAGAGAGGACTTAGGTTTTCAATATGTTTCGGTATCTTATAAGTAACACGGGGGATTTTCTGATTTTTATATACTAAAATAAAATAAAAGCCAATAATAAAATAAACACGCAAATCAAGGATGAGAAAGTATTGGTCATGGATTTCATCTTCAATCACAAACATGTTTTCAACACAATAACTAGAATTGATATTTTAATCTCAACTTTTATCAAAGGCCCTAGAATACCTTGATTGCAAGAATATCCCGCTAATCTCCTCTTGTCATCAACAAACACATTAAAAGCACTAATCCGATTTAACAAAGGTTATGACTCACATGTGACTACTAGGATGTATTAATACAAGCAATAATCACAATTATGCTACTTGTAATCAGGAATCTATCACTTTTGCGTATAATAAATCCTAATCTAGCAATAGAGATGAAAACAAACTCAATCGATTGGCGACTCGATCAAACAAGCATTCAAATCATGTAACAATATTGATGGTGAATCATAAACGATAATATGGAGACAAAACTAATTTATCATATTAAAACCCATATTTGGAAATCTAAATTATTCCATAACCAATAATAAAAACTAAAATACTCATATTCATGGAGTTCATAACAAGAAGGAAGAAAACCTATCATGTTTCTAAATCCTAGAAAACAAAGTATAGGCCTCCCTAATGGAGATATCGGGTTTAGAGAAAGAGTTTTCTATTTATATGCTTCTCCCAATTCTCCAAAAGGATACTCTTTCCTTAGTTAGGTCAAGTCTTCTCAAAACCCATCTCAAAGTGGTCCACCAAGCCCATGAGTTAAAACATATCTTATGGAAATTGGGTCCAAAGTTGGTCATACGGATCTGCCGACGTCATCACCGGAATCCGTTCACCGGTCGGCGGAATTTGTCACCGGAAAATTTGTCTCCGACCACCTGAAACATCGGAAACTGTCACCAGCAAGTGCACACTCCCAGCAGCTCATCTCCATATCTCTGCAATTCAAACAATCACAAAATACCATCTAAACCAATTCCTTGATCTTGCGAAAACGCACCCAAAAGCGTGACTCCAAACTCATATATGCCACGACCGACTCTTGCATCCAATACATACCCCTTCGCGATTCAATGAAACTTTAAGATCCATGCTTTTACTTTCAAGTCCGACAACCGGAACTAGTTCCACGGCCCGCCATTCTTGCTCACTTTTCGCATCGTAATCGCATTTTTGGTTGCGGAATGCATTTCTCAGGCCAAGTTCACAGCCTAAATCGAGAACTTCCATCTTCATCACCAGTTACTAGTCAGTCCTCTAAATTCAAGCAATTTCAGTTCATCATTTTCTTGAGTCTTGCACTGCAACATCAACTGCAATTCATTCAAAGAAACCAAGTACCCTTTCTTCAAGATCGCATCATTCCATCTCGATTTGCATCTCCAATCGCACACCAACTTCTGCATCTTGCAACCCTCCTAAGTATTTATATAACTTCTCAGCTGTTGTAGCTTCAAAACCACCAGTGCTGCAACTTCTCCACTTCTTTCTTGTAATGCAGTCTTCTCGACTCATCCCATAACTCCACAGGTTCAATAACACTAGCACTCGATCAGTCTTTTGCAATCAACTACAAAACTACTTCCAAACAGTCTCACCACCGCATCTTCTTAAGCATCACCGCCTCCATTCACCTGGTTCTTTCTCGCTGCACATCAATCCCATGGCAACAACACTCGATCTACCATATCGATAACCAACACCATCTGCAGTTCAAGTTCACTTGGGTGTTCGCCATCGCTTTGCCATCGCTTGGAACCACTACACTTATAATTCTTCTGGCATTGTAGCTTCTCCATTATATTTACAAACCTTCTCATTTGCTTCTTCAACTATCAACAAAGAACAACAGCTCACTTATTTTGATTTTGCGGCACAAATTCACCCAAATCATTGCAACTTGACTTCTTTTAATCTGTTCTCAGCTATGCCGTTTAAATCCATCTCAATCGATTCTGCTGACATCACCCTTCTCAGCTTTTGAACCTTGTATATCAACGGCACCACCGTTACAACCTCATGGCACAGAACTCATCTTCTCTCTCGCCATTTCAACAACCCCAGTAGCCAACATTCACCGAATCACCCCATTCTTCTCACTCACAGCCAAAAGTAAGCAACGCAAATCCAATCACAGACCCATGCTCTAACTGCCATAATTCAAGACCACTTCCTCCCGGCATCTCAAGCCTAACTCCAAACCTTCTATTCTTCTTGTCATTCCCTACTACAACAAGCCAAATCAACAATCCACCACGCAAACCCAATTTCTAGATTCATCTAGGATTCTAAAGCACGTCTTCAATCTACTTCCAAGTTGATCATAAATCCAACCACGACAACTTCCGTGTCTTCTCCTTTGTCTTGTCGGCCTCGTTTTCATGTATCTCAACATAAAATAAGTCCCTACCTTTCTTGAACTCGTGAATTTCTTATAACCCATCGTGTATGACCCTGAGACCCATGGCTAGCCGTAACTGAGATAGTGAGGTGAACCATTGGCAACTGATCTTGAGCTTGTGTAGCACTGGTGGCTCAAGCCTTTCAACGAACAGGTTGCGTGCGTCTGGCAATCTGATGATGGTTATGCACTGGCTGTAAATTTGAATTGCACAACTCCTTCCCTGCACAATAATAATTCAATCACACAACAACCCATTATTCTTAATCATTCAGGACTCAAAAACATTCATAAATCTTCACACTTAACTAACAAAACTCAATGGAAGTAGCTCCTTATTTTCTCCCTGATTTGTCCAGCTGAAATGAACCCAAATCCTCTTGAATCGAGTTTGAGCATAAACCCAATTCATTATTCTTGTCAAACCTTCAAAACCCATCTTAGTTTTCTCCGTTCATGGCTACAAATCGACGGCAGAATAGGTATTCTTCCACTGTCTTCTCCGCTTTAAACTCAAATCGAACCAACTCAAAGATCGCTCTCCGTGTGTTTCTTTCCTTTGTATACTTGTCTTAACTCTGAATCCCGACGAGAAAAACCCGATTGACCGAGCTTGCTCTGGCGGCTTGGAAGCAACATAGAACCACATGTATGCCGACAGCTGATAACTAAAGAATGAAAAGTGAGAACATGATTTGTTATAAAGATAGAAGGTGTCCGCCTTTAGTAGAAGACAGTGCACCTTTAGTGAATCTTTCATCGGGTTTCCCCTTATCATTGGTTGGGCTCCAAATAATAACAGTTTTGCTCCTTTGGCACAAGTTTCTTCTTCTTTTACTCCAATGACTCCAAAATGCCTACAAAGGAAAGCAAAGCATAATATACTTCTTAAAAATACAAGAGAGATAGCTAAGAAAAGCATAAGAAATTGACATTCAAATGATGTATTTTAGGCTCCTATCGGTAAAGTCGATGAGAAGGGTAAGCGATTAATATGCGAGAGTCTCGCCGAGAAGGAACATGCCTCGGTAATCCATTGGTCCACCTGCTGGCAAGGGTGTTTCCGTAACTAGTGATAACATCGTTGTTGTGATGTCCGGCGATGAGGACAAAGAGGAAATCTTTGGCATGGAAGAGGAAACTGATGGCCTAGACGGAAGGGAGGAGCCGAAGCAGACGGAAGAATCTTCCTCTGGCAAGGACGTTGCCCCAGAAAATGAGGTGTTGGAGAATCTGCGCCCTGTTTCTCCCACCCTGAGCTCGGGTGGAAAAACTTTCTTTACCTTCTCGGGCCCTGTTTGGAATTCGCTGGGGCTCTTACTTCTCTAGACTTTAGCTCGTATTCTGCTGACCATATAATTGCGGTGTGGCCCTCTATGCCAGTTTGAGGAATACTTTTAATGTTGTGGTAAGTCACGTCTTCTTAATTGTATAATCGATGGGAAAGTTAGCACGGCTGTTCTCTAATGATCAGGATCGAACTGCTCTAGATCGCAAATCAGTCGCTCCTGGAGGCTGTCATCCGTCAAAAGGAGCTGGAGGCCATGGAAAACCCTCATATCCAGCTGTAGCAAGAGAAGAACATGCCCGGAGTCTGGAGGAAGCTTGCTGAAGCTAAAGGTTCTTTATCAAAACTTTGTCGTTATTGATTGAACATGTAGTGTCAATATCCTAAGTGTAGTTTTATCTTCCTAGCCGAGGTGTCTAGTCTACATAGAGACGATGCTTCGGAATATCGCCGGATGAATAAGAAATTACACATTGAAAAGATCATGTCACCACCCTTCAGTAAAAGATTCATAACAAATATGAGATGATTGATCGTCAGGCCGCCGAAATCGAACATCTTCAAGCCGAGTTGCTCCGCTACCAAAGGTTTGAATATGTGCCTGAGGAGATAAATAACCTTCAGGCTGATCTGTCTCATTCCCAGAGTGTTTCCGCTGACAAAGGGTTATTAGTCAATTCCTTAGAAAGTCAATGTGATAAGTTGAGCCTTCAGAAAAGAGATCTGCACGTCGACCGCAAACGGATCCTTCAAGAAAATACGCTGTCGAGAGGTCTAATCAAGAATTAGGGAGAGACTACGAATTCAATCGGGGTTTCCCAAGAATTGGAATGGACGAAGTTCGATTGTCTGGTCTTCAATCGGCTCACAACCGACAAAAGGCTGATTGGAGCGATCACAAGAAGTACTATCCTACTAATGAGTTCAATGAACAACACTATAACAAGCTGACCTCGAAAATATCCAAGCTCGAGATTGACCTTTCTAAGTTCGAAGAATCTATAAAAGTAGTTTTACCTACACTGTCAGCTCTCTACAAATATTCTGAGCCATCCGAGAACTATTTGATCTATTGTCTATTTTGATATTTATTTGTTTTTGTGTTTTTTCAGTTGAGAAAGGCAAGGTACGAGCTCTGGAGCAAGAGATCATTCAGCTGAAGAAGGATGAGGCTCAGTTGAACGAGAGAGTTACTGCTGCTGAAGCTTCATCGACTGAATTGGTTTGCCAACTTTCAGAGGAAAAGAAAGACGCATCACGCCGAGCTTGCCCTGAAGATCAAGGAGGGTGTGAAGGAGTTCATCGAGAAGAGGCGAGTCGATCTTGCTGCTAAGAAGGAAGGTTCTGGATCGATCACTCCCAATGAATAAGTCATGCCTTTTGTAATGCTGCCCACTATCTGCCCCTTGTATCGGGCTGTCATTTGTCTTTCTGTCGTTTGAACACCAATATTTTTGAAAACATCTTGTTTGTAAGTTGTGTCACCAATCAGTTGTTTTGTTTCAGAACATATTTTATTTTTCGTATGCCTGAATTGTGCTTCGTTGTTTATCGAACTTGTTATTTCCTGCATTTTATGACAATCATTCATAAGTTAGTATAAATTCCGTTATCAAGTAACTATCTCGGGCAAGTGATTTCATCCACTTGTGATGGGGAAACCTTTTCAATTGTAAGTAGGTTGCCTGATCAGCAAGAACTTGTTTCTTGACAACCTTTATTAACTGGTTTCCAACCACCGGAACCCTTAGGCTACCTCGGCACTTGCACACTTTATCTCGCTTCGAGTTCGAATATCCCGTCGAGTGTAAGTCACCTCGGCACTTGCACACTGCCATTGCCCCGAGTACGAATGACCATTGGTCGCAGATGTCATATTCCCTACCCTCGCGGGATTTTTAAAGGAATTAAATGACAAAGTATCATACCCGGTATACACCTTTCATGGGTGATATAGTTTCAAGTGCCGAGCATTCCATGGTCGCTTCTAGAGTTCCATCGGGTTTTAATATCTTATATGATCCTTCTCCCACCTTTGACACGATTGTATATGGTCCGCCCCATCTCCCGCTAATTTCCCATCCTTTTTGTCACGCTCATAAATGGGTAGTTCCTTCATTACCAATTTTCCCGGCTTGGAATTCTCTCTGACGGACACGCTTGTTGTATCCATGTTGTAATCGTCTCTGATAATTTTCCATTTTTTGTAGGACATTTCTCTAGTTTCTTAAAAATCATCGAGCTTGGCGAGTATTAGGTCCGCCGAGATGTTCCACCTCCATGCTTCGGTCCTTGTGGTGGGTATCATTGCCTCTGGTTGGGAGGATGGCTTCGCCCATATGTAAGCATGAAAGGTTACAAGTCGGTTGCTTCCCTTCGTAATTACGCCAAGCCTATAGGACATTGTAAAGCTCTTCACACCATTTGCCATATTCTCCATCCAACTTCTTTTAGGTTATCTCGCTATTGTCTTGTTTGTGATTTCTACATGCCCATTACTCTTTGGGTAAATGGGTGTTGCCCTTACTCTTTTCGAATGTTTTAAGTGTTAGCAGAAGTCGATGTTCTTTCCTTTGCACTGCTCCCCATTATCCGAGACGATCAGCTACTGAATGCCAAAGCGACAGATGATGTGTTCTGCATGAACCGGAACACGTATTTGTCTCGATATGTCTTAATGGTGTGGCTTCCACCATTTTGTGAAGTAGTTTGTAGCTACAATCAAATACTTTCTCTATCCCGACCCGACATGTAATGTTCCTACACTCGATCCCCCACTTGGCTAAGGGCCATGGGCTTACCACCGAGTTTAATGACACTGCCGGCGTATGTATCTTCATCAACTTTTGGCACTCGTCGCAAATTATTGCCATGTGTTTTGCGTCCGCATTCATGTGCATAAAAATACCCCATGGTCTTGGCTTTCTCTATGGCAGACTTCACCCGATTTATGATTGTCTGTGGTACCATAATTAAAGTCGTAGAATACACCATATTTACTATTTAGTAGATTACGCTTTTCTTTGTTATTTTTCTTGTAAATCATGTACTTTACGCGTGTTTTGAGTTATTAGGTACTCGGAGTCGCATTGAGGAAAAGAAGAAATTATCCAATTTGAGCAAAAAGGCGAAATTGTCATCTCACATGTGCAAATGATATATGGAGTCAATTTCCAAGGTTAAGGGGACAACCCTTTTTGGAGGAGTGCTAAAAATGTACCACCAGGTTAAGGGGGTTGCTATCCGAGGGCCCTTATCTAAGCCAAGTCTGTCCGAATCCATCACCCAAATGATTACCTCTCTGCCGCTCTTCCCAAAATCTACTAGCACCTCGAATGTAAGAAAAAAAGAGAGATAAGAAAGAGGTCAAGGCAGCCCATGGAATCGAGTTCACAGAGCAGTAGACTACTTTAATTTGAGGTACTTTTACCATGAAATCGAGAGCGAGAGTTATTCCAAAGGAGAGACTGATGCTTACCAGTCGAATCAAGCGAAATAAGTCATGTAGAGATGTTATTTTATCTTGCATCGAGATGGGTTTTGAAAGTTGAGTTGTAAATCGAGATTTGGGATTGTTGTGGCTCGTAGTCATGAGATGATGTTAAGATCAACTCGAAACAAAGTGATGTCACGTAAATCAGGGTTGAAATTCCATGGGTTTGAGATTATGGGATCGAGGTATTAATGGCGTTGTCGGGCTCTATGGAAAAGGGGTTTGTGAGATTTACATGAAATTGAGATGCGCCATACAGAGAGAAAGGAGTTTGTGAAGATGAAATTAGGGTTTGATTTGTGAGTTCGTCCTCGAACAAAAATGATGTAGGACATGGAGATATCAGTGGAAGAGATCAATGGTATCAAATGCTTAATCAAGGTATCAATGTGAAAATGATGGCGCTTATGGCTTAAGGTTTTGGTGGTCACCGTCGGTCGGATGGTTGTTGCTTGAGGTCATTTCTGTGGAGAGATGTCATAAGGGAGTGGAGAACATTATATCATTGGCATGGGTCTTGACCAAAATGTCAAGCAGGGTGGCATGAGGATAAGCCGCAGACTGGCCGTAATTGATGCAAACGAATGGAGAAATGTTGTGTGTCAGGAAATGGGGTCTGTGGGATGGAAATGGAAGGTGCTAGTTGTGATAACGTTGCACATGAAAAATTGCGTATGGCAGAATTGAGCCGTTAGAGATGCTCGATGGTAATGTAGTGCCTGCCAAGCCGTTGGTTGCTGTGATGCAATGTAATAGGTAGATAAGAAGCCACAACAAAGATGTAGCAGGTCTTGAGCCGAGAAGGTAAGGGGAAGAAACGGCATAACAAAGTTATCGCCATTGACCGAAATGGGTATGTTAGATGAAATGGCTCGAGTCAAGGCCGAGCAGTTCAATTAATGGTGGCCAGAAACAAAGTTGTCAGGTCACGGCAAACGGGGTGTTAGCTTTAGATGGCTCGGGGGAATTGATAGAGCTGCACTGCGGATGATGCAAGAAGGTGAGTGCAATGGAACTGGATGAGCCGATGCCTAAATTGTGACATAACATTGCAGGGAAGCTTCGAGAACAGTCCAAGGGGCCGGACATGTGCCGAGATGAACTGTGCAATGAGCCAGCATCGCTTTAATGGAGCTTAGATGATTAGTTGCTGCAATGGAAGCCAATCGGGTGGAGAGCAAGAAATTGATGCATAAGAAGAGACGTGAAGCTAATCCGGGTGGTATTGAGACGCAGGGAGAATGACTCGAGTGAAGCCGCAGCATGTGTAGGGTCATGAAGATCCACTGAAATGGAGCAATGGAGAATGAGCATGGGAATAGTTGAGGCCGTGTTCGCGGTGATTGGAGCTACAGAAGAAGCATATGTATGCTAGGACACCGAGACATGAACCTGGGTTTGTGTTGGTTGGAGTGATAGAGAGATAGAAGGTAACGAATCTGTAAGGGGTAGCCTGGTTGAGCCATCTGGGCCGGGAAGAGCACATATCGGGCAAAGACAATGATGGTGCAATGCACAAACTTTTTGTCATGTAAGACCGGCCCGACGAGTCGGCCTGGGCTTAGATTATCAAGACACCGACTCCAGTCCGACACGTGACTCCGACTCTCCCCGACTTTGTCACCGAGCCGACTTCACGATTTGACCTGGGCTGACCACCGAACCGTTGGACCAAGTGACTTTGCGGCCACCCGAGATGTTTTTCCGTGACTTTTCCGATTTCCCGCCACAATACTGCATTTCACGACCACTTTTGGGACATCTTTTCTACATGGGTTTCTCCTTCTATGGGTTGGTGGATTTTCATCTAATGGACTTCAAGATTAGACCTAATTTTAGGAAGTTGGAGAAAAGCTATAAAGGGAAGGTCTTCTAAACTTATGAGATATCTTATTCTGAACTTTGGAGAGTCAATTTTGTTTACGCAACTAGGGTTTGCTTTGTTCATCTTCTTCTTTATTCAACTTATATTTTTGTGATGAACTCCATAGCTATGAGTAGCTAAATTTCTTATTGGTTAAGGATGTAGTCCGATTTCTAAAACTTGTGTTTGCTTTTATGTATTAGTTTTCTCTTGATTATCGCTCAATTCTCTACCGTTTTTATGATCACATGATTGAAGTATTGTGATAGGATTATGATGTTTGATTAGTTAAGGGCCAATTAATTGAACTTGCATCTTAGTCCATAGCTATTTTAGGGTTTTTCATCAAGCGATAACCTTGAATATAAGTGGCATGATATGTTTACTTTGGTTTGTGGATACACTCTCGTAATCATATGTGAGTTTGACTACTTGTCCTAATTGTTATGCAACACATGACACCGCATTGATTAGCCTATTTCTCAAAACTTAATGCCCTAGGAATTGAACTTGATTAGCGCAAGGCGTTAGGTTATTCTTTAGGTAGAATTCACATGCGCAAACCCCATGTGTGTGTTTGAACTTAGGAAATTAATAGATTATCTTGCTTTCTTGATTCTCTAGGGCTTTTGATAACACAAGAGATTAAATCGTAATTTAATCACATATGCAAGCACATGTCTAAGATTGAAGATGGATTCCTTGACCAATATCTCTCTCCATTGATTACTTTCTACAATTTATTTTGCTTTTAATTACTTTTATCGCTTACATAGAAATCAAAACTCCAATTGGTTACTTTAAGAAATTGATTACGAAATAACTACAATTGCCTCTCTCGTGGATACGAACTCTTTCTTATCATATACTTTAGGAAAGTGAAATTATTTTTGACGCATACGATAAAATGTATCACCCTTAAGATTCTTGCTTTGGGAGGCAATAATGCCTGCTAGTTATTAAGTTTTTAGTTTTTTTACAATTTCTCGCTTTCATCTTTGCTTTTTGTTTCTTGTCTTGTTTCTCACTTGTTTGCAAGAATTGTTTGCAGTGTACCTAATCTCTGGCTTCTAAGGATTGGAATTATCCAAGGTGCTGGATAGCTACTACGCTGCACAATACCCAACCAAGTGAAGACACAAAACTGACGAGCACGAGTTGGAAGTAGGAGAAGAGATTTTCCAACAACAAGAAGAAAAAAGAGGTTCCGATCGGGGAGACGAACCACAAGCAAGAAGAAGAAGCTATGGGTGATGCAAATCGCTTCACTCAAGGACTTAGCTTTCATAGGCTTGATATACAACAGGTGTATTCAAACGGACTTACTTTTGAGATTAAGCCGGGTTGCTTAGAGAATTACCAAAGTTCCATGGCATGGTGAATGAAGATCCAAACAAACATCTTATGGACTTCCACACATTGTCACGGCCATGCTTCAAATGGATGTTGAGGCGGATGGTAAATGTTGAAAGTTTTCCGCTTTCTTAATGGATAAGTCTAAGGATTGGTTGTTCTATTTACCTCCCTAAGTGTCACAACATGGAATGGGTTGAAGAAACTCTTTTAGAGATATTTTCCCGCATCAAAGGCTACTCAAATTCGCATGAGATTTGTGGGATGAAGCAAATGTGGGAGAATCCTTATATGAATGTTGGGAACGATACAAGAGGTCATGGCAAGCTGCCCTCACCATCAATTCAGCTGACGCTATGATCATCCAATATTTTTATGAAGGACTTCAATCAAGTGATAGGAATCTCCTCGACGCCGCGGTGGAGGTGCATTAGTGAACAAGACGGGGTGGCACAAGCTAGAGAGTTGATTGAAAACATGGCAGCGAACTCACAACAATTCTTGAGTCATGGTTCTGATGTGATTCTAAGAAGGGTGAGTGAAGTGAGCGAGGTTGAAGAGCTTCGTCAACAAATGGGTAACATGAACGCAATGCTTCAACAAGTGCGCCGCGGTGATACCAAGTTCCACTCAATCTTATGAAGACGAGCAAGCTAATGCGATCTTTCCAAATCAACAAAGACTAGTATGATCCCTATTCCAACACTTACAATCTGGGATGGAGAGATCACCCCAATTTTAGCTAAGTGCCAATAAGCAAGGAGCGATTCAACAACCTAATTTCAACAACCCGAGTGGATTTCAACCTCAACAACAACAATTCCAGCCTAGACAACACTTTCAACAACAACAACAACCTCAAACTATGGGGTCCAATATGGAGGAGTTGTCAAATCTTTATGCAAAGAACTAGAGTTTGGTTAAGGAGTTGCAAACTCAAGCTGGTTCTATGGCTATGGAGTCAATCAATCAAGGCACAAAATGGTGGGAAACTCCCTTCAACCTATCAACCCAAAGGAGGGTGTTAATGCAATTACGTTGAGAAGTGGTACATGACTTGTGCAACCCGAAGTTGCTGATTCAAGCGCGGTGGAAACACCAAAGGAACCTGTTTTGGAGGAGAAACCGAGGATTCTCCCAAACTTCTGGAGGTACCTATTCCTAACTCTAAAACTCCGGTTTCTACTTATGTTCCTCCTCTACCTTTCCTCGCAGATTTGCAAATTCCAAGAAGGAACTAGAAAAGGAGATTTTAGACGTTCTAAAGAAGATCCATGTGAACATACCCACTCATAGATGCAATCAAGCAAGTTCCAAAGTATGCAAAGGTGTTGAAGGACTTGTGTACCAACAAACAAAGGCTCAAAGGTAATGAAGTGCTTAGTGTGGGAGAGAATGCTTCGCAATCTTACAACACAAACTCCCACTTAAGTGCAAGGATCCCTAGCTTCCGACATTCCCGTCACAATTGGTAACACCAAATTTAACAAAGCTATGTTGGACTTAGGTGCTCCGTAATGTCATGCCTGCGTCTATGTATAATCCACTTGATCTTGGTCCTCTTAAAAGTCCGGAATTGTGTTGCAATTAGCCGATCGTTTCTAATGTCTACCCAATGGGTATTGTTGAGGATGTTCTTGTGCAAAAAGTTAATCAACTTGTATTTCCAGCGGACTTTTGCGTGTTAGAGATGGATGAAGGTTCACCGGACTCGCTCTTCCATTTCTACTTGGGCGTCCCTTCATGAAAACGGCGAAACCATTATTGATGTTGACAAGGGAACGCTAACTATGGAGTTCGATGGAGAAATAATACGTTTCAACATTTTCGAGACGATGAGATATCCTAGTGATGTCCACTCTTGTTTCTCCATTGATGTGATGGACACATTGGCGCAACAAATGTTTGAGTTGAATGGTGTTGATACCTTGAAACCGTGTTCACTACACCTATTGACAATGGTTATGCATATAGTGATGAGATTAAAGAAACCATTGGTTCTCTTGACTCATTACCGGAAAAATCAGCAATTAAGAATATTTCATATGCTTCTTTACTCTTGCAATAATGAAAACTTGTGCCATCTATTGTTAAATCTCCAAGTTTAGAATTGAAACCTCTTCCAAGTCACTTAAAGTACTTGTACTTGGGTGATAATGAAGACTTACCCGTGATTGTTTCTAACGAGCTTAATGAATTACAGAGCAAAAACTTCTAAGGGTGCTAAGGAAGTACAAGACGGCCATAGGTTGGACAATTGCCGATATCAAGGGTATAAGCCCTGCCGTTTGTATGCATAAGATCCAGGTGGAGGATGATTCAAAGCCTACAAGGGAAGCGCAACGCCGTTTTGAATCCTCCCATGACGGAAGTGGTGAAAAAGGAGATACTCAAGCTTTTGGACGTGGTGTTATCTACCCCATATCCGATAGCAAGTGGGTAAGCCCACAAGTAGTACCAAAGAAATCAGGTGTGACGGTGGTGAGAATGATAAGAATGAACTTGTCCCAACTCGTGCAAACCGTTGGAGGGTTTGTATTGATTATAGAAAATTGAATGCCACCACTAGAAAAGATCACTTTACTTTACCTTTTATTGATCAAATGCTTGAACGTTTAGTGGACACTCTTACTATTGCTTCCTTGATGGCTATTCAGGTTATAATCAGATTGTGATAGCACCAGAGGACCAAGAGAAAACCACTTTCACTTGTCCTTTCGGTACTTTTGCTTATAGAAGGATGCCTTTTGGCTTGTGCAATGCTCCATCTACCTTTCAAAGGTGTATGGTAAGTATCTTTTCTAATATGTTGAAAACATAATCGAAGTGTTCATGGATGACTTTAGTGTCTTTGGTGATTCATTTGATCTTTGCTTGAACAATTTGTCTCTAATCCTTGAACGATGTGTTGAAACAAATCTTGTGCTAAATTGGGAGAAGTGCCATTTCATGGTAACTCATGGCATAGTTTTAGGCCATATAATATCTTCTAAAGGCTTGGAAGTTGATAAATCTAAGATAGACCTTATTCGTGCTCTAACCCCTCCCACTACGGTGAGGGAGATTCGCTCTTTTCTTGGTCATGCAGGTTTTTATCGTAGATTCATCAAGGACTTTTCCAAGATAGCATCACCAATTTGTAACCTATTACAAAAAGATGTGGTTTTTAACTTTGATGAGAAATGTATGGCGGCATTCAATCGTTTGAAAGAACTTTTGATTTCAGCCCCTATCATTAAAACCACCGGATTGGAGTAAGCCTTTGAGCTCATGTGATGCTAGTGATTATGCGGTTGGTGCGGTGCTTGGGCAGCGTGGTGGGGAAGATACCTCATGCCATTTATTATGCTTCTAGAACGTTAAATGAGGCCCAACAAAACTACACAACCACCGAAAAAGAGTTATTAGCTATTGTTTTTGCTTTGGAAAAGTTTCGCTCTTTATCTAATTGGTACAAAAGTTGTTGTCTTTTCTGATCATGCAAAGACTTAGATACTTGCTTACAAAGAAAGAGGCGAAACCGAGGCTCATACGATGGATATTACTCTTGCAAGAGTTTGATCTTGAAATCAAAGACAAGAAAGGAATTGAGAACACCGTTGCGGATCATTTGAGCCGTCTTGCTGTGGACAAGGAGACTATCCCGTTGCGTGAAAGTTTCCCGGACGAGCAACTATTCTCCATTGCCTTTGGAGAACCATGGTACGCTGATATTGTTAATTACTTAGTGTCTAAACAAATCCCAAAGAACTTGTCTCGTCTTTGAGGGACAAACTTAAGAAGTTAGGAAACCAATACATATGGGATGATCCATACTTATGGAAACATTGTAGTGACCAAGTAATACGTAGGTGTGTTCCCGAATTGAATTTAATTCTATCTTGTCTTTTTGCCACTCATATGCTTGTGGAGGACACTTTGGGAGTAAGAGAACCGCTCTCAAGGTACTAGAATGTGGTTTCTTTTGGACAACTTTGTTTAAGGATGCACATGCATTTTGTATCACATGTGATAGGTGCCAAAGAACCGGCAATCTAGGTGCTCAAATCAAATGCCGCAAACTATTATTCAATTTGTGGAGGTTTTTGATGTATGGGGAATTGATTTTATGGGCCCTTTTGTCAATTCTAATGGGAATTATTATATTTTGCTTGATGTGGATTATGTCTCAAATGGGTAGAAGCTAAGGCCACCCTAACTAATGATTCTAAAGTTGTTTCCGCATTTCGTGCAAGCTAATATTTTTGCAAGGTTTGGAATTCCAAGGGCTATAATTAGCGATGGAGGTTCACACTTCAAAAAACAGGTTCTTGCAAAGCTTGTTAAAGAAGTACAATGTGTCGCATAGGATTGCAACACCTTACCATCCGCAAACAAATGGACAAGCCGAGGTTTCCAACCGAGAGGTGAAATCAATTCTTGAAAAGACGGTGAATCCAACAAGGAATGATTGGAGCATGCGACTCAACGATGCTTTGTGGGCGTATAGAACCGCATATAAAACACCTATTGGGATGTCTCCTTTAGGCTTGTTTATGGTAAACCTTGTCACTTACCCGTGGAAATTGAGCATAAGGCGTTTTGGGCTATTAAGCAATGCAACATGGAGTTGGATGGTTCTTTGAAAGCAACGGAAGTTACAACTTCAAGAGTTAGAGGAGATTCGCAATGATGCATTTGAAAGCTCACTGATTTACAAGGAAAAGACGAAAGCTTTTCATGATAATATGATTACAAAGAAACAATTTTGCATTGGGCAGAAAGTGCTTTTGTTTAATACTCGCTTGCAATTATTTCCGGTAAATTAAGGTCACGTTGATTGACCTTTTATTGTGACTAATGTGTTTTATCATGGTGCAAGGAAATTCGTAGTTTAGCTGTGTAATGAACTTAAAGTGAATGGGCACCGGTTGAAACCATATTATGAGAACTTCTCTTCGGATGTCGTGGAAGTAGTTAATCTTGTGGAAGTACTCCTTTGGAGGAGTCATAGGAAGCAAGGAGATAGTCGGGCTGACGACCAAACCAAGCGCTAAATGGGAGGCAACCCATCGGTTTTGTATCTCTTATCTTTTATTTTCTTTTCTTGTCATGTTTTTACTTTTTTCTGATTTTTTTGTTACTTTTCCGTTAGGATTTCCCACCTTGACTTTCTTTGGACGATTCAATTACATTGAGGACAATGTAAAGTATAAGTGTGGGGGAGTGGTTTGTGTAAATTTTTGCAATTTTTCAACTTTTTTTGTAATTAGTGAATAAGAAAACTCCAACTTGTAGTTAGTTTAGAGTCACATAGTATACATGTCGCTAAGATTACATCGAGAATCTCACACTAGTGACCGAACTTAGAGATGACAGAGAACATGATCGGGTTTTTAATTGTATGAGAGCAAAGTTGATTTAACCATGCCAGTGGCAAATAAGGTGCAGATTGAATTCGGATTAGAACAAAGGATCCCCTATAGTGGAGACTACCCAAGTTACATAATGTGAGGCACCAACCTTCAATTCTTTGTACTTGTCTAAATTTGTGCTTTTAGAGTGTGTGTCACCGACGTAAATTCCTTAATGGTGAGCTGTCCAATTTCCCACCATAGAAGCACTATTTTGATCTCTGAGTGCTATTTTTATCAACCATGTTGGTGACATCGAATTGCTAACTTACATACCACTTGTGATCTTGTTCGCAGTTAGCACCATCCACCTTATCTCTCTACACCAACAGTCCATGAAACACCATCATCATCAACAAGAGGAGCATCACAAATTTGAAGGAAAGTTGAACACGTTCATGGTTTACAAGCAACGGTATGCACTGAGCAGATTTCATTTGAGTAAAGCAACAAGACAAGGAGCAGAACTTTTATAAGTTGAAGACTATTGTATAAGAGCGAAATTATCAAGGATGAGAGTTCGAGAAGTTTATGATATCAAGACATACAAGTTGTGAAGAATCAAGTGGTAAAGTACTTACACCATGGCCTTTGTATTTTATTTTATTTTGTATTTTGTTTTCTCTTGTCTTAAAAAAAATGAAATATATATATATATATATATTTTCATATTGAAATAACATATATGGAAAATACATCAGGCGCAGCCTTTGGTTGGTAGCCTAGCAACAAGCTGGGCTCCAACACCTCTTTGAATAGCAACACCTAATCTATGAAAAATAAAACTACCAAAACCACTACTAGCGTCATTACTAACTAGACAGTTCTTCAACCGTTTGAAAAAGCACAAGGTGTCATCACCAAGATCCCTAGAGTGGAAGAAAGCTAAAACACCCAAATTTCATAACCCAAAGAAGTACACTTGTCCAAATATTTAGTGCGCTTTCTGGACACTGCATTAGAAATAGCCTTCCCTGGGACAAAAGAGCGAACACCATTGCCAGTGAAAGGCGAGACACCAGTGACATCCATACAAACATCCCGACCATTTTCCCAATTAAGAACGAGAATATCCGCTGGCCTCAAGTCTATGTCATCATCTGACTGAATGCCAAGAGATACTTCTTTACGCACAGGTACGCTAGCTTTGTAACAAATGTCAAACACAACATCACGGACAAGATCATGTCGAAACTTGCTCCCAATATCCTTAGCACAATGAAGCGCATGGTCCCCGTAGATGTCCATAGGTCGGCTACAGCTTGAGCATAATCCATTCTCAACAAACAAAGGGATACCAAGTCTATAACAGAGCACAACACGGAACTGTCTAGGACCGAGGTACTGATTAAGCCCACTAATAGGTATCGCTAATAGATAATCTTGAGCATGCTTGATACGGTTGCACTGCCACAAAATAGAATCTCTTGCAGACATATGAAATTGGTCTGGGATTTTCTTCTTGACTGCATCAAAATAAGTGACTGCCAAGGCGTTCATGGAAGGTGGGGCAGTATCATCGATACAATAAGAAGGAGGTAATCCGCATACCTGAATAAAATTCTGAAGAGCCAACTGATAAGCAGAACCTTTGTTTACTGAGAATAAATCACCTAGAATTATCTTCTGCACTGAAGCTGTCTGACTCTGAGAAGCGAGGTAGCAGTAAGTACGAGTGTCAGCCATGGTGTAAATGCCAAGGCCACCCTCCTTGATAGGCAAAGTGGCTAATCTCTGCTGTAGAGGACCAAAACCAGCACCATCTCCAGTGATGAGTAAACGTAAATACTTGAGTAAATGGTCATCAAAAAGATCAGTGGCTGGTTGCAAGGCTGCTGGATTGGTAGTTCGCATTGCAAAATATAATCGAGATACACCAGTGCAATTGCGAAGTAATAGCATCTCACTTTGTGGGTCTTGGAGTTTTTTGATCACTTCCATTAGTTGAACAGTCTTAGTCACCCTGGACAACAACATGTCGCTAATAAAGTTCGAATCCAAACTCACCGGTCCACCCAAAAGCTTAACACCATTAAAGAGATAAGAGAAAATGTTTAGGTTTGTTAATAGTTTTTATTATTTTGTTTTATTTTTATTTTTGTATTTGTTTTATTTCTTATCTCAAAAATAAATAAATAAATAAATAAATTAAAAAAAAAAAAAAAAAAAACGAAAAAAAATCGAAAACGAAAAAAAAAACTATTTTGGGTTTGTATAGTTTGTTTTTAGTTTTGTATTCTTTCAATAAAGCCAAGGGAAAGAAGGAATATTTATAATGAAGTTTCAAGCAACAAGAAATTAGAGGAAAGAGTCATATTGTCAAGATTCTACGAAGTTCAAGAGTTATCATCGAGAGTTGAAGACCGAAGACGAAGATGAAGACACCGATAGAAGACCGAAGACGTTTCTATGGATGCTGTGAGAGTGGTGCTATCTGCACGCCGAACGGATAACGAGGTAAGTAAGCATATTCCCACCTTCATTAAATGGTTGATTTCCTTTCGAAGAGATCGTCAGAAAAATGGGTTTTCAAAATTATAAAAGATGTGGGTTTTCAAAACATTCAGAGAGTTAAGCCTTCCTACCATTCAACGTGTCTCAGGATTCTCTCTTCATTCCAACCTGGACACATGTGTGACCCATTAAAAGTCATGTTTATTATTGAGAGCAATTTCATAAAACCCTTTCTTGTGAGGCGAGTCGAGACTTTTTGATCACTCCGAACCCGAATTTTAGTCGAAGGGATGGTTATCTCTCTCTCAACTTTTAAGAATGAGATTGTGTTCATTTATGTGTCTAACTTCTTATGACTAGTGTGCGTAATCTCTATGTCTTCTTAGCGCGTTGGATACTATCATTACGGAGAACTAGTAAGTTGGAAAAATAGGTTTTGTGGGTATATCTCTAGTAAACCCTCACGAGACTATAACTCAGTCCACTAGGGACACCTAGGGTTTAAAGGCTTGTTATTTATGCTAAAAGTGACCGTAGCCTCGACGACACGGAGTTGTTGTATTTTATTGTTTTGTTTGATTTGCTCGAGGACTAGCAAAGTCTAAGTGTGGGGGAATCGATAGGTGTAGAATACACCGTATTTACTATTTAGTAGTTACGCTTTCTTTGGTATTTTTCTTGTAAATCATGTACTTTACGCGTGTTTTTCAGTTATTAGGTACTCTGGAGTCGCACGGAGGAAAAGAAGAAGAAATTATCCAATTTGAGCAAAAAAGGGCGAAATTGTCATCTCACAGGCAAATGATATATGGAGCTGACCCAAGGTTAAGGGACAACCCTCTTTTGGAGGAGTGCTAAAAATGCACCAAAGCTGAGGTTAAGGGGTTGCCATCGAGTGGCCCTTATCTAAGCCAGTGGGGTGTCCGAATCCATCACCCAAATGATTACCTTGTTGTCATCTCTTCCCAAAATTCATTAGCACCCTGAATGTAAGAAAAAAAAAAGAGATAAGAAAGAGGTTGTTGTGCAGCCATGGAATCGAGTTCACAGAGCAGAGACGGCCAGAATTTGAGGTACTTTTACCATGAAATCGAGAGCGAGAGTTATTCAGTGAGAGACGGATGCTTACTAGGTCGGAATCAGTGAAAGAAGTTGATGTAGAGATGTTGCTCAGATTCAGATCGAGATGGGTTTTGAAAGTTGAGTTGTAAATCGAGATTTGGGATTGTTGGCTCGAGTCATGAGATGATGTTAACATCAACCTCAGAAACAAAGTAGCTGCTGCTGCAAATCTGGGGTTGAAATTCCAGATGGGTTTGAGATTAGTGATTGAGGTATTAATGGCGTTGTTGAAGCTCGGTGAAAAGGGGTTTGTGAGATTTACATGAAATTGAGATGGGGTGCGGCCATACAGGGAGAGAAAGGAGTTTGTGAAGATGAAATTAGGGTTGATTTGTGAGTTCGTCCCTGAACAGAAATGATGTAGGAGATGGAGATATTGGTGGAAGAGATCAATGGGTATCAAATGCTTAATCAAGGTATTGAACAGAAATGATGGCAGTTATGGCTTAAGGTTTTGGTGGCTGCTGTCAACAGAGATGGTTGTTGCTTGAGGTCATTTCAGGTGGAGGTGATGTTGCAAGGGAGTGGAGATGACATTGCTGTTATGGGTTTTGACTGAAAATGTTGTTGGTGGTGGTAGCAGGTGATAAGCTGCAGACTGGGTCAGTAATTGATGCAGCTAATGGAGAAATTGTTGTGTGTCAGGGAAATGGGGTCTGTGGATGGAAATGGAAGGTGCTAGTTGTGATGCTGTTGCACATGAAAATTGCAGAATGGCAGGAATTGAGCTGTTAGAGATGCTCAGATGGTATTGCAGGTGCAGTTCAGTGAAGCTGTTGGTTGTTGTGATGCCATAGAATAGGTAGATAAGTGAAGCCACGACAAAGATGTAGCAGGTCTTGAGCTGAGAAGAAGGGAAGAAATGGCATAGCAGGTTTTATTGACATTGGACTGAAATGGGTATGCTAGATGAAATGGCTCTGAGCTGTTGCTGATGGGTTCAATTGATGGTGTTGTAGCTCAAGTTCTTTGTGTCATGGCGGCAGGTGTTAGTCAATGAGATGGCTCGGTGGTGTTGATAGAGCCGGCACTGTGGATGATGCAAAGGTGAGTGCAATGGAACTTGAGGAGTCAAGATGCCTAAGCTGTGACATAACATTGCGGGGAAGCCGAGAACAGTCTCAAGTCTTTGGACATGTGCCGAGATGAACCAGGCAATGAGCTCGTTATCAGAATGGAGCTTAGATGATTAGTTGCTGCAATGGAAGCTGTGGCTGTGTGAGAGCAAGAAATTGATGCATAAGAAGAGATGTGAAGCTAATCTGGTGGTATTGAGATGCAGGGAGAATGTGATCTGAGTGAAGTTGCAGGCATGTGTAGTTGCGGAAAGACTGCAGCTAGAAATGGAGCAGTTGAGAATTGAGCATGGGAATGGTTGAGGCTGTGTACTGGTGGTGATTGGAGCCACGGAAGAAGCATATATGTATGCTAGGACACTGAGACATGAACCTGGTTTGTGTTGGTTGGAGTGATAGAGACAGTGAAGGCATGAACTAAAAGGGGTAGCCCGAGCCATCTTGGCTGGAAGAGCACATTGCAGCACAATGACAACGATGCATGCTTTTGCTCGTGCAAGACTGGCCTGACGAGTCAGTCCAGTTAGCTCATCAGCACAGCTGACTCAGGTCTGACACAGGATCCTGACTCACCCTGACTCTCCATGACTCGGTGCTGACCGAGTTGACTCGCCGATTTGACCCGTTGACTCACTGAACCGGTGACCGGGCGGACTTTGCCGGTCACCTGAGATGTTTTTCCGGTGACTTTTCCGGCCGATTTCCGGCCACAATACCAGATTTCCGGCGACCACTTTTGGGACATCTTTTCTACATGGGTTTCTCCTTCTTATGGGCTTGGTGGATTTTCATCTAATGGACTTTGAAGACTAGACCTAATTTTAGAAGTTGGAGAAAAGCTATAAAGGGAAGGTCTTCTACAACTTATGAGATATCTTATTCTTGGAACTTTGGAGAGCCGTTATTTTGGTTACGCAACTAGGGTTTGCTTTTGTTCATCTTCTTCTTTATTCAACTTATATTTTTGTGATGAACTCCATAGCTATGAGTAGCTAAATTCTCTATTATTGGTTAAGGATGTAAACCATTTCTAAAACTTGTGTTTGCTTTATGTATTAGTTTTCTCTCTTGATTATCGCTCAATTCTCTACTGTTTTTATGATCACATGATTGAAGTATTGTGATAGGATTATGATGTTTGATTAGTTAAGGGCCAATTAATTGAACTTGCATCTTAGTCCATAGCTATTTTAGGGTTTTTCATCAAGCGATAACCTTGAATATAAGTAGCATGATATGTTTACGGTTTGTAGTGATACACTCTCGTAATCATATGTAGAGTTTGACCATTGTCCGAATTGTTATGTGCAACGCATGACAATTGCATTGATTAGCCTATTTCCGAAACTTAATGCTCCTAGGAATTGAACTTGATTAGCGCAAGGCATTAGGTTATTCTTTAGGTAGAATTCACATGCGCAGCCCTAATGTGTGTGTTGATGAACTTAGGAAATTAATAGATTATCTTGCTCTCTTCATTCTCTAGGCTTTTGATAACACAAGAGATTAAATCGTAATTCTAATCACATATGCAAGCACATGTCTAAGATTGAAGATGGATTCCTTGACCAATATCTCTCTCCATTGATTACTTTCTACAATTTATTTTGCTTTTAATTACTTTTATCGCTTACATAGAAATCAGAAATCCCCCCAATTGGTTACTTTAAGAAATTGATTACGAAATAACTACAATTGCCTCTCTGTGGATACGAACTCTTTCTTATCATATACTTTAGGAAAGTGAAATTATTTTTGACGCATACGACAGCGATCAATAATGTAGCTCATTCAAGATTGAGTGTCCCTATTTTTTGCTCAAACATCTTAAGAGCGGTCCCAAATAGGATTTTCTGTATAGGATACCGTCTCGTAATTCATACACTGCTGCCTTACTTTTGATCTTGTTGATCTCGGCCGTCCTTTTGGTAGTTCTCCCATATCCAAGTATTGATGGATGGGCTCTGCGCCAAATACCAGCCTCATATTTATCACCCGTGGTTACGGCCACGTACGCCTTTGTGTCTATTATTTCAGGTATGGATGGCATCAGGACCCTCATGACTCGGATGCCTTCAATACTCGAATCTGTTAACATTGAGGCGATATAGGCTAAAGCGTCCGAGTGTCGATTGTCTTTTTCTGCATGATGTGTCGAACTTGATGTTGGGGATCTGTCGATGTAAATTGGGCGAGCTCCCAATACTTCTGTGATACCGGATCATGAATAGTGCACTGCCCACTAATCTGTCGAACCACTAGCTGAGAATCGCTAGTTAGTCTTACATCATGAATTCCTAGTTCTACAATTAACCGTAAGGCATGTATCACAGCTTCGTATTCAATGACATTGTTTGTCGCCTTGAACTCAAGCCTAAATGAGTGGACCATCTTCTTTCCTTTTGGTGTAGTGAAGACTAATCCTAGCCCCGATCCTTCCTTGTTGGACGACCCATCTACAAATACTTCCTATTTTGTCGGGTTACATGTTTCGAGGAGATCAGACGGATCCTCTCGATCTTCTTCCATGCCCAGGATATCCTCAACTTCATCCTCATCGTCTAAGGGAAAGTCTACCAGGAAATCAGCTACCGCCTGTGCCTTTATTGTTGTTCTCATCTCATAGAAGATGTCAAATTGCTTAATTTGAGCACTCCATTTAGAGATCCTTCCCGATCTCACTGCGTTGTCAAGCACTGATTCTATAGAAGACTTCGTAAGCACCCGAATTCTGTGAATCTGGAAGTACGTTCGCAGCTTTTGCGTCGCAAACACTAAGGCAAGTATGAATTATTCAATTTTGGTGTAGTTCTTCTTCGCCGGGTTCATGGTCTTGCTTATGAAGTACACAGGTTTTTCTTCTACTCCGACGTTTTTGACTAGAACTGCACTTATAGCATAGCTAGTTTCCCCGAGGTACAGGGTAAGCACTTCATCGGGCTCGGTTCTTTGTAGTACGGGTAAGCTCGCGAGATATTGCTTGATCTTTTGGAATGCCTCCTCGCACTCCTTGCTCCATTTGAATTTTTCCCCTTTTCTTAGTGTCCCGAAGAAATCTTTACATTTTTCCGACTATCATGAAATGAACCGTTCCGTTTAGCTTTTGTACGTCCTTCACCGTTACTGGAGATGACATTTCCAATACGGCCCTGATCTTGTTGGGATCGTCTTTTATACCTTTATCAGTGATTATGTATCCCAAAAATTTACTCGAAGTTACCCAAAAGGTGCACTTGGCCGGATTTACTCTCATTTTGTATTTTTTCATAGTTTGAAAGATTTCCCGAAGGTCATCGATGTGGCTGGATTCCACCCTACTCTTCACCAGCATGTCGTCTACGTAAACTTCAATGGTGTTGTGTATTTTATCTTTGAATATGTCATCTACTAATCTTTGATAGGTGGCACCTGCGTTCTTTAATTTAACCCGAACGACATTTTGGTATAACAGTATAGTCATCTAGGTGTAAAGAAAGACGTGTTTTCTTGATCCTCGGGAGCCAAGGGGATCTGGTTGTATCCCGAGTACCCGTCCATTAATGTTATCCCCTTGTATCCTACTATGGATTCCACTAGCTAATCAATGTTGGGGAGAGGAAATCTATCTTTCGGACAAGCCTTATTCAAGTCTCTAAAGTCGATGCAGATTCTTACCCCTCCATTCCTTTTAGGAACTAATACCATGTTCGATATCCATTGCGGGTGTTGGGTCTTTCGAATGATTCCAGCCACATGCAACTTTTTTAATTCAGCCTCTACCGCCACTTGTAGCTCGGGAGAAATTATGCGCATTTTCTGTCGGATTGGCTTGAACTTGGGATCTATCCTGATGTGGTGGGAACACACCTCTGGGTCAATCCCCTCCATATCGTGCATTTTCCAGGCGAACACATCCATATGTTCTCGTAACAAATCTATTAGTTGTTCTCGCTGCTTCTTCCAATAACAAGGACCCACCTCCGACTATTTTTGGTTCTTCCTTGGACCCTAAGTTGATCTCCCGAGTAGACTCTAGGTCCGAGAAGTTTGGCTTTGGTTCCTTGATCGGTGTCGCCTCCTTTGATTGCTATAAGATATCTTTCTCACCTGCTTCATAGGCCATGACCGCTTGTGAAATTACCTTCTCTAGTTCTTCCCCTGCCTTGATTTCCTTAGCTTTATTCTTTTCTCGACGCAGCCTAGATCGTCTGTCCTCGTTTTGTTGAATATCTAGTTGCATGCATTGTCTCGCGGCTTGAGGATCGCCTTCAATGACGCCTATGTAAGTGGGGAACCTCAACCTCTCGGGGTGATAGGCGGAAGATACCCTTTGATGCCCTCAAGATCCAAGGTCTTCCGATAATCACCTCATATGGTGACACGACATCCACAATGCAGAAGGTGGTGAGGGTATCCACGTATCCTTCTCCATCTGAGACCCTGAGTGTGACTTCTCCTTTTGGTATGGTTACTGTCCCATTGAAGCCATAGATCCGATAAGTGGAAGGAATTAGGATGTCATCGGATAGTTCCATTCTCTTAAATGTGTCATTGAAGAGGACTTCGACAGAACTCCCACTGTCCACTAGTATCCTTTTAACTCCCCACTCTTCGATAAGTAAGGTGATAACTAGGGGATCTCCATGTGCTTGGTCGTTCATCGGGACATCCTTAGCTGAGAAAGTGATCGGCTGCATCATCCAGGCCTCCATGGGTAAAGTTTTGGCTACACTGAAAATCTCTTGTCCCGCCCGATCCCTTTTATGAATTCTTAACGTAATGCCCATCCCCAAATCGAATCCCTGAGTCACCGAATGTGAAATGGTGTTACACACGAACTGGGTTCCCCGATCAATCCTTACTTGATGCACAGGTGCGTCGGGTGCATTGGGAGCGGGTGTTATCTTCCTGATAAATTGCCTTAGGTATCCATCCCGAATCAGATGTTGAACTATGTCCTTTACTTCCCGGCAATTGTTAGTTGAGTGGCCTCGGTATTGGTGATAATGACAGAATTCGGGATAGTTTTTTGTTTCACAATTGTATCCCCTGGTCTTCCCGGTATCCGATATCATTCCTCTATTCTACTTCCTTAATGATTTCTTATAGTGGTGCGTTCAGAGGTGTGTAAGTTCTTGGTTCATGACGTGGTTTCTTCCCTTTTTCGATCCATTCCTTCTTACCCGAGTGTTGATGGTGGATTTTCATTTAAGGTTAAAATTGTAAAAACCCGAAAATTATGCGCTAACATCTTGTAAAAGATAAAGCCATTAATAAGTGTTGAATACTTCTTCACTTTACTAATTCACCTAGAATGGAGCATGTGACAACAATCCCATTCTGTGAATTAAATACACGAAATTCATCCAGTTTGGAGCATGTAGCAACAATCCCATATACCCTGTGAATTTATAGCATTATTAATTAATGCATGATCAGCCTCGTATTTCCTGTACTCATTATCAAGCAGATGACGACCGAGTGTTGCTCTCCGCAGAGCAACACGAACCTCCAAGCATTATAATGAAAGCATGTACGAAATACCCGTACAGGCTGCAACTCTCGGTGTGTTATACTAGCCCGATTGTGCAACTCTCGGTGTGTTATACTAGCCCGATTGAGCATCCGGACTTCCCGTGTCATTCTCGATATGATCTCAATCATCCAACTTCACCAAAGATGATTGATGGCCCGATCAATTCCATAACCCCCAAGCAGGTATGGAATATTCGCCAGCCGAACCAACGCGGACCCCGAATGGTCGGCCTCCAGATTGGCATAGCTTGCCAAAACGTCCAAACCAGAGCGGTATGGGCGGAAAACCCTAAATTAGGGTCTGTGGCACATTACATGTGTCACAAAACGGTCTCAACCATCCATCTTCGCAGGTATAGATGGAGGGTGTAGATGTAGATTCAAAAGGCCCAGAGCATGTCAACACAATCACCGTGGGCCCGCCTACATACTTGACCAATCGGTCAGGACCAACCATGGTTTGTCATCCCAATTCGTACGCCCGAATAAAGCATGGTTACACGGCCGTGAAAGCCAAAATTAGGGTTTTGAGCATCATGAGCGTCCTTCTTCTCCTAAGACGAATGGAGGGGCCAAGATTAGATTAGCAGGTCCTGGCCATACCAACATGACCACCGTGGACCCATCAATCTCCTCACCTGGTCGGCCAAGGCATACCATGCCTGGTTATCCCAAATCTTCCGCCCAAACTAGCGTGGATACACTTCCCAATTGAAAACTAATCTCGACCGCTCAACTTCGCCGGACGATTTGAGTGGCTCAGATCACGCTTTCATGGGACAGTCAGGTATAGGCGTAAACACCAGCCTACCACCTACACGCCAGACCGACCAAGATTGGTCATCTTGGAACGCGCGCCTGAAGTGGGCATGATGCGCAGCTTTTGCGGCACCAGATTTATGTTGCAAAATCGATCTCAACCACTCCTCTTTACCGGTCAAATTGAGTGGCCTAAATCGCACCTTCATGAGACAGTGAGGTACGGACGTGTACACCGGCATGCCGTCCTACACGCATGCCCTAGCCGGTCCTTTCCAAAACACTTCCCATGCTTGGTTTCGACCAAGTCAAGAGCATGCCTGCGCACCTCTTCAAAACCCTAATTCCATCAACGGTCGCAGATGAGTGTCTCAAAGATCATCTCGTCCGTCCAAACTTCACCGCTTGGTTATACAACCTCGGTCGAGTTAATTGGTCAGTGAGGTGTCATGGTTATCACCACCCGTCACTCTACCACACCGTGATGCAGTATCTGCATAGAATACACTTGATACTTCACAAGTATCGACTTCCTAAATAACTTAGTTATTTAATCTAGCATTACATGCAACTTTCTGTGGGTCCCACGATCCACACACTCAAGACATCAATCATGTCACAAACTGGGGGATACATACTGGGGTATTGGTCTGGCGGTTTACAGCGTGCAGCGTGTAACGCGCCATCACAAGAACGTGTCAGGAAGTCATGGACGGTTAGAGATGACGGGAGAAGTGGGCAAGACTGGTCGTATAACACCAACACACAACTCCACTACTCCATCACTCCACTTCCTCCACTTCCTACGAGAGACGTGAATAAGGCTCAAATGACTTGTATAAATAGGTTCTCCACCCTATTTTTTAAACAACACAAGTCCAGACAACAGAGGCAAGTGTTGATACAATCGTATTCGAACACCGGAATCGATAGCTTACACCCCGCAAGCCGATCCGGCTTTGATACAAGTCATTCATATCCAACACCTTCACATTCTCAACACCTTCTTCGCTTCCCTCCCTAAGATTAACCCCATCTCCTTCACTTTGTGACCAAAACAAGTCTGGAACGGCCATTTCTTGGTTTAGGCCGGACTTGCACAGATTGATCTCTCTAATCTACAAGCACTCACCGCGCAGTGCATTTGTTTAAAGTTTAGACTCATTTCTCATCCACACATCCCAAATTACCAAAACCAGCAGAAATAGTTTTCACCCATAAACAATTGGCGACCACAGTGGGAGGTTAATCTCTCGGTTGTAAAGTCAATTTCTTCCAAATCCGATTCAATTTTATCAATTTCAAAAAGGGTGGATCTTAGAATCAATTCAATCAACAATTCATTTCAAGATGGTGGAATTAAGGTCTGGATCAGCAATCAATTCTGATGGAGCTAGTGTGGATAACAATCCTGGTGTCGAAGTACCTGTCAGTGGAGCTATCGTGGTCAATACATCTCGTGGAGCCGTCACTTCTACCATCAGCACCAGCGTAGAAGGAAATATTCCAGTAAGTGTAACACCTCCCATCACCAGAGCCAGAGCAGCCGCAAATCCCTGCATCTCCTCAAGTGTAACACCTCCGGTAGTCACCAGAGCAACAACTTTCACTCCCTCATCAGGACGAGGAGCCGGAGGGACTAGAGGAGGACCAACGCCTGTTACCATTGCAGACTTGATGGAGAAGCAGGAGATTATTGCTAAGACTCAAAGGTATATGGCCGCAACTCAGAAAGAGGTATTCACTTTCCTTAAAACTTTAACCGAACGATTGCCACAAGATTCACGGAAACCCTTGGAGCCGGCAAGAGATGCCTTCAATACACCGGAGAAAACGCTTCCACTGGACCCACATGAATGAAGAAACTCGTGTTGCTCCTGAACGCCCAAGGGAGAGGGACCAGCCATCCAACTTTATCACATGCGAGGATCTGGAACGAATTCTCCAAAATCGAGGAAAAGGGGACCGAACGGATATACACCAACATCAGCCACCGTACCCTCAAGATGTACAACGAATTCCCTCTTCCAAGAGGTTACATCTCTCCCGCCTCCCTCTACGACCCAGATCGGTAATGCTCGTGAACACGTCTCTCGATTCTTGGAATCCTTGGGGAAACATGAATACAATCATGTTCTGCGCCTAAAAGAATTCTCAGAAGTCACTTATGGGGAGGCGTACACTGGGTACAACAACATCGCGCCTAACAAAGATATCCAATTGGGCGAGATGGTGGGTGCTTTCTCGTGAGTATTTTCTTCGTGTCCGGCAGATCACCTTTTTATATATGGGAAGAATTCTTCAGCGGAACAACGAGCATCCTAACGACTTCGTTAAAAGGTTCGAACCCAAGCGCTAGATTGTCACGACTCGAACGTCACCGAACGACAATTGGTGGAGTTGTGCATCAATAGGATAATACCCATATACCGCGCTCTATTAGAGAATCTGGGCTTTCAAACGTTCTCTGAACTCCATGAAGCTGCCAAACATTCAGCAACAACTGCACCAGACGCTAGAAAGAACCAGAGTTGTTCAAGTGAAGATTCACATGAAATTCGAGGAAGCAAAGGTCTCACGAACAAGCAATACAATACCGGTCCTTCCGTGAGTGTAGTGGGTGGAGGAGAAAAAGGAAAGCTTTCTGCCACGACAACAAACCAAGCGCCATCCCCGCACAAAGACTTCATCTCTCGAAAAGGAGCGGACAAACTCCTACACGAGACACCGAAGATACAAAGTTTCCTTTCCCCATGAATGAAGTGATAGATCCCTTGAAGCGTGGATCCAAGATGATGCCATCAAGATGCCTCCTCGACATCCTCCAACCGAGAAAGACATGGTGGGATCCCAAATACTGTTGCTAACATAGGTTCGTCCATCATCCAACCAAAGATTGACCACCGTCTTGTTCACTGAGTAACCCATGGTAGGCCTCGAAGATGTGTATAATTTATGGCCTACGGTAATCACCGCAAGTGCACGGTGTCTTGGTTGTAGGACGGGGCAAATGCACGAGTCGATCCACGAGAGACTTGTGGTGCTCTTGAATGATCTAAAAGCTGCATACATGAATTCTAAGTGAAGGTAATGTGACAGCGGATGTTTTTGTGCCAGCAGGTGATGTTGAATGTGATACCTAAACTAAGGTATGAAAAAGTGACGGGGGATGCTAAGGTTTCAATTCCACCACTCACTCCTCTTTGTATGCTCAACTAAATTGAACTCCTTGTTCTATGGCGATTAAGGGTAGGTGTCAATTCCCACCACTTAACTAGGATGTTTCACTTCATAACACTTCAATTATCAGTGAGGATACTAACCTAGAGTACTAATTGTCTAATGAAGCACAATTAGTCAAGAGAATAGTTTTTGTGTCTAAAGATTAGTACACACACACAATACATTTATACCACGACTACAATGCATACACTTGGCATGCATTGTGAAAGAAAATACATTAGGTGCTAAAATTGAAAAGCATAATTATAAATTAAGCATGCAAGGATAAATCAACAAGAGCTTGAAACACGGTATGGAATTAGGGTTTCTTTAAACCCCTAATAACTAAATTAAAACATGACAAAATGGTATTTAAACTACAAATTAAACCTACTGGTAAACCTTTAAAGCTAGCCCGGGCGTGACTTTCTATCATCTCTGTTCATCTTCTATTTATACATGCAACTAAATCCCAAACCTAATTTCTTTAAAAGTGAAATTAAAGATAAATAAATCGAACCAATCAGCACCCATACTCGATTTCTTCTCCTCTTGTCAAATCGGCCATGCCACGGAGTTTGTGAACCCTAGCTCTAGTTATCTTTTAACCTAGTCTCTAGGGTTGGTAGAGAACTAAGAAAGTGATAAATAGGGTTAGAGATGAGGCGGTAATGTGGAGTTGTTGGTGATGGTGATGGGAAAGAGGAGATGGATGATGGTGATGGCTCGGCGTGGGAGATGGAGGTGGAGGTGAGGTTTGGTGGAAGAGCGAGCTCGTGTGGAGTGAGGAAAGAAAGGTGAGGGAAGGGGGTTAGGGTTTTGCTCGATTGGGGGTATAGGGTTAGGTAGATTTTCTTTGTGGGGCGGGTGCGGCTACGGATGATGAGATAGGCCCGGCCCAGTTGGATGAGGCGGCTCACGTCCCCGAGCGGCCGAGGAGGTGAGCGGTTTTGGTGTGATCTGGTGTAGAGCGGGAGTAGCGATCATCGATGCTAGTGGGAGCAGCGACCGTTAGATGAGAAGAAAGAAATCTCAGCGGCTTGGAGTGGACGGGCTCGGATCGGGTCACGGGTCGGGACTAGCTCAAGCCCATGTCTTGTAGATGAGTTGCTACTTGTTGAGTTGCAAGCTGTTTGCGCTTGAGCTTTGGCTTTCTGCTCCATAAATGCTCGACTCAATTCTTCGCTCTTTAGGCTCCTCAAATTCTCAGAGCTTTATTTATTACCTAAAAACACAAAATTAATTAATACAAATATTTATTCTTGAAAACAAAGAAAATACAAAATTAATTAATACAAAATTAAGCACAAAAATATTTATTACCAATAAAAAGGTGTATAAATATGCAATATTTGGCACTCATCAAATACCCCCAAACCTGAATTTTACTTGTCCTCAAGTAAAATTCGAGGTTTAAGAAAGCTTTGATGAGTGCCAAATAGTGCATATTTATACACCTTTTTATTGGCATTTTACTCATCTTTTGCGCTTAGAAATCAGATAGGTGTCCCTAGTGGACGAGTTGTAGTCTCGTGAGGGTTTACAAGAGGTGTACCCACAAAACCTTCTCCAACTTCAGAGGGTAAAAGAGTCTCAAGCCTCCAAGAAGCTATGAGGACATAGAGTTTCTGCATGCTAATAACGAAGTTAGAACTATCGAAGAACGCATTCTCATCCTTAAGTCTTGAGCGAGAAGTAACCATACCATATGAAAGAATTCGGATTCGATTGTGATCATAAGTCTCAACTTCTGCCTCACCATTAGGGTTTTATGATAATTGCACTCAAAAAGATCGCTTTTTTAGTCTCTCATGTGTGCGAGGCGGGAATAAAGAGAAATCTGCACACGTTGTAGGTAAGAAGGATAACCTTCCGAAATAAAATCTGGAGACTCCACAGAGGTGTGGACAAAAAGAATTTTTTTCTGATGATCTCTAAGGAAGGAAATCAACCATTAGCAAGGGGTGGGAGTACTCACTCACTTCTCACCCGATCGGCAATTAATATCACTCTCTCATAAGAAACCATAAAAACGTCTTCAATCTTCGGTCTTCGGTCTTGATCTTCAACTATTGATGACAAACTTAGAACTTCAAAAAACTTAATAATAATTTTTTTTTTTTTTTTTTTTTTTTACATTGAATAAAATAATAAACACATTTTTTTTTTTTTTTTTTTTTTTTTTAACAAACACTAAAACGATAAAATTTAAATTTTCACAAACTTCATTAATTCATCTTATTTTCTTTTCTTTGAAATTGCACATAAACCTTGGACTATCTCAATTTTTTTTCAAATATTCTAGATAATGCTCCGGTTCTTGCGATGATGTGTTTCTATGGGTCTTGCTGATTGAGAGAGAGAGATGCTAACTGCAAATCGATATTTAGAAGGAGTTTTCATCTTTAGACGTCACCCTCATGATTGTGGAATTAGCACTCAAGAGATCAAAGTAGTCTTTGAAAGTGGTGCGAAGTTGGGTAGCTCACCATTCCTACCCGGAATTGACGTACGGTGACACACACTCTAAAAGCTTTTCTAGAAAGTCACAAAGAGTGAAGGTCGGTACCTCGCTTGATGTAAAATGGGTAGTCTCCACTATGGGTGATCACAATTCTACTACCGGGATATCTAAAACAACTGACACCTAATTAGCCCTCGGTATGGTTAACTCCAACTTTAACGCTCTAATCAACTAAGAAACCCGATTGTGTTCTCCGGTACTTCCAATTTCTGTTATTTCGGTCAGAATCTCTATGTAAACATAGCTAAAAGCATGCTAGTGACTCTAAAATCTCTAAAAGTTGGAGGTTTTTATTTGCAAAAGTTTTTGAATTTTTTTTTTTTTTTTTTTTTTTTTGAAAAATGAAAATAAAAGATTAAAAAAAACTAAAAACTCTAAATGTAAATGCACCCCAAACCTAAATCAAACATTGTCCTCAATGTGTCACGAGATAGGAAAAATTTCAACGATCACGTACCACGAGAACTATCTTGATAAGATAAAAGGGAAGAGATTCTGGGATGTCGGCAAGAGCAAGGTTGAGCTTCATTCGTCAAGGCTAGAATCCAATATTCTCAACGGAGATCATATCGGATTAGCATAATATATGTGCAAGAAGACTCAACCGAATCAAGAAAAGAAAATTTAACAAGTCCTACTGGATATATAGAATGAAAATTCACCATAAACCATCAATCTAAAGAGTTGAGGATCAACCCAATAGAAAATATGTACAACCATCAACAATCTTACACAAATATAATATGAGAGTGCAAGTAAGACTGCAAATGGGAATGATTTTCCCCAAACCTAAATTTGTGAGCGGGTGTGTTTGTGAGAACAAAATCTTGCAATTTTAAAAGTACATCATGCAAAAGGTCTAACTCAAAATGAGTTTTGCTAATTCTGTTGCAGACATACATATTCCAACTGTGGCTCCTTAAGAGTGTTATACTTTGATGCAAAATAGTCAAGAGGACTTGGGAAGCACAAAGTTCTAGGCCTAAGTTAGGCATTTTTAGAAAAGTTGGTTTTGCAATTTTGTGACAAACTACACCTAGGTTTGGTGGAGGAGTTTCAATTTGTGACTCGGGAGAGAGGTTAGGTACATCTAAGTTGTGTTCATGTATAAAATCATTTGCACCCGTCACACTCTTTCCTAAGGTCGAGTGGGTAAATCATGGTCATTTTCACGGGATAATTGCACGGGTTCCACATCAATATCACATGCATGAATATCGGAAGAAGCATCATTCATAGGGTTCACCAGGGAGAGACACTTAATGTCTCTCGAACCTAAAGATTCTATTACATTTTCAAAATACACATGCTCTTCATATTCATCATCATCATCATCATCATAGCAAAAATCCATCTCTTCATTCAAAATGGTAGTATTTTTAGTGTACTCATCTACCTCTAGATTAGGTTCATATTCAATGTTAGTTGCATGAGTAAGACTAGAAACACTATTTCAATCCTATCATTTTGTGTAACTCAATCAGAGTTCCTTTGAAGAATCATCTTGAGTTGTTCCATTGAAGGAGAGTCTTCACTAGTGGGTATGCATTCCTCATATGGATATTCATTGTATGGTTGTGCATGAGGTTCACTAGAGAAGGGAAATTCAGACATGTTGCTATATGGATGGTCATGCATTGCATTCATTTCAAGCCTAGCATTTAGCTCCATGAGTGTATCCATTGTTGATTGCAAACTAGGAGTTGGGGGAGTATAAAATTGTTCATCTCCCCACTGTGGTGAATGATGCATGTGTGCAGGTTGATTATGGTCCCAATAGTCACTTCTAGACACTTCGTTCATTGGATTATCATGGTTTTCCCTAGGCTGTCTAAAATCATGCAAGATATAACGATGTTCAGCGGGGTGGTCTAAGCCACCACATAAGGTGCAAGCATGCATTTCATATTGCCTAGAAAAACTAGATTTGTGATCGCTCATGTGATTGCCTTTTTAAGCCAGATAGTCGAGCTTCTAATTGATCTAAAAGTGATGACTGGGTATGAGGAGAGTGTTCATTCTCAACCTGTGATGGATGATACATGTGCTCATAGTGATTAGGGTATGTGAATTCGGGGGCCACGAGAAGGCTCATAAAATTCCCTAAATCACTATGGTATGTGGGGGGTTCATCCTGTGAAGCGTGCCCGTAAGCACGCTCTCTAAGGGATTTGTTTCCATCCCCAGATGCAGACCAAAATCCTGACATGATTTAATAACTCAAATTGAACTCAAAGTTTAGTTTGGTTTATTGGGTTTTTGGTTTGTTGGGATTTCATTTGGTTTTTGGTTTGTTTGGGGGAAGCCCGTTGTTTGAAGCCCAACCAAGATTTGTTGAAAAGTATAGCCCAGTTTGTGAATTGAGTTGGGGGTAGAGTTTTGTTTAAGCCCAAGTTAGGTTAACATATGGAACCGGTGAAAAGGGGTCAGTTTTGTTTAGGCCTCGGCTTTGTGGCTTATGTTGTTGTGCAAAGCCTAGTGGATGTTCAGCCTCGTGCTTCTAGGTTGGCGGCCCGGGTTATAATGTTAGCCCAATGGTTCACCATTAGTTGGTTGGTTGTGGGTTAGCCCGAAAGTGTAGGTTGTGGTTTGGGGGTTCTGCCAAGTTGTAGGGTATGCCTTGTTTGGGGAGGAGTGCAACGAGTGCCATTTGAGCACGGCTCGAGGTATGCTCGGAGCCACCTGGTATGCTCGGGCCACACAACACCGGATTCAACCTCAAAGCTACAGGGCTTGAGGTCAATGCTTCGCGAGGTAAAGCTCGGGGTTATACACAAGATTGATTGTAGATCATGCACAGAGTAGTGTGGGTTATGTGGGCTCAGTTTAGATTGATGGCCCGGTATTGGGGTGGTTTACTCACGTAGCGGGAGCTCGAGGTTTGGTTTGAGTTCTTTGATCAAATGATTGAGATGTGGATAGGATTTGCTCAGCCTAGGTTTTGTGAAATTTTCACACAAATGTGCTATATGCATATATTTCAGAGAATTCCAAGTTTGCTCAAGCGTCAGATCTCACAGTTCAGGGCACACAAAAGTTCGGCAAATGGCAACAGGGCTCATGAAATGGCAATATAGCTAGCAGCAAGGGTGTGTGAATTTGGCTCAGCACCGCAAGTCTGGCAAGCCCGGGGTTGACAAAGGTTATGCGGCTACACTAACCTAGGCTAACCAGGCGGCACAAGCTCAACGGCCTGTGGGGCTGGAGGCTGTGCACGAGCGATGGGAGCTAAGGCTATCAAGTCACGGCACAAGCTCGAAGAAATTCCAAAAATAGGTTTTGCACACAAGACAAAGACAAAACATACAAAGAGCTAAAGCCAAGGCAAGCGAGGCTTAACGAGGTCGGGGTTATGCTCGGGTCATTCAAATGCTAGGTTATACACAATGTTAGCATGCATAAGTAGCTCACAAGGCTCACGGGGGTATGCCGAACTTTGCACTTTTTCTCCCACTCCTTGGGCTTGCTCAAGAGCTCACGAGGTTTGTTTGGGCAGCTTTGTTAACATTTGCTCTTACTTGCCTCAAATGTCCCAGCAACTGCTTGGTGTACATGTGCTCAAGAGAAGAGTTTAGCTCCCACAATATGCAACTTAAGGCAAAGAGAATGATGCAATCCGAGAATAACTTGGGCTGACGGGGGAGTTAAAAGTGATAAGGACACTAGATACGGCACAGAGGCTTAATCGAGTCAAAAAGCCAGATGCGAAAAGAACAAAATTTTGGATTATGGAGTTAAAAGTTACACTAATGGGAGAATAATGCAGGTGCGAAAATAGATGCGAAATGCAAGAAACGAGAAAACGATTAAGCTACGGACAACGGATGGCGAGGCGGATGCTAAGGATAGCACAAATTATGATTGTAATGCACACTAAGTTATGCTAATGATGCGGGGTGAAACTGACTAAGATGCAATGCAGCAAAAGAAAAGCTGGATGCAATGGTAAAACAAGCTAAGTTACACTAAAAGAAATAACACAAGGTGAGTATGTACAGAGGAAGGATGAAACTCGGTGATGTATTAGCCGAAAATCACAGGAGCACACACCAAGTCCCCGGCAGCGGCGCCAAAAACTTGATAGGCCTGGAAGATGTGTATAATTTATGGCCTACGGTAATACCGCAAGTGCACGGCGTCTTGGTTGTAGCGGGGCAAATACGAGTCGATCCACACGAGAGACTTGTGGTGCTTTCTTGAATGATCTAAGGCTTGCTATGCTGAATTCTAAGTGAGGTAACAATGTGACAAATGAGATGTTTTGCCGATACGTGATGTTAATGTTTCAAGTAAACCTAAACTAAGGTAAACATAAAGTGACGAGGGATGCTAAGGTCTCGATTCCACCACTCACTCCTACGTATGCTCAACTAAATTGAACTCCTTGTTCCTATGGCGATTAAGGGTAGGGTGTCAATTCCACCACTTAACTAGGATGTTTCACCTTATAACACTTCAATTATCATTTGAGGATACTAACCTAGAGTACTAATTGTCTAATGAAGCACAATTAGTCAAGAGAATTAGTTTTTGTGTCTAAAGATTAAGTCATAAAGCACACACAATACATTTATACCACGACTACAATGCATACCTGGCATGCATTGTGAAAGAAATGCATTGGGTGCTAAAATTGAAAGCATAATTATAAATTAAGCATGCAAGGATAAATCAACAGAGCTTGAAACACAGTATGGAATTAGGGTTTCATTTGAAACCCTAATAACTAAATTAAAACATGATAAAATGGTGTTAAACTACAAATTAAACCTACTGATGAAGCACTGGCTAGCCCGGGCGTACTATTATCATCTCCTTCATCCTTATTTATACATGCAATTAAATCCAAACCTAATTTCTTTAAAAGTGAAATTAATTGAAAAATAATCAAACCCATACTCCCAATCTCGGTTGTTGGCTCTCTCATGCTTCTCGACCTCCGAATCGAACATGCCACGGAGTTGTGAAAACCCTAAACTCTATTTATCTTTAACCTAGCTCTAGGTTTGTAAAGAAACTAAGAAAGAGATATCTAGGAGAGAGAGTGATGGCGGTAATGATGGAGTGGTTGAGTGATGGTATTTGATGGGAGATGTGATGATGGAACTGCACGCTTTGGGCGTGGGAAGAAGGAGGTGGAGGTGAGGGTTTTGGAAGAGAGCTCTGCTCTGGGAGAGGAAAGAGAAGGTGAGGAAGGGAAATGGTAGAGTTTTGATTAGGGGGGTATAGGGTTAGGTAGATTTCTTTGTGGAGGCGGGTGCGGCTACGGATGATGAGATAGGCCCGATCGTTGGATGATGCGGCTACAATCCCCGACGGCCGAGGGAGGTGAGGCGGTTTTGGTGTGATCTGGTGTAGAGCGGGTATCGATCTTCGATGCACGTGGAAGCAGCGACCGTTGGATGAGGAGAAAGAAATCTCAACGTCTCGAAGAGACGGGCTCGAGGATCCGGGTCACGGGTCGGGACTAGCTCAAGCCCATGTCTTGTAGATGAGTTCTTTACTTGTTGGGTTGCAAGCTGTTGCGCGCGGCTTTGGCTTTCTTGCTCCATAAATGCTCGACTCCACTTCTTCGCTCTTTGGGCTCCTCGGTTTCTCAGGGCTTTATTTAGTACCTAAAAACACAAAATTAATTAGTACAAATATTTATTCTTGAAAACAAAGAAAACACAGAATTTGGGATAATATCGATTCTTGAGCAAAAAGATGAGTAAAATGCCAATAAAAAGGTGTATAAATATGCAATATTTGGCACTCATCATTAGTCAAAGAGTAAGAAAGGCGAGATAAGTCTTTACTTAATGAATCTTGCCGCTGAGCTAAATCAAAGTTTTCTTTAGACAAATTATCTATTTGATCAACAGCATATGTATGAAGATTATTTAAGAAGTTATATTGCTCCATCCAAGCGTCTCTTTCAACTCTAACCTCTTCAACAATTGATTCCAACTGATATATCTCCATTATTCGTTTTTGGTTTAGAGCTTGAAGGGCGAACAAGAGTTTAAGTTGTAAAAAAAAAAAAAAAAAAAAAAGGGGGTGGCTTAAGGGGAAAAAGTTTACCTTTTTAACTCTTTCATTCTTCTTGCGAAGATTATCACGATCTAGTGAGAGGGTTGTGAAATTTTGATTTTCAAGATGGAGATTATTGCATTTAGCAGTCATAGCTTGAAGATCATTTTTCGCATTAATTTCTTGAACTAAGGATGCTTGAGATCCTATCGGAACAGAGATGTTTACTTAAAATCTCGAGACATCGAACTTGACGGGATCGACGAAGTCTTTTTGGCATCATTCACAAGGTCCGAGAGAACTTTTGAAAGCCCACGTCTATTCCTTCCAAATTTTACTCAAAGAAGAGGGATTTGCTCGGGCAAAGAAGGAAGAGACGAATCATTCTTCGCCAAAGGAACATCATGAGAAGAGGAGATTTCAGGAAGGTAGTGATGGGAGGAATGACAGGACATTGATGGTAGGAGAAGGAGTAAGTTCATTTGTGTAGACTATTATGAGAACTTGATCTATGAGGAGTGAGACATACGAATATTGTCACTTGCGACAAGATTATCCTGTGATGATTTTGCAGGAGAAGAAGGTGTAAATGAGGGAAAAGGGACATCGGGAGTAATGAGTTTAGAGTGGCGAGATCTTTTGGGAGTTTTGTCAATAGTTTTGTCATCCCGTGAATGATAAATTAAGTAAGAAACAAGAGGCAACGATATTGTTATTAAAAAGTAAATGCTTCTTAAAATACCTTATCACTCATGAGCTTTCTTTTAGAAACGGTATGTTTAGCTTGCGAAGAGGACTTTGGTGGCAAGGTGGATTCTTGTTGAGAAGTTGGTTTCGATTTGTGAATCCAAAGAAAGAAGGGGTTCTTCACGGTGAACTTGGTGTTTGGTTTGTTCTTGCCGAAACAAAAATGGGCAGGAAAAAGATCAAAAGGAATAAGATAATCTCAAAAAGGGAAGTTAATCACAAAATCAATCAATCATAGAATCAATCGAATCTAGCAAGATTAAAAACCTGATGCCATGGAAGTGATAGCAAATAAGAAATAGCGAGAAAGGATGATGAAGACGATGGTGAAGAAGAATAGCGAGAAGAACAATTTGGATTTATAAAGGAGATGAAATAAGGAAAGAAATGTTCTTCACAAAAGACTCTCCTATAAATAGACAAGAAAGTGTTATGACCGGATAACATTAAATGTACCGCAGTAAAAAAGAATAGTTTTAAACACGTGTAAACGGTCATTCCTAGATTCATGGAGCTATGTCAAGAAGATTTTTAATGGAAAAATGAGCGATTTGCGACAAAGAATTTTGATATCGCACAAACGTAAGGAGACATAAGGAGAGGCGAGAAGATGTAGTATTCGGGTATTGCACAACATATTTTCTTATCATATGAGATTCAATTATTTTCCTAACTCGCGAGAAGAATTACAAGATCCATTATTTTCCATAACCCATGAGGCAAGAAATGATATTTCATACATACTTCTAAAAACTTTAACTTCTCGCCAAAGAATAGAGGCAAGTACGTACTTTTCAAGTCCAGTATTCTTTAACTCGTTCCTTCATCAATAAAAATCAGAGACTACTACAACAATGTATTTTTTCTTAAAGATCGCTCTTCAAGCAATATTCAAGAAAAAAGAGGCAAGATGTAGGATCAGAATATCGCGACAACAATAATTCGCGAAGGCAACTGATAACAACATTGCGAGTGAGTCGCGGACGATTAATATGAATGACGCCTTTGGATGACGATAGAAGATATGAAATCATGAAAGTTAAGAAGTGTCGCGAATACGAATACTTGTACGCTGCGACACTTCGCGAGACATTCCCAAAATAAAAGGACAATTTAGTCGTCATTCACTATGTATTACCCTATATAAAGGGATGAGTGAATCTGTTGTAAGGAGAGTTCTTTTTGGATTGAAAAGCAAGTCATTAGGAGAAAACAGAGCGAATGTTAGTAAGATCTTAAGTGTAATTCCATTTTCTGTGTAAACATTTTAAGAAAATTATTAATAAATATTCATAATTGTTCATCTATTATCTTCTGAATGGATTAGTTAAACAAAATATAGTGAGGGGTGTATTGTGGGATTTCTGCAACTACAAAAGGTGCCCCTTATCAACTTGGTGCCCCTTATCCAAACTGAGAGTCCGTTTAACAGTTGTCTCAGGTGCCTTTAGTGACTTTTTCGAGCCAATTTTCAAAAATGTTTATTGCCCAAAAATGCCTACAAACACACAAAACATCATAATAAGTACAAAATCGAGTACCAACAATACAGAAAATTGAGGACAACTTAGACACAAAAATGTGTCTATCATCAACTCTATTCAACCAAGTGATATGAGTCGGACAAATGCTCTTCCGTTTATCTTAACATAAACTCCTTTGTCAGGTTCTTAGATCTATCTTATGTTCAATTACCGAAGTAATCGTTTAAGATTAAGCCAACAAACTATTAATCCAAAGAATTGTGTTGATGCCGATCTACTCAATTAATCAATCCAATCTATCACAAAGATAAACCGATTATTAATTGGATCCTCTTTTACCGAAACAAGTATTGTGCACACCAAAGATTATGAACCCACAAATCAGAAATCTTTAATATCTTCTTCGTCTTCAAAACTTCTTAGATCTTCAATAAACACTGCATACTTGAATCTCTTGTGATCAATAACGCATAGAACAGTCTGTTAACAATGGATTATCACAAGATCGTCTTTAGAACTAACAACAGTCTAAATCCCCGTCGAAACTTTGAACTAGTTTGAGTGAATCTTATATCAGAAGAGAAGATTCTCAAGCATAAATAAACTAGGTGCAATCAAATTTCAACCACCGTTAGTCAATCAAATCAAAGAAAACAAAAAATAAACCGCAATCATCTAGTTTCCCACCAACGGTACTCAGAGAGCTTCTCAATCCCAAAGAAGACTTTAAATCGAAAGTAGTGAGAGATTTCTCCTAATTAGGTTACCCTCCTCTCAAATAGGCGGCTACACTAGTAACAACACAACAAAGAGGAAGTTTGTTGTTACGAAGGATTAGTTTGCTAGAAAGGCAAACTTCAAGTATTTATAGACAAAGAAGTTTGGACACCAAGGAATTTCCAAAACCCAAAGAAAATATTCTCAAGATATTCATTAAAGCACAAATTCGGTTTCCATAATTCCACGGAAATGCTCATCCAAAAAGTGATCAAAATCTCCGGAAAATCTCTAATTAGTAAATGCACATTACTAATTCTTATTTCCCTACAAATGAAGTTAAATACCTTAATTAAAAGATTCTCTAACGTATTTATGTTTCGATCCCTGGATTCTCTTCCGTTAGCTATGAAGGAATAACTTTGAACAATTAAAGAAATAAACATTCATAGCACGTGTTCAAAGTATGTCGACATCTTAACTTTGTAAGTTCTCTTTCACACTTACAACCTTGAAACCGATTTGCCACACTTCCAAACAAGTTTAGAATTGTTCATCTGACTTTTAAGAACTATGCGATTGATCAAATAACATTCAATCACAATCATGGGTTTAACGGTTCTACCAAAACAAGTTTCTGCGATTCTACCTTCCATGTGAGTATTGTGCATAGTCACACTAGCTTTCCAAAATTCGGTTGACTAGGTACTAGGATTGGTTCCCAACATATATATGGTATCTAACTTATATGTGTTGCACATGTCCATAGAATCGGTTCCCCTTTGCCTAAAAAACGTGTTGCTGCACATGTCCATGATCGGTTCCCCTTCCTCGCTATAAACCTTGTTGCACCTCATACAAGGATCGGTTCCCCTTTGTGATGTACTTTGCACCTCTTACTAGGATCAGTTCCCCTTTCCCATATTTGGTCAGACAAATCACAAACCCGATCATACCATCTCGGTGATTACTTAAGATCTAAGTTTCACTAATAAAAGTCATACCAATACATAAGTCGGAGCCTTTGTGAATAGTTCTACCAAGAACACAACAAGTTGTGAACGGTTATACTCAATCACACATATTGGTTGTTCATAAGATATGCAATGAATAACAAAACCAATAACGCCCGACGATTTCCTTTCGATCTACAAACAAGTTTATGAACTTACTTCCTTTAGAACACATGTAAAACATTGTTCCCTAGGATGAAATCCTCACCTCATACCCATACATAATCACAATAGCATTCAAATGATTATGGCAATGTCTTATCTACAAAGATTAGTGGTTAAGCAATAAACCTCGTATTGTATTCCTTAATACTATGTCTATCTAGAGTTCAAATATGCTTCGAGCTTTGTTTTCAATATGCACCGACTTGAAAGATACGTTAGGGAATGAAACAATTCAGTCAAATATCACTAACCTCAAGTGGAAGGATGATTGTTGTCATTGTAGCTCCTTGCTTCTTCACATCTTCAAGTCTTCGCAGTGATTGTAAAGTCTCAAATCCTAATACTTTCAAGCTAACCTGTACGAAGTTGACTCTAGTACATAATCAAGCGACTCTTAACATGAGTTTTGATTCACTAAAATATGACAACCAAACTTGACATACCAACGCTTGGTGGGTTCAACCGAGCTATGCTCTAACAACATTTATATAATAAGGAATGCAATCTTTTGCAAACCGTGGCTATAATGTTCATGAATTGATTCGAGTGAATCAAACCGATTTTGCTTCAATTGTGTCTTGTATACTTATATGAGAATATAATCAATTAAACAACTCTATAACTAGTTTCATTTGAGCCATTTGAACTAGTTGTGCTTAAGATGAATAAGGTTGATATGAAAGTGTTCATATGACTAACTTCGGTTAACTATTTTTGATCCAACAAGGTGTACACGTTTAGATACGGTTACCCATATCTAAATGAAGGTAAATTTCATTTGTGTGTAACGATCTAAGTTCGATCTAATGGTTGAAAGATATTATCTTGAGTCTAATCTGTTTTTCATCTAACGGTGAATATTGAATGATTTGTTACCAAGGTAACATTGATTACAAACCCCGATTTGAAAAACTATATAAAGGAGAACTCTAGCAATTGGGAAACCTAATCCATACACCTCCTGGTGATACTAGTTGTGACTAGAGTCGATTCTCCTTTACCCTTAGGTTTTTCCAAAACCCGTGGGTTAACGACTTGAAGACTTTATCGATTGTGAAACCAGACCCAACTATTTTCTCGTAGTTGTGTGTTCCGATCTTGCTTTTTCATCGTGTTGAGTACTATCTTATCTAAGATTTGCTCGAGATTTAATCTCCGATAGGCAAGATAAAAAAGTAGTCACAAACATCTTCGTCTCATCGTTTGTGATTCCATAATATCTTGTTTCGTTACCATACAATTAAGATTATTGGGAGGGTGATTGATATTACTAGTCTGTTTCTTCGAGAATATAAGTCCGGTTTATCAATTGGTTCCCTGTTCACCTTTATTTATCAAAAGACGAAACAAAACTCATAGGTATATCCGTGGGAGACATATTTATCTATTCAATATACTTTTCTGTGTGAGACATATTGTTTTATCAAGTCTTCGACTTTGGGTCGTAGAAACTCTTAGTTGTAGGTGAAATTAGCTAAGGGAATTAAGTTCGCGAGAATCCGACGTGGTTCTAGAGGCGTAAGGAATGCGACCGTACCTTGATCGGTGTGAGATTGGTTAGGCTCAACCACATTCCAGTCCGGTTAACTTGGAGTAAGCTAGTGTCCGTAGCGGCTTAATACGGTGTGGTGTTCAAATCGGGACTAGGTCCCGGTCTTTCTCGCATTTGCGGTTTTCTCGTTAATAAAATTTCTCGGAGTCTCTGTGTTATTTCTTTTCGCATTATATTTTCTATATAATTGAATTATCACAGGTTGTGTCTTAGTTCAATCAATTGTGAATCCAACATTTGGTTGTTGATTACATTGATTGACACTTGTATATTGGTTTTGATACCTGTCCAATTATTTCTTATATTCAACCTGCTCGTAAATTCCTATTTGTTTGATTGCGTATTAATTGAGAACAGAGATATAACTCTTGGATGTACTTTTCTTAAGATTGAGTCTGACTTTCTAGTTGATTCTTTTGAAAGTATATTGAAGTTAGTCCATCCTGATTTCTGCTTAAATATTGGTGTGGTTGTTAGACCCTCGCTTTTCAAATGGCCGTTCTAGAGTCAATTCGGTCACAAAAGAGGATGAGGGTCGATCCATATAAGGAAATTGAGATGTGTGAGATCAATGATGATTGAAGGATCGTGTATGTGTTAGACACTTCTGCAAGTTTGATGAAACGTCAGTGAATTCTGATAAGTTCGGCTGAGGTCTGTTGAGTTAAGATCTTGTTGTTTAATCGTGGATTGATGGACTTATTTATATTGCGAAAATAGTAAACACATTGATCTCCGAAGAAGTGTGATGGTTGAGGAGTGAAATAGTGGGAAATCGTGGATAAACCCGGTTCCACGTGCGTGGGAGAATTGGTTGAGTGTCCATCCACTACTTTGTTAACTCCTTCATCTGCTTACACAACTTACTCACATTTCTCATCGTGGATGTACACATGTGTCTTAGACCAAAACCCTAGTGAATATCCCCCCATGTGACATGATTGATGTCTCATGAATGTGGAGTCTGCAAGACAGACATGTATTTAATTGGTCGTTTGTTGACTTGGCTAGACCATGTGTAGTTGCAGGAAATCCTACACTACACACCTCACTCGAATTTGCTTAATCAATCCATTTGAAGATGAATAATAATGTGTTTTATTAATTGTTTTCTTGAGAGGTTTACAAAGAAATGTAGAAATGGTAGCTAAAGAAATCACAATCACTCTTAATTTTCTCTCTCTAATGACTTGCTTAACAATTCAAAAAATACCTCTCCCACAATGTACTTATTCAACCCTTTATATAGGGTATTACAAAGTGGATGATGACTATCTTTGTCCTTCTTATTTTGAGTCCTCATGAAGCGTCGCAAGTATGTAAATGTCGACTTGGCGACACTCCTAAATCTCGCCAAGTCTTCACACTTTCCCCATTACTCGACCGTCATCTATTACGTCATTTATTTACCTCCATGCGACTCCTTAAGCGACGTTAGCCGTTTATTAATCTCGTGAAGTATTGAGTTGCGATATTCGGGATCCTACATCTTGCCTCTTTTTCTTGAATATTGCTTGGAGAGCTATTTTTAAGGAAAAATTTGCACACTACGGTGATCTTTTTGATGAAGGAACAAGCGAAAGAATATGGACTTGAAAAGTACGTACTTGCCTCTATTCTTTTGTGAAGTTCCTAAACTTTGCGAAGTGAGCAAGAAATACTATCTCTTGAATTATGCGAAGCATAAGTATGAAATAATATAAGAAATCTCTTGAACTTCCCACAAATCTTCTTAATTTGATTCCTTAAATGTAGGGATGACCGTTTACACGATGTCAAACCATTCTTTTTTTCTGGTATCTTTAATGTTATCCCAGTCACTCTTTTTCTTCTATTTAAAGGAAAACTTCCCGTGAAAAACACTCTTTCTCTTCTTCTCTATCTTCTTCATCGTCTCTGCAACTATTTCCTCACCTTGTTCATCTTCATCATCTTCTTTTTATTATCTTTCTCATTCTCAAGTTTTCATGGCATCCAGTTCGTTTATTTCATTGATTTTGACTATTCTCTTGATTAATCTTCCTTATTGAAATTAATTCATCTTGATTCTATTCTTCTTTTGATGTTTCTTTTCGCCATTTTTGTTTCAAAAGAAGAATAAACCCGATTCTAAGTTTACTGTGGTGAACCCCTAACATCCCTACTTGGTTCGCAACCAAAATCTTCTTCGCAACTAAAGTCTCTCGCTTCCAAAAAAATGACTGCGGTAGTAAGGTATTTTAGAAATATTTACTCCTTTAATAGCAATTTTATTGCCTCTCGTTTCTCAATCGATTTATTATTTGCGAGAATGATAAGTATGATGATAGATCTCCCAAAAGGTTTCGCCACAATAAACTCCGATGTACTTCAACTTGTTCTCTTTGTTTCCTTTTGGGATTCAAGCATTCTACTTTCCCCTACAAAGTATCTTCACAAGGCAAATCTCCTACTGTAGCGACTTCTTCGCAAGATAAACCCATTTCTTCTTCTCAAGATAATGTACCATTCCCTACGATGTCATCGCAGGATAAATCAATCCCTGAATTTTCTTTGAATGAAATTCTTCAGGACATGCCTCTTCCCACTTCTACTTTTACCTCGCCTCCACCTATTGATCAGGTTTCTCCAATTGGCGGTCTTATAACCATGGGTGACTCAACTTTTCCTTCTTCCTCTACTATTTCTTCTCCCTCAAAATCTATTTCTTAGCAAAGAAAATTTAGAAAGGGATGGATATAACTTTTAAAATTTTATCGGATACCCTGAATGATGTTAAAAAGCCTCCACCGATCCCACCAAATCTAGTGTTTTCTCGAATCTTTGGGTAAATTCTTTGGTTCTACGTCACGATATCGCGAGCATCCTTGGAACAAGAAATTAAGACCTTGAAAAATAGCCTTCATAATACTTCGCTGGATCGCGATAACCTTCGCAAGAAAAATGAAGAATTTGTAGGATCATAATATCGCAATGTACAAGGTTCGCGGGATTAATAAACGACGGCGTCGCGAGGGAGTCGCGACTAAAATAAACGACGCAATGGATAACGACAGGCTAAACATAAAGAAGACGTGAGAAGCGCGAGGTTAAGAAGTGTCGCGAGAGTGAATGTTTGTGCATCTCGACACTTCGCGGGATATTCCCGAAAATAAAGGGTAGCTTAGTTTGTCATCCACTATATATTACCCTATATAAAGGGCTAAATGAGTCTGTAAGAGGAGAGATCTTTTTGGAATTGTTAAGCAAGTCAATAGGAGAGAGAAAGTTGAAGAGCATTTTAATTTCTAAGTGTAATTCTATTATCCCGTGTAAACATTTCATGGACTTAATCAATGAATATTCTTGATCTTACATCTTTCAATGAATTAATTAAGCAAAATCGAGTAAGGGGTGTAGTAGTGGGGAAATCCTGCTACTACATATGCGCTAGAAAGCAGGAGAGAGCGAGAGATTGACGTAGAAATTGGAAGGAATTTGGATTAACGAGAGAAAAGATTTGGAGAAGATACTCAAGAATTCATTGGAAAAGAAAAATGGCTAGAAGAAGAAATGTACAAGGGCAACCAACGATTGTAAGAAGAAGTGGGAGACTTGGCTGGAGAAAGGAGGAATGAAACAGGAGAATCGTCAAGGATGAATATGAAAGCGATGGAGAAGATCAAAACCAACCACCGATCTCTCCCGAGTAGCAAACGCTGTGGATTATGATAGAGTAAGTGTACATACTTGGAGGTCCGATTACAAGACGAGAGAGAAGAGGAGCAAAGCGGTTGGTGAACAATGAACAAGGAGAGCAAGGAATGAATGGAGAAAATGAAGAAATCGCAGCATTAGAAAGATTGAGACAAACAATACGAAGAGAGACGGTTAGAGCGGAAGAACGAGCAAACTTGACAAGACAGAATCATGAATTGAGGATGGAAAATATGAGGTTGCAAAATAGGAGATCTAGAAGTAGCGTGAGATCAAGTTCAAGATCGAATAGGGAAGAAAGAAGGAGAGTTTTACCAACGAAAGTACCGAGGAAGAAACACAAAATCCGAATATAGAGCATGGCGAGAGAAGAGGGGAAATAGAAGATCGTTATATTCCTCAACCTGAAAATCTTCAAAATGAGCGGAATAGAGAAAATCAAGGAAACATGCAACTCCAAGAACCGAATAACCCAAATGCGGAAGGAGAATAATCTTGCACGGGAGAGAAGAATTGAGAAGAAACCAGAAATCGAGGATGACATTGAGAGACACTACATTGAACAAGCGCGGCTGGCTCGCGAGAGAGAAAGGATAAGAGCGAGAAATGGAAAATCAAGAGATGGAAGAAGCAATCCGGCGAATAACCATGACAACCGCGAAAGAAGAAGGGAACAAAATCGTACCAATAGAAATATTAATGAAGAATATGAGAGGGTGCGGATGAGAGGTGAGAGAGACAGCCAAGAGGAGAGAACAACCGATATAATGGCGTGCGAATTGGACGAAAAGAAACGAAGAAGAGCGTCGCGAGAGAAAGAAGAGGAGAAAATAACGGCGCGGGAAGGTCAAAACAGGCACGAGCGAAGAAGGAAAGCGAGCTAAAAAGACCAAAGGAGTCAAACTCGAGGCAAATGAACAAATCTTAAGAGAACATTTGAAATGAGAGGACTAATGAACAATAGAAGGGAAGGAGGAAGGAAACAATTGGGCGAAGCCATCGCGAGAGGCTGCGAAGAATCCTTTCACGCTAGAAGTACGAGATGGGAGGAATACCTCCTAAGTGCAATCTACCTGCATTAACCAACATCTTTGATGGAACAACCTGTGCGGTACAACATATCAAGGCTTATATGAGGTGTATCTTTGCAGGTGGGAGAACCATGATGCTATACTATGCAAATATTTCGCATCAAGCTTAATTGGAGAAGCACTAAAATGGTTTGAGGGTCTACCAAGGAACACAATCACATCATTCAATCATTTACAAGCCACATTCCCCGGGAGCATACATAAGTAACAACTCTTCACGACCAGTGTATTGAAGATGTATTCGGGTTGAAACAAAGGGTTGGCGAGAGCTTAAGGCGATTGACAATAAGATGGAGAACCATGTGTAGCGAAATGGCGGGACGGGTTGAGGAAAGATATCTCATCCTCTCATTTGTGAATGCTCTTTTCGCGACTAACTTGTTATACATTCAAATTTTTAGAGTCAAAAATACAATCACGATGGCGAATGCGAGAGTTACAAGAAGAATATATCGCCTTAGAAGAAAGACAGAATGAAATGAATTCTTATCCTGGTCGCGAACACAAATTCGAATGTTTGAACATGGCTTGTTACCTCAATTCATAAATACTGATGGCGAGCACTTCGCAAGGACAAGAAGCGAGGAAGGGGCGATGAGGGACAGCGGAAGATAGTAGCTATGGAAGTCATGACCGGGAGGAGTTTGAACAAGAAAGGAACTATTACAACATCCAACAGACAATAATAAGATTCAAAGGCTAGATCATGTGCAAGAAACTTACGGTGGACGAAGGCAATATAATCATGGAGGGCGAGAGAAGTCGCGAGAATAATATGGGAACCAATTAAGATGCCTCCACCGAATGCTAGTGTGGAAAAGATCAGGGGAAGCTATACTTGTGATGGAAAATGTACAAACCTTGGAGCGTGGGAATGGAACCACCCGGGCGATAGAAGTCATGAATTTTGTTCTTATCATCGTTTCCATGGACATCAAACAAATGATTGTAGAAACATAAAGAGAATTATTCTTAGGATGATTGATCGGGGAAGCTAAATCACTTTCTAAAGGGGAGAAAAGCAGGCCGAGACATTACCACCACCACCCCGAGAGATGCACGAAAGTGTCGGCGAAAAAGGAAAGGAAAACATTTGTTATAGAAGTTGGAACAAAAGCTAAAAATTTGAATTGCAACTCTATCGTCCCTCCTATCGCACAATCGAAGATTTTCATGACAACGTGCTCAGGTAGAGTCTTTGCGAGAGATGCTAAGGATAAAGAAATAATGAGCACAGCGAAACGACGCAATTAGAAAAGTGGCAAATGAAGACCATTTCTTTCTCTGCAGATGAAGTGCCAAAAGGAAGAGAAACACATGATAGCCCGTTGGTTGTGAAACTAGAGATTAACCCGAAACCAAATACTGATGGAGAAGATGATGAGGCGAGGCTTGTTGGGGCGATCAACCGAATCTTAGTCGACACCTAAGTTCGGTGAATATTCTCTTCTACCATACTTACAGGACGATGGGAGGAAAAGATGAAGATTTGATCCCCTCAACATACAAGATATATGGCTTTAATGGCACCGCAAACAAACCAAAGGGAGAGGTTCGCATGAGAATACCTCTACAAGGATTATCAACCGATATTTTATTATTAAGTGGTTGACGTGGAATCTCCATACAATGCGCTGATTGGGAGGCCATGGCTTCATGAGATCTTGGGAATCGCATCAACATATCATCAATGTATAAAATTTCCACATCCAAATGGCATTGGTATTATACAGGGAGATTGGAAGGAGTCGCAACAATGTCATGAAGTAGATGTAGAAAGCTGCGAAGAAAGAAATGCCAAAAGAAAAGGTTGGAAACAACATGTGAGAGATGAGCAGAGAAAGGAGAAATTGATGGTGGATGCCATAGAAGTAAGGACTGAACATACCTCGCGAGATGAATGCCTAGAGACAAGCGAATATTATGGTAATAAAGAAGCAAAGGATATGAGGAACAAAAGGCATAAGAAGTGAATAATCAACAAAAACAGGAGAAAAAGTAGCAATTGAAGTAATGATGTGCGAGAATCTTGCAGACAAGAGTATATGGGAATTCAGTTAAGAAAGAAAAATGAAAATACAGAATTGTGTGAATACTTCGCAAACAAGTATCGACAAATAATGAAACATGAATGATTGAATGATTTAACAAATATGAATGAGTAAAAGAATGGGACGAACCTTTATGGCGTACACCCTAGTTCGCGAATAACATTTCGTAAGAGGCAAATGTAAGACCTAAAGTGCGTCATATAAGGGGGATCTCTCGACATGGCTCGGGGGAAGGTTACACCGCTCCCGAAGCCTCGAGTCATGAAAAATTTGGGGCCCATGAAAGCCTATCCTAAGAGGTACCTTGGATTCCCAACTATATATGTAGGTTATACCGGTTGGGCGACCGAGGGTCTCTTCTTAGGAGTCGTGTATGCTCAAGGCGCCGAGGTACGGTTGAGCGAGTGCAGGGATGGATGAACCTACCCCGGCCATTCTTGGCAAGTCTTGGCATATGTTGCACTCGCCAAGAAAACTCCACTTAGGGTGCAGCCTTGTAACCATAAACCCTATAGGTATAAGGGATAAGAGGTCAAAACAATCAGTTGTTGTTAAGACCGGATGGGAGGAGCTAGTCTTGTATGGCCGATGTTTCGCCTCCTTGAAGGGGCAACCTTGGGAGATGATAAGGGCGACGCTCTCCATTAGGGGGAGTGTCAAAACAGACGCAAAATGTCATGAGGCTATGTTTTCGCAAGAGAATTTAGGCTTGTCATATTTGTGCAATTATCCTGCGAGAGGCAATAATACTAACGCGAAGGTAAGGCGAGATCAATGGGTCTTTACACGAAAGTGTACGGACGTCCTGCGATTTCGTCGCAAGACGGCAATGTCATGGGGCTTTATGTTCGCAAGGATATCTAGGCCTTGTCATATTGTCGCAACTAAAACATCTGCAGAGGGCAAAAATACTTGGAAAATGATAAGACAAGATCAATGGGTCTTTACATGCAAGTGTAAAGACGTCCTGCGATTTTGTCGCGATGAAAAGGTGGCAGGGGAAGACCTCTAATTAGGGAGGTCTGACTTGGAAGACCACACAAAAATGATAAGGCAAGGTCAATGGGCCATTGCATGAAAGTGTAAAGGCGGCTTGCGACCTTGTCGCAACAAGAAGAGATAAAATAAAGACTACCTAAATGATAAGGCGAGATAATAAGGAAACCCATGACCTCGTCGCAACGATATATTTCAATAACAATAAAATAATTATCCAACAACATACATGATGACAACTAAAATCTTCCATCTGAAGATAAATAACGAGAGGCAAGTATGGGAATAGAAAAGATGAAATATTGTTATTCATCTTACGATGAAAGAGTTATACATCAATAATGTTAGCCAATTATATTACAAGGAAGAACTACCAAAAAAGGGGGAGTGAAGATTGAATTCGAGGGGAAAAATCCAAGAAATACACTATAATAAGGATACGAAATGTACGAGATATTACAAGCGAGAGAAAGAAAACAAAAAGAGTTATCTCTTTGGTGATTATTCTTCTTCATCGATTCTTGATCTGATTATTCTCATCGCCAGAATTTTCTTCTTCGCCGGCCTCGCTATCGAACGTCTGAGACAGTGATTCTCGGGAACCTTTTCAAGGAGACGAGGGATATGAATGCGAGAGGATATTGTGGTCCTTACAAACATACTCCATGCCTCCATTGCAAAACGAACAACATCATTATTAAAGTTCTCCTGTCGTTAGAAATTGTTTCTTCAACTTGGAATATCTATTCTCGCGAAGGGAGAGATTCTTTGCTGTTGTTCTTTTTCGGTTTCGAGTTCTTCAATTCTCGCCGGAAAATTCTGGCGAGTTGTTCTTTTTCGATTCAAGCTCTCTAATTCTAACACAGAAGCCTCTTCTCGGATTACGCAAATAAGAAACAACAAGTTAACAATTTACAAGCAATACTACTGTAGTAAGAAGCAATAAGGTATAATAAGTAACCTTCTCTATCGGATATCATATCTTTAATCAAGGAAGTATGCTCGGCATGAAGACTAACATCAACACCTAGGTTATTCTGGCATTATCTAAAACCTTCGCAGCCCAAGCGAATTCATCATCACTATTAATAACGAGAAGAGAAACGAACTTGCTCTTCTCATTTTTAACATGGTATTACGATGAAGGAGTTCATCTCGTTCAACTTGCACACCAAGAAGAGATTTGTGGAATTCTGCTAATGCCTTTGCACCTCTCGTTAGTAATGCGATCGTTCTCATCTATGAGGTCACTAATTTTCTTCCTTAAAGTCTTGATATTCTTCTCGGAATCAAGGTACATTCGTTTAAAGCGATTAGTTAAATTTAAACTAGATCGTGTTCGATCTCCAAGAGATGATATTTGGATTGAAGATCCTTTAATGAAAGGAGGTTAGTTTTATTGGAGGAACTACTTAGAGATTGATTGAGGTGAGCGAGAAGAAGATCATTATCCATAGGTTCGAAATGTATGGAGAAGAATAGCCTCATCGGAGAGATTATATACATCTGCGAAGGTAATAAGTTAGGCGGCAATATGCAACCGATAAAATAGAAATGATAAAAGGAAGTAAAATCTTATACCATAAAGTTGTTGATTAGCGTTCAAGAGTGGACACCTATCCCTTTGGGAGTCTAGTTCGGTATTTAACTTTTGAATTCTCTCGTCTTTATCGCGAGATGACGCAGCTTCAATTTCTAATTCTCGAATCTTCTTGTTCAATTGTGAATTCTTCTTTTCAAGATTGTTGCGTCTTCTCTCGAGATCTGAGGCGACTACAAAAGAAGTTCTTCCAACCTATAAAAGAAAATAGAAAAATCATTAATAAATATATGTTTAAAAATTTAAAATTAACGGGAAATATGACCGCATACGTACCAAAGATCCAAGTGCATTCAAGAAGTCGGAGACACAATTCTAGAGGCTCCATTGAAAGAATTATTGCCCTCTAATAAAGTAGCATTACACACGTTTGCGAGAGCACCGCAAAGAGAAGCTAGGGAGCATCTCCCATTCCTTGGAAACAATCGAGAAGATGCTAGATAACCTGATCCATAGAAGAATCGAGTCGACGGAACCTTCTTGGCGAGAGAAGGATTCGAGTCATGGTCATCCTCGTCGAAGATTCGGAGCTTGAGCTAAGGCGAGAAGAAGATTGGACCTTTCGCTTCTTAGTTAATGGAGCGAGAAGATTTACCCTTGCGAACGAGCAGTTTTACCCATACTTTTAATCTTCGGCGGCTACTCTTCTTGGTGAAACCTTCGCATACGGTTAAAGATAAGAAACAGAGGCAACAATATTGTTTCAAATAACAAAGGAAATGTTTCTTACTTCACTCGTAAGCGATCGAAGTATGGTCGAGTACTCTCCAACGGATTATCCTTGTACTTTCTTCTCAATTTGGCGATCGAGAAATTATACAAACTCAACATATGTAAAAAAGAAAGTTGCAAAGGCAAGATTTAAAATGGGAAACATACCTCATTTGCCTTATCGAGGCCATTTGAATTCCCAAGGATGATACCTGCGAGATTCGCGGGGAAGAACGTCTTGGGCCCGCGATATAAGGACCATTTAAAATCAAGGTACAACCCACCATTTCTCATCTTTGGAGTGGCGAGGTAGTATTATTACCCGGTGCCAATCAATATCCTGCATGAGCAATTTATCCTCGGGGACATTATCCTTCTTTTTCAGTGAATGCCCCAGTAGATTCGCATTAACCATCTTTATCACCGAATAGTTTTCAAAAAAGTTCTCTGATGTACTTCTCAAAGAAATATTTCCAAGTCTGCGAAATCGGGGTGTCTAACAAGATGGGGTATAAAGATCCTTTGCCGGCACCACGATTCGCGAATTCAAGCATTAGGCGAATGCAATCGCCACTCAATTGATAAACGACCAAGAGAATTTTCATGGGCCAAGATTTCATAAAATAAAGGCATCTCGAGGATTGTACAAGGGAATGGGAAGTCCCGCGAGAAGTGACCTAGCGAGACTATAATCTTTTGATCATCACATTGATGATCGTAAAATAAATGGCGAAAAGAATAGATGAAGGTTCTTGATCGGGAATGGTTGATAGAGTAAAACCCTTCTCGAGCAACTTCATTGAACTTCTTCAAAAGAAGCTTTGTATGCACGACTGATGAAAGCCATTTATCGGTATGGGAATGGATGGGAGATTGGAGATTAAGATCGCGCTAGAAAGGACGAAGAAAAAAATTTGCGGTAGCGAGGAGCGCAAATTGCGGAAGGAGAGAGTCAAAGAAAAGTTGCGAGAGAGAAACTAAAGGATGAAAAGGAGAGGGAAAAGAAAACTATATATAGGAAAAAGATCCTCGAGAAAAACGAGGTCATTTAATGCGAAGAGACATGAATGGTCAAGAATAAGCGGTTGAAAGAGACGTGTCAAGAAAAGACATTAATAATCAAAATCCGTGTAAAAGTACAAAACTGAAACAGATAAAGATAAGCGGCCGCGCAGCAAACAATATTGTAAAAATCTCATGATACTCTTCCCTCGCAGGAGAAATATGAGGAGAGATAGGAGACGATACTTCGTATATATCTCAAAGAAGCTTCAACTTTGCAAAAGAATAGAGGCAAATAACGTACTTTTCAAGGAAAGTATTCTTTCGCTCGTTCCTTCACCAATTGAAACCAAGGAATATGACAACAATGAATTTTTCCTTCAAATCGCTCTTCAAGCGATATTCAAGGAAAAAGAGGCAAGATGTAGGATCATAATATCGCAATGTACAAGGTTCGCGGGATTAATAAACAGCGGCGTCGCGAGGGAGTCGCAGAGCTAAAATAAACGACGCAATGGATAACGGCAGGCTAAACATAAAGAAGAAGCGTGAGAAGCTGGCGAGGGTTAAGAAGTGTCGCGAGTGAATGTTTGTGCATCTCGCGACACTTCGCGGGATATTCCCGAAAATAAAGGGTAGCTTAGCTGTCATCCACTATGTATTACCCTATATAAAGGGCTAAATGAGTCTGTAAGAGGGGGGAGATCTTTTTTGGGGGAATTGTTAAGCAAGTCAATAGGAGAGAGAAAGTTGAAGAGCATTTTAATTTCTAAGTGTAATTCTATTATCCTGTGTAAACATTTCATGGACTTAATCAATAAATATTCTTGATCTTACATCTTACATCTTTCAATGAATTAATTAAGCAAAATCGAGTAAGGGGTGTAGTGTGGGAAATCCTGCTACTACAGAATTAAAAGGTATCTCTCCTATTCTTTTGCTCCAAGAGGATTGTACTGTTATACAAAAATGCCGTTTGGTCTGCGAAATGCCGGTGCGACATACCAAAGGATGGTGGAGAAGGTGTTCGCGAGATGGATACATAAAACATTGGAGGTATATGTAGATGATATGTTAATAAAAAGTAGAAAAGCAAAAGACCACGTACAGGATTTGAAAGAAATTTTTGAACAAATGAGGCAATTTAATATCAAAGTAAACCCGGAAAAATGCACCTTTGGAGTCGCCTCGAAAAATTTTAGGGTACATTGTATCCAAAGAAGGAATTCAAGTCGACCCGAAAAAGTACAAGCGATTCATATATGCCAACACCGGCGACAATAAAAGATGTTCAAAAGTTAAATGGGTTGTTAGCTTCGCTAGGGAGGTTCATCTCGAGATCATCTGACAAATGCAAGCACTTTTTCAACATCCTTAGAAAGGGATCGAAGTTTAAATGGGACGGATGAGTGTGAGAAAGCCTTGCAAGGAATAAAAGAACATTTAATGGATATATCAATTTTGCAAAAAGCGGAAGAAGGAGAAGAATTGTTGATCTATCTTGCGACAACTTCGCATGCATTAAGTGCAGTGTTATTGCGAGTGGACGCAGGAGTAGAAAAACCAATTTATTACTGATAGGTGTAGAATACACCGTATTTAATATTTAGTATTTATGCTTTCTTTGCGAGTTTTCTTGTAAATTATGTATCTTATGTTTACTTTTGAGTTTATTAGGTGCAATGGAGTCATTTGGAGCAAAAAGAAGTGAAAATAGCTACAAAAGTGAAGTCACAAGTGAAGAACGACCGCGACCAAATTTTGGCGCCGTTGCCGGGGAGGCAGCGGTTGTTAATTGTTTTTGGTTTCTTATTTTTGTATTTAGTTTTGTTTTATTTTTTCTTTCTTTGGTTCTTATTCGAGTTTTGAGAATCTCGTTTCAGGTACCAATTTCTATGGACCTTAGCTTATTGGAGCAATCAATACGGCTTTCAACCTCAACAACAAAACAATTATCACCCTTATGGGGAGTATAATCAAAACCAATCCTTTGGCTATGATCAATACTCCACGTACCCTATGAGTTTTTCTCATACATATCAACCTTCTTATGGTGGTTATGTAAGTGAGCAACCACAAGGAGGGGAGAATAGTTGTTTTCCTTATAATTTTTCCTCTAGTTTGGTAGATGAAATGCAAGAATTTATGGACAAAGATGGAGTCAATTTGTGGACAACCAAGCGTGGAACCAATTTCATCGACCAATGTGCTCATGGTATGTTTGGCCCAATTTCCGATCGTAGTTATGATCATACACCCATTCAAAGGAATATAATTGGCCCTAACAATACGAAGTAAGTAATTCTACTTTTTCTTTGTCGAATGAGCTTTACAAACAAATGGAACACTATATTCGAATTTGGATGGAACACTCCAAGAGCTTCAAAAAGGTGTTTCCACTTTAAGACAAGGCATTGATGAGTACAAGGAGGAAATGAATAATTATGTTGAAAAAGGCGAACCTTCTCGGGACTTTTGTTGATATTTGTGTAGTTAACTCAACTCTTGATCGTAATAATGATCATTCACCTATTCAAAAGGATGAGTTCGAGATTAGCAACACTAAATTCAGCGAGGAACAATCTTATGATGACTATGATAGTGATGATGATTATTATGAAAATACATCGTTTGAACCAACTCATGGTGACATCCGAGGAGTGTACAATGGAGTCTTTTTGGGATCAAGATGAAGACGAAGAGGAATATGTTGACACTTGTGTAGATTACTCAAGCATTGATCTTTATAATGATCAAGAACCTATTCAAGAGGTAGAGCTTGAGGATGATGCAATGAGTGTTCTAAAGAAATTCCTTATGGACAATATTGCATCCGCAAAAGAGTATGTGCCTTACAACAAAAAGGAGGAATATGTTGAGAATGAGACCGTTATGACCACTATTGTGGAAGACCCAATTGAGCTTGCATATGATTGTAATGATGATGTTTATGTCGAAACTTTGGTTACTATGCGAGAAACGGATGAAGAATGGTTGCAAGGTTTGATAGAGGACCATGATATAAAAGAGGTGAATAATTCACTTGAGTTTTTCAAAGATGAAGAGGATTCCGTAATACAAGAGATTGTGCAAGGTTTATCTAACCCTTTGCCTATTGTTTCTTCTCCTTTACCTCTCATTGGTTTGAATGTATGTGCTTCGAGAATATTGTTGGATGACTTTGTTTCTCGTTTTCCTCCATTAGAGATACTTGATTCTCATACTATGCAGGTTATGGAACAAGAAACCATGGAAGTACCCGACTCATATATTCTTTATACACTTCCAAGTGTGGACAAGAATAAGTGTGGGGGAAGCTTTTATCGGTTCATAGGTTCGTTTCTGTTTTATATTACTAATATTTGTGCGAAGCTAGTGTTTGAAAATCAGGTGCTATGGGTGGATCCCCAACTTTTCCGATTATTGGTGTATGGGGAATGAATCTTACAAGAAGCTAAGTCGGGCCGTCGACTTTAAACCAAGCGCTTAGTGGGAGGCAACCCACCGGTTTTGTATCTTTATCCTTATCTTTTTACTTTTATGCATTTGCTTTTATCTTTCTTTTCTTGTTTTTGCATATCATTTGCGGAATTTCCCACCTTGAACTCTCTTTGGAAGATTCAATTTTACATTGAGGACAATGTAAAGTTTAAGTGTGGGGGAGCATTTGTATGTTTTAGTTTTTTTTTTTTTGCCTTTAAAAAAAAAAAAAAAAAAAAAAATCAGAAAAATAGAAAAATCAGAAAAATTTGTGCTTTTTGAACTCCGAAATCTAGAACTTGTGCCTTTAGGATGACACCATTAGTGGATGGAACCATTTTGAATGCAGGAGTTGAGGAACCAATTAACTAAAAGGGAAGAATATAGCTCAGAAATCAAAAATTAACATGATAGTTGTTACCATATTTCGGAATATCACCATATCGCATTCTATTTTTACTTTTCCATATTTATCTATTGTTCTCTAAGTGCTTTGGTGGGTCACTAAAAATCGACGTGTTATTACTTTGCTAGGATGAAATAGAGTGATTGAGTTACTAGAAAAAGAAAAAAAAAAAAAAAAAAAAAAAAACTGACCAAATTAGACCAAAACGGAATAAAAAGACACTTGGGAATAGCGGTATGTGTGAAACGTAGTCCCCTGTCTCCGTCGCCAAACAAGCGTGGAATGCAGGATCCAAGGCAACTATCATGTACTTGCTGACAAGAAGCATGCGCTTGGATTCAAAAGATCTAATCATGCCGTCTAAAAAAAAAAGAGAGAAATTGGATCCAGTTTGATCCAATCATATAAGAAAAGAAAAAGAAAAAAAAAAGTTTTATATTGGTTGAATAAAGTCACTTCTGGTTCCCTTGTATGTGCCAGTGAGTTGATGTAGGATTCAAACCAAGTAGCTCAATCCAATAGGATTAGGTTCATCTTAGCAAGTGACCTTGAGAGACAGATATGGAAACATCGAACACTTGTGAATATTCGCCAACATCTACATCTATATCCATCTTCTTAATCTTTTCATTGTGATTGTGGTTTGTTAGTTTCCGAGTATTGTGGCTTGTTCGACTATCTAATTAGAGTTTATTTACTAATAATTGAATTGAATTTGCAAGGTACCTCCTCCTTTAGTCATTTTGGATTCGTTCATTGATTTGTCACAAATAGACGGAGTTTGAAATATAGGTTTTGTAGGTATATCTCTAGTAAACCTTCACGAGACTATAACTCGTCCACTAGGGACACCTAGGGGTTTAAAGGCTTGTTATTTATGCTAAAATTAACCGTAGCCTCGACGTCACGGAGTTGTTGTATTTTATTGTTTTGTTTGATTTGCTCGAGGACTAGCAAAGTCTAAGTGTGGGGGAATTTGATAGGTGTAGAATACACCGTATTTACTATCGAGTAGTTACGCTTTCTTTGCTATTTTTCTTGTGAATTATGCACTTTACGTGTGTTTTTGAGTTGTTAGGTACTCTGGAGTCGCACGGAGGAAAAGAAGGAGAAATTACCCAATTTGAGCAAAAGGGCGAAATTGTCATATCACAGGCAAATGATATATGGAGATGACCCAAGGTTAAGGGGGCAACTTTATTTGGAGAGGTGTTAAATGACAGCCCGGCGAATGTTAAGGGGCTACCACTGGGTACCCCTTATCCATCGACTGGCGCTATATCCACCATCACTCTCTTACAACAGAACAAAAAATTCGGAGAAAATAAATTCTCAATCATTATCATTCAACTCGAGAGAAAATTGAAGAATGAGCTAATTTGTTTCCATGAATTTGTGAGATGCAGAGTGAATCGAGAAATGGTGATAAAGTGAAAAGGGAATCTTATGGGTTGAATCGGAAATAGCTTTGATCCCGAGACGGATCGGAAGATGGATCTGGTGGAAGTTTGAAGATGGAGTCGCAGCTGCTGGTGGTGATGAAATTGAAGTCCCTGAGATAATGAAATTCTGGGTTTTGAGACCAAAACAAGGAAGCACAGAAGAAGAGAAGAAGAGTCCAGATCTGTTTAAGATGGCTGAATAATTTCAGGGTATCTGAGATTGAAATGGAGATTAAGATGATGAAGCTACTGAATGAGAAAATGGGTTTCAAATGTAATGGAATTGGATCCGCTTGAGTGTGGTGATGCATGTTTCTGTTTTGGTAGTAAAAGAGAGGGTGGATTAAATCTGGTTAGATGTTTGCTTAGGTTGCAGGTTAGGGTTCTTTGTTTGCTGTTGCTACTCTTCAGGTGGAGCTGTAAGAGAATGAATCTGAGAATGAGGCGGAGATGAGTAGCCGTGTTAGCTTTATTCTTGCTGGATTGCAGCCGTGTGCGGCAGATCGAAATTACGGGATGTTCTTTGTGGCAAGACAATTATAGATGGGGTTAGGCTGATGAGATTGCGGTGTCATGGCGGTGGCTGGTGTTGGTGGTGGTCTTGAGCTAAGAAAAGGAAGATGGAGCTACATATGTAATGGACATGGTGATGAAGCTCGGTGGTGACTTTGTGGGAATTGGTTGAAGGTGTTGGTGGATGGCATTGCGAAGCAATGGAATGGAGATGGCACAGGAAAGGATTAAGCATAATGATCTTGTGGTTGCAATGAAAGTGGCGAGAACAATAGATGTTGCTTCGTTGGTGGTGGCCTTAAACTGGTATTCAAGTAGTAGCTGGGATTGAAGTTGTAGAGTGTCCGGGTGCGGTGGTGTTGCGCCAAGGAAGGCGTGCAATGGCTGGAGCAAGCAATGTTTCTGTGTGTGTTGAATCGGAGAAGGTGGTAGTCGCCAGGGTTGATGATGCTTTTTTAATGGAGGTAGTGAGCACTTGGAGTTGGTTATGTTGCGGGTGGCTTGAACCTGGTGGAATTGAAGTGGTCTTTGAAGAGTTGGAAATGGAGTGTAGTGGTTCGGTGAGATGGGATGTGGCACCGAGATTGGAGGAATTGTTCCAGCTCGAGATGCATGCAGTGTTACGAGGAGTTGCAAGCTGCCGTGAGCTCTGGGTTGTTGATACTCAGGTGGTTGAGACTCAAGTGAATGCATAGTGATATGAAGGCAGGTTGATTTGCTAGCCTGAGGTGCAATGGCCGGGTGGTCTTGAGTCTGTGTGTGAGTTCAAACTACAAGGAAGAATGTTGGTCTTTGTGCATTGCGGGTGGACTGGTCATCTTTGCGAAAATGGGAGTGATGTGATTGTTTGGTGGATTACTTTAACAGGGAAGAATTGAGGCTGAGCCGAGAAGTGCGAAGGCAAGAATGGAGCAGTGCATGTTGCTAGGTATGATTGCAAAGTAATTGATGTGGCAATTTGGGGATTGTTTTTGTGATTGTTTGGAGGATTACGGTGAAGCAATTGAGTCAAGGTTACAAGGCGGTGCGGGGGCCATTATGGTGGGTGCACAAGGATTGTGCATCTCAAATTGGCTGCAAATGGTTCTAGTCGATCCAGTCAGGACACGATTCAACCCCGACTCGTCGACAACTCATACCCCGACTGGTTCTCGACTCCATCGACCTAGCTCGACTCGGTTTGACCGATCCGACTCGAGTTGACCGACCCGACCCGTGACGAGTTGACCCGTTGACCGGTGGCCAGGCGGACTTTGCCGGTCACCGGAGCTATTTCCGACTTTCCGTAGATTTCCGCCACTGATACTGTAATTCCGGCCGATTTTTGGGACAAAATTTCTACACGGTTTCTCTCTCTCGTGGGGGGTGAATTTCCAACTAATGGACTTTGAAGACAAAACCTAGTTTTGGAAGGAGAAAAAAGACTACAAAAGGAAGACTTCTACAATTTTTGGGACCACGTTTTATTCTCATCTCTACTTAGTTTTCTAGGGTTTTACACCATGAAGTCTCTTCTCTTTCTTCTTGTTATGAACTCCATGAATATGAACTAAGTTTTTATTATTGGTTGAAGATGTAGTTGGATTTTGCAACCAAGTTATGATTTTTATGAATCGGTTTTCTCTCAATATTATCGTTTGATTTCTACGGTTACAATAATTGCATGATTGATGGATTGCAATATGATTGAATGTTTGTTTAGTCGAGTCTAGAATTGATTGAACTCACATCCATATCTATAGCTATTTTAGGGTTTTCATCGAGCGATAACCTTGAATATTAGTAGCATGATATGATTCTAGGTTGTAGTGATACATCCTCGTAATTATATGTAGAAATTGACCTTTGTTCGAATTGTTTGCGCAATGTATTACAATTGCATTGATTAGCCTATTTCTGAAACTTAATGCTCATAGGAATTGAACTTGATTAGCGCAAGGCGTTAGGTTATTCTTTAGGTAGATTTCACATACGTGACCTAATGTGTGTGTTGATAACTTTGGAAATTTACGGAGTATTCTTGCAATAAGGTATTCCATGGCTTTTGATGATAGCGAGATTAAATATGAATTCTATTCATATATTCATAAACTTGTTTACAATTGAAGATGAAACCTTTACCCAATATTTTCACATCCTTGATTTGCGTGCTTTGTTTATTTGCTTTTTGTTTATTTTTATTTACACAATCAGAAATTCTTCCGGGTGTTTTATATAGGAAACCATAACAATTTGACAACCTAGACCTCTCTGTGGGAACGATCCTTTCTTGCCCTTGCTATATTTATATTTTGAGTAGTAAGAAAGTGTAAATTATTTTTGACGCTTACGACAGCGATCAAATTTTGAAAAATTTGGTCGCGGTCGTTCTTCACTTGTGACTTCACTTTTGTAGCTATTTTCACTTCTTTTTGCTCCAAATGACTCCATTGCACCTAATAAACTCAAAAGTAAACATAAGATACATAATTTACAAGAAAACTCGCAAAGAAAGCATAAATACTAAATATTAAATACGCTGTATTCTACACCTATCAGATTCCCCCACACTTAGACTTTTCTAGTCCTCGAGCAAATCAAACAAAACAATAAAATACAACAACTCCGTGTCGTCGAGGCTACGGTCACTTTTAGCATAAATAACAAGCCTTTAAACCCCTAGGTGTCCCTAGTGGACGAGTTATAGTCTCGTGAAGGTTTACTAGAGATATACCTACAAAACCTATATTTCCAACTCCGTCTATTTGCGACAAATCAATGAACGAATCCAAAATGACTACAGGAGGAAGTACCTTGCAAATTCAATTCAATTATTAGTAAATAAACTCTAATTAGATAGTCGAACAAGCCACAATACTCGGAAACTAACAAACCACAATCACAATGAAAAGATTAAGACGATGGATATAGATGTAGATGTTGGCGAATGTTCACAAGTGTTCGATGTTTCCCATATCTGTCTGAAGGTCACTGCTAAGATGAACCTAATCCTATTGGATTGAGCTAATTAGTGCTGAATGCTACATCAAATCAATTGGCATATACAAGGGAACCAAGAGTGACTTTATTCAACCAATATAAAACTTTCTTTTCTTTTTTTCTTTTCTTATAAGATTGGATCAAACTGGATCCAATTTCTCTTTTTTTTTTTTTTTTAGACAACATGATTAGATCTTTTGGATCCAAGCGCATGCTTCTTGTCAAGTACATACATGATAGTTGCCTTGGATCCCCGCATTCCACGCTTGTTTAGGCGACGGAGACAGGGACTACGTTTCACACATACTGCTATTCCCAAGTGTCTTTTTATTCCGTTTTGGTCTAATTGGTCGGTCTCTCTCTTTTTTTTTTTTTTCTTTTTTTTTTTTTTTCATCATTTTTTTTTCTTGTAACTCAATCACTCTATTTCATCCTAGCAGTAATAACACGTCGATTTTTAGTGACCCACCAAAGCACTTAGAGAACAATAGATAAATATGGAAAAATAAAAATAGAACGTGATATGGTGATATTCCTAGATATGGTAACAACTATCATGTTAATTTGTGATTTCTGAGCTATATTCTTCCCTTTTAGTTAATTGGTTCCTCAACTCCTGCATTCAAAATGGTTCCATCCACTAATGGTGTCATCCTAAAGGCATAAGTTTCTAGATTTCAGAGTTCAAAAAGCATAATTTGTTTCTTGGTTTTTTTTCTATTTTTCTGATTTTTTTTTTTTTTTTTTTTTTTTTTTTACATAAAACAAACTAAAACATATAAATGCTCCCCACACTTAAACTTTACATTGTCCTCAATGTAAAATTGAATCTTCCAAAGAGAGTTCAAGGTGGGAAATTCCAAATGATATGCAAAAACAAAGAAAATAAAGATAGAAGCAAATGCATAAAAATAAAAAGATAAGGATAAAGATACAAAACCGGTGGGTTGCCTCCCACTAAGCGCTTGTTTTAAAGTCGACGGCCAGACTTAGCTTCTTGTAAGATTCATTCCCCATACACCAATAATCCGAAAAGTTGGGGATCCTTCCATAGAACCTGTTTTGGAAACACTAACTTCACACAAATATTAGTACAATAAAGCAAAAGTGAAGCTATGAACCGATAAAAGTTTCCCCACACTTATTCTTGTCCACACTTGGAAGTGTATAAAGAATATAGAAATCAGGGACTACCACGGTTTCTTGGTCCAAAACCTGCATAGTATGAGAATCAAGTATCTCTAATGGCGGAAAACGAGAAACAAAGTCATCCAACAATATTCTCGAAGCACATACATTCAAACCAATAAGAGGTAAAGGAGAAGAAATAATAGGCAAAGGGTTAGATAAACCTTGCACAATCTCTTGTATTACGGAATCCTCTTCATCCTTGAAAAACTCAAGTGAATTATTCACCTCTTGTATATCATGGTCCTCTATCAAACCTTGCAACCATTCTTCGTCCGTTTCTGCCGTAACCAAAGTATCGACATAAACATCATCATTATAAACATTCACAAGTTCAATTGGGTCTTCCACAATATTGGTCATAACGGTCTCATTCTCAACATATTCCTCCTCATTAGACTCACACCTTGTTGCAAGGAAGTTTTGTAACACACTAGTTTCATCATACTCATGTACCTTTTGAATAGGTGGTTGATCATTATAAAGATCAAGAGTTGAGTCTACTACACTAATGTCATCAAATATTTCCAAAGGTTGGTCCTTTTCAACACAATCAACTTTTACTGCAAAAAGACTCCATTGTACACTCCTCGGGGTTGCCACCATAAATTGGTTCAAACGATGTATTTGCATAATAATCATCATCACTATCATAGTCATCATAAGATTGGATACCACTTCCCAAAGTTTGGTCTTTGTGATTTTCATGTCCTCTTTGTATTCTTCGATGCCTTGTCTTAAATATGAAACACTTTGTTGAAGCTCTTGGATTGATCCATCCAAGTTAAAAATAGCATTCCATTTGTTGGTAAAACTCATTCGACATAGACAAAGTAGAATTACTTACCTCAGTATTGCTAGGCCAATTATCTTCCCTTTGAATGGGTGAATGATCATAACTACGATCAGAAATTGGTCCAAACATACTATGAGCACATTCGGTCGATGAAATTGGTTCCACGAAAGTGTCCAAGGATTGGCCTTTTTCAACATTAGCATCAATCAAATATTCATCACAAACCATATGCACATTAGAATTATCCCCGGCAGCGGCGCCAAAATTTGATCGCTGTCGTAAGCGTCAAAAATAATTTACACTTTCTTACTACTCAAAATATAAATATAGCAAGGGCAAGAAAGGATCGTTCCCGCGAGAGAGGTCTAGGTTGTCAAATTGTTATGGTTTCCTATATAAAACACCCTAAGAAGAATTTACGATTGTGTAAATAAAAATAAACCAAAAGCAAATAAACAAAGCACGCAAATCAAGGATGTGAAAATATTGGGTAAAGGTTTCATCTTCAATTGTAAACAAGTTTATGAATATATGAATAGAATTCGTATTTAATCTCGCTATCATCAAAAGCCATGGAATACCTTATTGCAAGAATAATCGTAAATTTCCAAAGTTATCAACACACACATTAGGGCTGCGTATGTGAAATCTACCTAAAGAATAACCTAACGCCTTGCGCTAATCAAGTTCAATTCCTAGGAGCATTAAGTTTCAGAAATAGGCTAATCAATGCAATTGTAATACATTGCGCAAACAATTGAACAAAGGTCAATTTCTACATATAATTACGAGGATGTATCACTACAACCTAGAATCATATCATGCTACTAATATTCAAGGTTATCGCTCGATGAAAACCCTAAAATAGCTATAGATATGGATGTGAGTTCAATCAATTCTAGACTCGACTAAACAAACATTCAATCATATTGCAATCCATCAATCATGCAATTATTGTAACCCGTAGAAATCAAACGATAATATTGAGAGAAAACTGATTCATAAAAATCATAACTTGGTTGCAAAATCCAACTACATCTTCAACCAATAATAAAAACTTAGTTCATATTCATGGAGTTCATAACAAGAAGAAAGAGAAGAGACTTCATGGTGTAAAACCCTAGAAAACTAAGTAGAGATGAGAATAAAACGTGGTCCCAAAAATTGTAGAAGTCTTCCCTTTTGTAGTCTTTTTCTCCTTCCAAAACTAGGTTTTGTCTTCAAAGTCCATTAGTTGGAAATTCACCCGGCCCACGAGAGAGAGAAACCCGTGTAGAAATTTTGTCCCAAAAATCGTCGCAAGAATTCTGGTATTGTGGCCGGAAATCGGCCGGAAAGTCGCCGGAAAACAGCTCCGGTGGCCGGCAAAGTCATGCCCTTTGTCCATGGTCCAACGGGTCAATTCGTCACGGGTCGGGTCGGTCAACTCGGAAATCGGATCGGTCAAACCGAGTCGAGCTAGGTCGGATGGAGTCGGAACCGGTCGGGGTATGAGTTGTCGATCGAGTCGGGGTTGAATCGAGTCGATTGGGTCGACTAGAACCATTTGCAGCGGCCAATTTGAGATGCACAATCCTTGTGCACCCGGCCATAATGGCCTACAGACCTTTGCCTTGTAACCTTGACTCAATTGCTTCACCAGAATCCTCCAAACAATCACAAAAACAATCCCCAGCTGCCACATCAATTACTTTGCAATCATACCTAGCAACACAGACCTGTTCCATTCTTGCCTGCACTTCTCAGCTCAGTCTCAATTCTTCCCTGTTAAAGTAATCCACCAAACAATCACATCACTCCCATTTTTGCAGCACAGCCAGTCCACCTGCAATGCACAGCACCAACGCTCTTCCCTTGTAGTTTGAACTCACACACAGACTCAAGACCACCCAGCCATTGCACCTCAGGCTAGCAAATCAACCTGCCTTCATATCACTATGCATTCACTTGAGTCTCAACCACCTGAGTATCAACAGCCCCGAGAGCTCAAAGCGGCTTGCAACTCGTAACACTCTGGCATGCATCGAGCTGGAACAATTCCTCCAATCTCGATTGCCACATCCCATCTGTTTAAACCACTACGGCTCCATTTCCAACTCTTGAGACCACTTCAATTCCACCGAGGTTCAAGCCACCTGCAACATAACCAACTCCAAGTGCTCACTACCTCCATTAAAAAAAGCATCATCAACCCCTGGCGCTACCACCTTCTCCCGAGTTCAACACACGAAACATTGCTTGATCCGGCCATTGCGCTTGCCTTCCTTGGCAGCAACACCACCTGCACCGGACACTCTACAACTTCAATCCCAGCTACTACTTGAATACCATTTCGAGGCCACCACCAACGAGAAGCAACATCTATTGTTACGCGGCTTTCATTGCAACCACGGCATCATTATGCTTAATCCTTTCTGTGCCATCTCCATTCCATTACTGCAATGCCATCCACCAACACCTTCAACCAATTCCCACAAAGTCACCACCGAGCTTCATCACCATGTCCATTACATATGTAGCTCCATCTTCATTTTCTTAGCTCAAGACCACCACCAACACCACCAACGCCATGACACCGTAATCTCATCAAAGCCTAACCCCATCTATAATTGTCTTGCCGGCAACAACAGCCCTTTAATTTCGGTCTGCTGCTGCAATCCCAGCGACAACAAAGCTAACACCAGCTACTCATCTCAGCCTCATTCTCAGATTCATTCTCTTACGGCTCCACACGAAGAGTAGCAACAAAACAAAGAACCCTAACCTGCAACCTAAGCAAACATCTAACCGATTTAATCCACCCTCTCTTTTACTACCAAAACAAACATGCATCACCAAATTCGGCTCAAGCAGATCCAATTCCATTACATTTGAAACCCATTTTCTCATTCGGTAGCTTCATCATCTTAATCTCCATTTCAATCTCGAGATACCACAAATTATTGACCATCTTAAAGAGATCCTGGACTCTTCTTCTCTTCTTCTCATGCTTCCTTGTTTTGGTCTCAAAAACCCGAAATTCCATTATCTCGGGGACTTCAATTTCATCACCACCAAGAAATTTGCAACTCCATCTTCAAACTTCCACCGAGATCCATCTTCCCGATCTGTCTCAGGATCAAAGCTATTTCCCAGATTCAACCCATAAGATTCCCTTTTCACTTTATCACCATTTCTCTCGATTCACTCTGCATCTCACAAATTCATGGAAACTTGTAGCTCATTCTTGATTTTCTCTCGAGTTGAATGATAATGATTGAGAATTTATTTTTTCGAATTTTTTGTTGTTGTAAGAGAGTGATGGTGGATATAGCGCCAGTCCGACAGATAAGGGTACCCAATTGGTAGCCCCTTAACATTCCATTGGCTGTCATTTAACACCTCTCCAAATAAAGTTGCCCCTTAACCTTGGGTCAGCTCCATATATCATTTTGCTGTGATATGACAATTTCGCCCTTTTGCTCAAATTGGGTAATTTCTCCTTCTTTTCCTCCGTGCGACTCCAGAGTACCTAACAACTCAAAAACACACGTAAAGTGCATAATTCACAAGAAAAATAGCAAAGAAAGCGTAACTACTCGATAGTAAATACGGTGTATTCTACACCTATCAATTACATCAGCAAAACTTTCAACGCTGCAGAAAGGAATTACTCAAAAATTGAAAAACTAATCTTAGCATTAGTTTATGCAACATTTAAGCTTCGTATATATTTCCAAGCGCATGTTGTCAAGGTGGTGACAAAAGTACCAATAGAATCAGTGATGAAGAATTCAAAGAGGTCGGGAAGAGTTGAAAGATGGAATGCTCAAATAAGTCATTGCAAACTCAAATATGAAATACTATCTTCGCCAAAATCACGGAAGTTGTCGCAGACTTTCTAGCCGAATTTCCTTTGGAAGAGGATGAATCGAGTAGAAGAAATGATGGATGTAGAGGAAGAACATGGAGATCCAGAAAGATTTGTTAACGGAGCGGATAGATGGGAAATATTAGTAGATGGGTCATCGAATGGAGAAGGAAATGGAATAGGAATTGTTGTGATATCGCCGAGGGTAATAAAATAGCTCTTTCTTTCGGATTGGAGTTTGCATCAACAAATAATGAAACGAGAATATGAAGCTATAATACATGCTTTGCGATTTGCAATAGAAATGAAGGTGGAGAATGTAAGGATTACTAGTGATTCACAATTGGCAATTCGCGAGATAAAAGAAGAATATGCCATAAACGAATTGTCTTTGCAAAAATATAAGAAACTTGTTGACGAGTTGTCGACGCAGATACCAAGAATAAAGTGGAGACATATATCAAGGAGAAATAATAGGCTCGAGATGCTTTTGCCTTTATATCAGAAGTATGAGACAGATCCGGTTGCGAGAAATATTAAAATACAAACACTTTTGATGCTGGTCAATTGACAAAGAAGAAGAACAAGAACCGATGTGATGATAGTAGAAGACGAACACAAACACTCTGCGAAGAAGATTGGAGAGCGAGCTTCATGCATATTTCTTGTCAGGAGAAACACCAAGAAATAGATTGGAAACACATAAATTAAAAAGCCGAAAGCAACAAATTATGAATTAAGAGATGGAGTGCTATACCGACGATCTTTTAACGGGCCTTCACTTAGATGTTTAACAAGAAAGGAAGGGGAAATCATATTGAAGATGTTACATAGTGGGGATCTTTGGTAATCACAACGGTGGAAGGTCTTTAGCATATAAAGCAAAAATGCGGGGTTATTATTGGCCATATATGCATGAGGACGCAAAACAAGTGTCAAGGCGTTGCGAGGATTGCCAAAGGCATGGGAAGAAAATACATGCACCAGGAGCTCCGTTAAATTCTTCAACAAGTGTCGCCATTTGGAAAATGGGGTTTAGACATTGTGGGACCATTTTTACCCGGGGAACGGGACGGAGAAGATATTTAATCGTCGCAGCAGTTATTTCACAAAATGGGGCGAGGTGAAAGCGGTACAACATATTCGCGATAAGGATGTTTTTACTTTCATATTTGAGAACATTATATGTAGATTTGGGATTCCAGGCACATGAGTTGGTATCGACAATGGAAGCGATTCGAAGGACAAAATATAGAATTCTTTTAATGCATTTCGAGATACGATGTGGGAAATCAACTCCTCTATACCCGCAGAGCTAATGGTCGAGCGTGACGACAAATAAAACAATTGCGAGACATATTGAAGAAAAAGTTAGAAGGATACTGATAAAGGATGGTGCGAACAAGTACCCAATGCGGTATGGGCTTATAATACAACTAGAAGAGAAGCTACAGGCATGTCCCCTTTTTGTTTAACATATGGAGTTGAAGCTGTACTCCCGACAGAAGTTAAGATTCCAACTACAAAGAAAGAAGCTTGGGAGAAAAATCTCAGTGCGGGTAACATCTTAATCAAGTTAGATGAGTTAGAAGAAAAAAGAGAGAAAGCACTACAACATATGGAGAATTATCAGCGAAGATTGGCTAGAGAATATAACAAGCGTGTCAAGATACGTGAATTTCGCCGAGGTGACTTGGTGCTCGAGAAACACCTATATATCAATGAGAAAATGGTGGCAAGTTGGCAAGAAAATGGGATGGACCTTATATTATCAAGGAGATAGTTGGAACAGGGGCATATAGATTAATGGATCCTGAAGGCAAAGATGTAGGGCAAAAACTAAATAGGCCATGAAATAGATTATATCTTAAGAAATATTACCCATAGAAGATGGGAGAAATGAAGGAATCTGTGATATTGCGATAGCTTCGCAAACAGAATGAATGCTTGAATGAATTAACAAATATGAATGAGTGAGTGAATGGGACGAACCTTTATGGCGTACACCCTAGTTCGCGAATGATATTTCGCAAGAGGCAAATGTAAGACCTAAAGTACGTCATATAAGGGGGTATCTCTTAACATGGCTCGGGTGGAAGGTTACACCGCTCCCGAAACCTGGGTCATGCGGTTGGGGCCCATGAAAGCCTATCCTGAGAGATACCTTGGATTTCCAATTATATATATAAGGTTATACCCTGGTTGGACGCCCGAGGGTCTCTTCCAAGGAGTCAGTGTATGACCAAGGCGCCGAGGTACACGGTTGAGTCAAGAGTGCGGGGAGCATGGAACTTCCTTACCACTCTTGACAAGTCTTGGCACATGCTTTGCACTCGGCCGAAGAAAACTCCACTTAGGGTGCAGCTTCGTAACCATAAGCCCTATAGGTATAAGGGATAAGAGGCTGCGAAAACAAGCTGCTTCTTTGTTAAGACCGGATGGGAGGAGCTAGTCTTGTATGGCCGATGTACGCCTCCTTGAAGGGGCAACCGAGGGAAAAGATAAGGCGGCACCCTCCATTAGGGAGGCGATAAGTGTCAAAAGACGCAAATGTCATGAGGCTCTATTTTCGCAAGAGAATTTAGGCTTGTCATATTTGTGCAATGATCCTGCAGAGGCAATAATACTAACGCGAGGGTAAGACGAGATCAATGGGTTTTTACATGAAAATGTAAGAACGTCCTGCCCGATTTCGTCGCAAAGACGACAATGTGACGGGATTTTATGGTCGCAAGAACATTTAAACTGTCATATTGTTGCAAATATAATGTCTGCAGAGGCAAAAATACTTAAGAAATGATAAGACAAGGTCAATGGGTCATTATATGAAAGTGTAAAGACGGCCTGCGATCTTGTCGCAATGAGGGGTGGCAAAATAAGACCTTTACTTAGGAAGGCAAAATAAGACCACACAAATAATGATAAGGCAAGACCAATGGGTCATTACATGAAAATGTAGAGACGTCCTGCGATCTTGTCGCAATAACAGCATTCAAGAAAGATCTTTAAACATTTTGAATATGGGCAATCAAGATCTTTCCATCGCGAGAAAGATTACAACAAAAGATTTAATGGAAAATAAAGGGATTACTTGATAAGATGGCGAAATGAGTTCTTATAATCAAACAGAAAGAGAAACTAATTCATCCAACACCGGATTTAATCCATTATAGTCAAAAAGAAAAGTTCAACAAGATTACAAAGAAGCTTAATTCTCTATATCAATATTCTCGGTGAAGGAGGTGGTAAAGATTCTTGACAATCTTGTTAGCTTCACCTCGCCATTGAAGGGTTTTCATCGAGATCTTCTCGCAAGGATCCTTATTGATAACTTCATTATTAGCGAGGTCTTCGCACTTTCATAATCATAATCACTTTGTCGGGAGAGTTGGGTACTTCATCATCTTCAACTTCCAATGGTTCAACATAAACGGGATCAAGAGATTTAGTAAGTAAAATATTATTCACAAGAACTTCGCTTTGGGAGGAAATTGACGAAGAAGTGCTTTTATGTTGATTTCTACTCTGGATATCTTTAAAATGATTAAGGTAGTTAAACCTCCTTACAGCTCAGTCGCGAGATTGGTCAAGAGAAGCAACTAGCGTTGCATTTTCCTTACGAATTTTAGCATGCGCGCTTCCAAAGCAGATAGAGAAGAGTGAAGATTATTCTCGGACTACTGCAAGAGTAAAGAAAAAACATTAAGATTATAAAATGAAAAGTGGTATATAAAATTAGAGAAGAAAAATAATGGAAAAGGCGGAGTCAAATCTTATGACTACCTTCCTTCTGCGAGATAAGATATTGAGTAAGGGCCAAAGCAATTATTCCCCAAGTTTTCCATGGCATTATCAAAACCATCACCAACAAGACCTTTTAACCGCGAACGCAAGCTCTTTTCGTTAGAAATCAATAATTTATTTTGCTTCGCAAGGGAAGAACGGGATTCTTTTAACTTGGTATAATCATCCTTGAGTTGGTTTGTTTTAACACTTAGACTTATTCTATTCTCAATAAGTTTATCTCTTTCGATGGTAGTATCTTCAAGTTTATTTTTCGAAGGCGGATAGACCGTTCTTGCTCATTCAATGCTTTTTTAAAGGCATCAAGTTGTTGCGAGGATATCGCCACCTTATCCAATAAAGCTCGCTTCTCTTGAGATAAAGTTCCATTTTCATCTGATAAGGTTTCCAACTCCAAATTAGATTTATTCAAAACATATGAGAGACGCGACACTTCATTACTTAATAATTCTTGATTTTGAACTAAGCGGATGTTTTCTTGAGAAAGATTATTTATTTGATCCATAGAAAATGTATGGAGATTATCAAGCGATTATATTGCTCCATCCAGGCGTCTCTTTCCACTCGAGTTTCTTCTACAATAGATTCCAGTTGATATATCTCCATCTTACGTTTCTGGTGCAAAACTTGAGAGGCGAACCAAGTTTTTTTTTAAAAAAAAAAAAGGGGGGGAGGAGAGATACCTTTTAATTCTTCATTTTTCTTGCGAAGGTTATCGCGATCCGGCTGAAGTATATTATGAAGGCTATTTTTCAAGGTCTTAATTTCTTGTTCCAAGGATGCTCGCGATATCGTATCGAACCAAAGAATTTACCCAAAGATTCGAAAACACTAGATTTGGTGGGATCGGTGGAGGCTTTTTAACATCATTCGGGGTATCTCGATAAAATTTTAAAAGCTATATCCATCCCTTTCTAAATTTTCTTTGCTAAGAGAGATAGATTTTGAGGAGAAGAAATAGTAGAGGAAGAAGGAAAAGTTGAGTCACCCATGGTTATAAGACCGCCAATTGGAGAAACCTGATCAATAGGTGGAGGCGAGGTAAAAGTAGAAGTGGGAAGAGGCATGTCCTGAAGAATTTCATTCAAAGAAAATTCAGGGATTGATTTATCCTGCGATGACATCGTAGGGAATGGTACATTATCTTGAGAGGAAGAAATGGGTTTATCTTGCGAAGAAGTCGCTACAGTAGGAGATTTGCCTTGTGAAGATACTGTAGGGAAAGTAGAATGCTTGAATCCCGAAAAGGAAACAGTAGGAACAGCAGCAGAAGCATCAGGTTTATTGTGGCGAAACCTTTTGGGAGATCTATCATCATACTTATCATTCTGCAAATATTAAATCGATTGAGAAACAGAGGCAATAAAATTGCTATTAAAGGAGTAAATATTTCTAAAATACCTTACTACTCGCAGGCTGTTTTTTGGAAGCGAGAGACTTTAGTTGCGAAGAAGATTTTGGTTGCGAACCAGTAGGGATGTTAGGGTTCACCACGGTAAACTTAGAACTGGGTTTATTCTTGCTGAAACAAAAATGGCGAAAGAAACATCAAAAGAAGAATAGAATCAAGATGAATTAATTTCAATAAGGAAGATTAATCAAGAGAATAGTCAAAATCAATGAAATAAACGAACACGGATGCCATGAAAACGAATATAAAGATAATAAAAAGAAGATGATGAAGATGAACAGTAGGAAATAGTTGCAGACGATGAAGAAGATAGAGACGAGGAGAAAGAGTGTTTTTCACAGGAAGTTTTCCTTTAAATAGAAGAAAAAAGAGTGACCGGATAACATTAAAAATACCGTAAAAGAATGGTTTTAGACACGTGTAAACGGTTATCCCTACATTTAAGGAATCAAATTAAGAAGATTTATGTGGGAAGTTGAAGAGATTTCTTATATTATTTCATACTTATGCTTCGCATAATTCAAGAGATAGTATTTCTTGCTCACTTCGCAAAGTTTCGGAACTTCGCAAAAGAATAGAGGCAAGTACGTACTTTTCAAGTCCAGTATTCTTTCGCTTGTTCCTTCATCAAAAAGATCACCGTAGTGGCAAATTTTTCCTTAAAAATAGCTCTCCAAGCAATATTCAAGGAAAAAGAGGCAAGATGTAGGATCAGAATATCGCAACTCCAATACTTCACGAGATTAATAAACGACTGCGTCGCGAAGGAGTCGCATGGAGGTAAATAAATGACGTAATAGATGACGACAGTCAGAACATGGGGAAAGTGTGAAGACTTGGCGAGATTTAGGAGTGTCGCGAAGTCTGACATTTACATACTTGCGACGCTTCGCGGAGGACTCCCGAAAATAAAGGACAGCATAGTTGTCATCCACTTTGTAATACCCTATATAAAGGGTTGAATAAGTCTGTTGTGGGGGAGGTATTTTTTGAATTGTTAAGCAAGTCATTAGGAGAGAGAAAATTAAGAGTGATTGTGATTTCTTTAGCTCTGTTCTACATTTCTTTGTAAACCTCTCAAGAAAACAATTAATAAAACACATTATTATTCATCTTCAAATGGATTGATTAAGCAAATTCGAGTGAGGTGTGTAGTGTAGGATTTCCTGCAACTACACCATGAGTCTTAGACTTGATGAGCCGAGCATAATAAACGAATATGGTATGCTCTGAAACTCATAGATTAAGCATATGGTGTCTGTGGGAGGCAGGGGTAATGCAAAGACGTTGAGTGTTGGTGAATTGTGATATATCATTTTACCAGTTGCGGTAAATGATGTTCTGATAATTTAGATCGACGCGCGTCCGATAAGATTGCTTGATCATGGACATATTCTGATATGTCGAGCATTTAACAGGAAATCAGATGTTGCTGAGTTATGAATTATGTAGAGTGCTCTAGTATGTCATGAATTGTCGAATGACAAAGTAGGGATTAAAATATTAGTAAATACTAAGCGATTGAATGTCGATGAAGTATTAAATGATCGACCAAGTTGATGGTTATCGAATGAGGGTGCTCGTGCGGTCGAGCAATCAAAAATGTTGGTAGCAGGACCGAACATTAATTAAGAATATTGATTGCTCTATAAATATAAGTTTTCAACATTTATCGAATTATTGTAGATTCAAATCCTTAACTTTAGAGAACCCTGAATAGGGATTTGTCCAATGTGGGTCAAAAAATATCGACCAACCAATGGGCATGAGAGCCGGCCATTGATGGCGAACGGACGTCCGAGCGTGCGGAGGAATGTCCATGAATGAGGATTCCAGAATTATGAAAAGATATGAATTATTATTAAAATAATAATAGAGAGACGTGGGACCGGCCCATGATGGCCAAGGGACCGGCCAGGTCTGGTCATGGTGGTGTACGTGCCACTATGTCCCTCGCGCGTCCATTTTTGAAAATCTCAGGTATTTTGTTGGTCGTTTGAGCGATATTTTGGATTTTCATAAGAGTGTGATCTTGCCTGAAACTCTCAATTTTACATGAATGAGCAAGTAGGACTTTGCTGGTACGTCCAAAATTCAGGAATATTAAAATAATATTTTAATATTTATTATGAAAAGCTTCGGACGTCGTGGGACCATTTGACTTTTGGCTTTTTTGAAGATTTGAGCAATATTGGAGAAATATGGAAACCAAGAGTTTGCTCGAACGTGGGAGTTTCAAGAGATGTGGGAGAAATAATAATAAAATGTAAAAAAGAAAAGTGGGAGGTGTGGGACCGGCCACGGCCCGAGTATGGCCGGCTGGCCGGTGGGCCCGGTCTCGTGCGCCTCTTATTCTTTCTCTTTTATTATTATTTTGATTCCCATTCCTATTTTGCATAGGTCTTCACACACCCTTGCGCGTGCGTCTAATATTTTATTTTAATATTATTGAAAAAAATAAAATAATAGTCGTGGGACTAGGTTTTTGGAGAGTTGAGCAATATTTGGAAAATATGGAAGCTAGGAGTTTTGCTCAAATGAGGGAGTTTCAAGAGATGAGGGAAACGATTAATAAAATAAGGAATTAGATAGGCGTGGGACCAGCCACGGTCGTGTAGCATGGCCATCCTACCCGGTCGATGGGCCCGGTCCCAACGACACCTCTTAAGCTAGTTTTATTATATTATGTTTTAATATCTTTAGCTCTTAATATTTCCTCATTCGTCCATATTTGGGTGCTCGTTAAAGTGCATTATTGTTAAGTACACTCGCATCATTTTCTCGGGGCTTACTCGGTGGTGGCCCATATTCCCAAAAGTGAATATTTATTACTAATCCATGGAATTATGCGGGGGAAAGCCATGAATTAAAGTAATGAAATATTATAATGAAAATAGAATATTTTATAGGTATTCAATTGTTGAATTTTGCGACTATAATTAATTAATTTATGGCTCTATACAAGCAGGCAATCAATCTAGGAGCATTATATTTATTCGAGATTCGAGGTATGAAGTAGTGGAAGCATCATACTCGTTCTGAATGTTTATTCTGCATAGTCAGGGAACATTGCGACATCCTAAAGACGTTATTGCTCTATACTAGTGGTCAATCCATCTAGGAGCCGTCCCATCATTCTCGATTCTATACATAATGAATACAAATTTTTTTTAGAAGATTCGATAAAATATGCAAAATATTGAAAGCTCAGTTGAGAGAGGCTTTGAGAGACTATACACTCAGTAAGAGATTATCGTGGCATGAGCTTTCATGCTTAAATTATGAAATATGAATTTCGTCTGATTGTTGGATCAGAAATATGCAAAATTATGATTTTACCGAGAATTCTCGCTCCAATGATGTCACATATGAGCAATAGCTTGAATGAAGATCCCGTATGATAGAGCGTCGTCTAGTGAGCGTGGAGTGATGAGGCACTTTGCTAATTTGGGTGGTGGAACGTCCAATTTGATGGGTTTAGCACTTGCGGGCATGTAACCCAAGAAAGGAAATCCTTGTTTAATTAGGTTTAGAAAATAAAAATTAGTATAAAGGATATGACACTTTTTGTTATTATTTCTTCCCACGACCGACCACCTCCATCTTCTTTTATCTCCCTCGTCCAGATCCGCGGGAGGAATGAAAAAGTTTTCACCGGAACCAGTAGTCGCCATTCTTGTTTTGTCGAAATCCGACCAAACTCGACCCGACTGTAAGTTCGTTTGTTTTTTTGAATGTACGTGAGTTTTTTCACGTTATTTTTTTTATATATATATGAAGCTTTCACAAAAAGTTTTGCTTAAAGAATGAACGTTTGTCCGTTTTCAAAGAGAGAAGAACAATTGTCCCAAGCACAAGAGAGATTTTGTTTTTCTAATATACATGCGTCCAATGGTAGTAAAAGAAAAAAAAATCCCCATTTAGTGATATGGGGACAAAGATTTGTAGTTGGGTGCAGAACAATCAGAGTTTTCAGGAATAACAACAATGCTCCTAGGGTAGAGGTACTTGCTCTAGTTCTTTTACGAAAATCAACTCTATAATCAATTTTTTGCTTAATATTTGAAAGAGCATCATGCTCTGCTGCAAGAGAGACAACTTATTCTCTAGAAATGATTGGTTTCGAGCGGGAATAATCGAACTCTTGAATCGCCTAGTTGAGTTAGAAGTAGAATCGGACAGGGATTGCTAAACTAGGAGTAAGAATTGAATCATCTTAGTTTATCCGGTATGATCGAAATCGCTTGAAAATAATCGTAATCCATTGTCCATAGTAACATGATGTTGTGCTTGAACATGACCCACATCAACTATTTTTAGAACACCAAATTTGTTCCCAAAAGGACCCATGTGAAATTCTTTCTTCAATGATTCTTCTTATTCTCTTTTAGCGTTTTGTTCAACATCAATTTGCTTTGCCTTTGTTTTTATCATTATGATTAAGAGAGTTCATCTTGTGTATCCAAAACTATATATGCTTAAATCATAGTACAATCTCACATCTCCATAGTGGGGTTAGATTCAGAAGGATGTATTGAAGGTTGTGGTGACATTAATCTGGAAACTTTTGGTAGAGTTTATTTAATTCTAGATGAACTTGCTTCTTTAATTTCCTTTTGTTTAGCTATCCAGTTTGGACAAACAACATTTTTATGATCAATTATATGACAAGATGTACATAAGAACCTTGGTACCCTAAAGTATCTACATTTAATGAGAAACGGTTGTACTCTTCCTCTAATAACTAGAACTATACCTACTGGTAGAGCACATTGAACATAGATACGAACACAAACTTCTACATTATTTTTGAGATGATGATTACCATAAGGCTCATTAGCTTCAATGAGCTCGCCAAGTTTGAAATCAAGCTTCAAAATCTTCAAATTCGATACATTCATTCAAGTACATTAAATAGGATGAGCCACATCGGCTCTTTAGCAAAAAAAAAATTGATGTTTATTGACCAACCAGTAGGAGGTACAACTCGAGAACAATAAGGTATCCACAAGCAAACGATGGATGTTGCTCATTAACTTTGTTAAAATCATTATGGCTAAGAATCTTATCGAACTTTGTTTCTTAAGCCACTAAAGGTATCCACAAGTCTGGTGGCCATTAAGAACAAACGTGGTATCTAATAGAAGAGGTAGGAACCAAAGTCTCACTTTGCAAACATATCGATAAACAAATGTGGTATTCACAATATACCATACACTATTGCCAGTTATTATCATTTTCTGCTAAGACCACAGTTTTGTCGATGAAAACCGGTTCAGTAAGAGTTGGAGGGAGATTTGTGGATAATATGAGTTTTTCTGCCATTTGAGAAGATAGATCTTGAATATCAGTAGGTCTAGAGTTATGAACTTCTTGGGTTATGGATATCTCCATATAAATAAACAAATCGACAAAAATGAAGAAGATAGATACTAGATAAATTTTGAAATGAGTGGTTGGGGTGTGTTTATACAAGCATATCTGCAGACGACAATGTCAGGTGATGGTAATGTGATATGAATGTGACATTGCACTATGATGTTCAGATAGATACAAAGTTTAGTGACTATTGGACACTGGACCTTAAACTGGGAAATATTTGAAGGTTGAAGCTGGTCTATGTAGGTAAAAGGGAATGAAATTGATAAAAGTCTGAAAAAAATTTTGTTATGCAAGTGGTCCAAGATACCCTTATTTACCAAGTTAACCACTTTAACAATCCTTATCCCCAGATTCAGTGAGGTTAGCATACTTACTCACGTGAATTTGGATTGACAGTATAATAACCGCAGTTTACTAACTGTACCTACGGTAGCTTATCATGATGTATAGCTGATGGCGTCGTTTACTCAACAAATAATAAGATGTTTCCCACTAATTTACAATTAATAAAGCGGTAGTAATGATCAACCCCACGAGGAGTAATGCAATTGATATGTTATCTAAATTAATGAGAATATAAAAGAAGGGTAGTTGGTTGATATAAAGAAGAATAAAAAGGATAATACCAAAAAAATGATGATAATTAAGAAATCCTTCATGCCTTACTAACCGTTAACTCAACAAGTGTACCCATTTATCTCTTGTTAGAATCAATTTTCACCAATCGCCAGAATAGCGAGGTATGCTTAGCTATCCCCAAAATTCATGTTGTCCTTTGGATACGGAAGCTCGACTACCGAGATTATATCCAACGGAGTCGCCTTGAGGTTAAACACAAGGTGTAACTCAATCGAATGCTTTAGGGTTTGTGAATTTAGGTTGATCCCGTTTAAACTCGGTCACGCTCGGTCCACTTACTAGTGTTGTCTTTACTACTGCAATTGCTCCACAGATCCCTCATGCAAGGTCTCGCGATCTTTACTTGTGTAGGAAATAAATGACAATTACGGATCGTTCAAATATCTACTAAATTATAATGATTAATAGACTAATCTAGTTGCACACCCAAATCAATCATAAACCTTCAATATAGTAAAAACAATCCACAATAATTAATTTTAAAACTCGAAATAAACTTGTAATAATTGAGCTTCACATTTAAAACATTGAATGCATCCTTAACAATCAAAAGAATATAGAAAAGATATAGTTCTCCCCCTAAGGGGAAAAACCGATGAGTACAAGATATCCCAACCGTATCTAAGCTTCCCTATATATAGAGTTTTGTAACCTCTTCTTGAAGAAACTAGGAAACCTAGCTAAGATAGGAAAGTACACCTCCTTAACATCGTGTCCGTGCATCACACCCATGCGCAAAGTGGGTTGGCAAACTCGATTCCAAATATCGTTCGGTCTAAGTCTTGGTGGAAAAAGAATTGAGAGAACCATCCCAATGGGCTTGTCAGTTCTGGAGGAGTGACAGCCTAATCTTTGTTGGCTCCATGGAACTAGACCGCTTGAATCTTTCTTACGGTTTGAAGACCCTACCGAGTATATCACCCCGTGTTTGAGTACGGTTGAGTTTTCCATCCGACACCTTCCTTGAGTTGCTCTATGACCCAAGTTTTCCCACCGTAACTTTCCCGTGACTTACTCTTACTCAGCCATTATCACAACACTCCTCCTTGTTTTCTCTCTCGGTTTCTTATTTCTCAGTAACTTCTTCTCAACTCCCATACAAACCCGAGCACACCATTCTTCATTGCCAAGCTCTATTCATAGTACATGAAAACTCACTTGTCATTCATTGGTTATGCTGTCGGCAACACCATTAACACAATGAGAACCCAAAATACCACGAACTCATGCCAAGCTCTAACCCCACATATCACCGACGAATTCTTCTCATTATTCTCTGCCATCACCACGATTACAACAAATTGCATCACTACCATCTTCATCTTCAGTTAGAGCCCTTAGCCATCTACCATTATTCACCTCTAGCTGTAATTCGTCATTATTCCACTGCCATCTTCCCAGCACAACAGTCAACTCGAGATCCATCAACCATCAACACCATCACTGAACAATGTCATCACCATGCTCGAGTTCTTCATTCTCCAACATCGCCCATAGCTTACCCATTGACAGCTCGAGTCTCAACTGGTTCTCTGCGAGTTATCTCCATCGTGACTGATTTCTTCTCAAGAACTAACAACAATCAAGTTCTGACAGTCTCATCATCAACAGCAAACCCAATCTCGTCATTTCAACTTCCCTGTGAACTCAAAATCGATCATCGAGAAAAACTACAACAGACACCAGCGATTCGTTACTCTCATCTTCCTTCTCCATCTCTATTTTCTTTCGACCTCAAAATATCTCTTCTCGATCCCACGCAACCAACCACCATCGTTTTTCGATACTCGGCTTCTATCATCTCGATCACCAACCTCCAACGATCTTCATTGGATGCAGGCTCGATCCCAATAATAACCATCACCACATCATCACCGGTAGCATCCATCTTCTCGACTCAAGTTCATCGTTATCTCCACCAGCACATTAAGCTCGAGTTCCATCACCCGACTTCACGGCTCCAACCCATTCATTCTCGGTACTCATCATCACGACCTTAGAACCTCATCATCAATCTTCGGTTTATCACGATCACCAACAACATCTTCCATGTCCAACCAAACTCGAGACTCCCTTGTTTTCTCATTCACCTCAACCTTATTCACGTCTTACTGCAACCATTAGTTTATAAACTCGATCACCCATTGATCGTTCTTCACCATCGTTGTCGACATTATTCGTGTTTATCATCTCCATCAAATACCACTCACCACACTTAACCTCCAAGATTGTGGCTTCCTGTTTTAGAATTGAACTTCTAATGTCATTGCCATGGCATTTGTTTACGTGATGGATAAAACCCTATACGGGTTCTGTTGAATCTAAAAAAAGAGGAAGATGATATCCCTGAGAAAATTAAGCGGGTGCATGTAATAAACCCGACTAGAATCAAATGGCTACCTTCCTTGGTTGCCTCCAGTAATTCTTCATGGATTTCAGTTAGTTGCGTCTTGACACCCACACAACTGCCCATAGTGGTTTCCATGCAATGACAATTCTGCCTCTTTTGTGGACAATTGGACAATTTCTTGTTATTTTCGGGAATAAGCTCAAAATTCCCATATAAATATAAAAGAAAGCTAATAATACAATTTCACAAGAAAACTAGCTAAGAAAGCATAATCAATCCGTACTTAAAGAGGTGTTTTAAACACCTATCAATAACAAATCCATAAGCACCAAGCAGACTATGGTTGTTGAGTAATTATTGCAATTGTTTTTTCCCAACAGTCGGACATTTATTTGAATACCTCCAAATGAAATCAATGTGTTTTGGGTGGGTTTAGGGGTGGTATGAAATAAGATTTTGGAGGGAAAATGCTTGTGCAAATTGGTGGTGTGAATGAGATTATGAGGTTGGGAGGGAAAAGCACAATAATTTTGACCAAAGGTCAAAGGGTTAATAAAAACTGAGTGAGAGGTTTTGTGATTTTTGGGAACAAGCCAACTGGTATTGACAGAGATATGTGGCCTAGCCAGCTAACGATAGCGCCTCTCAACAGGTGCTACTTAGTCGGATCGCAAAAAAATCAAAGATTTTAATTAGTACCCCAATGAGCCCAAGTAAATTAGGTGTTTACCAATGCACCTCATAATGGAAATTATGAGAGGTATTAAGGCTAATGAAGTATCTAGAATTAGACTTTGAAAATTGGTTTTCGAGGAGTAATGATGGTTCTGGAGAAGATGCGCATGGCTTTGAATATGCGTGAATTTCCAAGGGACGAGACATTTCACCCAACGCCATAAATGACTATTAATGACAATTTTGAGCGGTTTATAAAAGGGAATTAGAGAAATAATTTCTAAAACACATAAAATTCAACCAAAATTAGAAATTTCGATTAGCATAACAAAGAATTTAAGAAATAATAAACCAAAGAGGGAGCAACAATGGCACTTTGCATACTTCAAACACCTATAATTTTATCAGGAGTGTAGCATTAGCTCTTGAAACCCGGGAGATGGTATATTTGAAGAATTTTTACGGAGGGTGGCTAGAGCAGGGAAAGATAGTAAAGCGAAATATAAAAGATTTAGACAAGAGAATGCTCGTGAGTATGCTTTATAGAAAGAAATGAGTATTGCAAGAGATGAGAAGAAACAATGAGAAAGGGATGAAAGAGATGATTCTCGTGTTTGGATAAAAAAGCGGTGGAACTCAAGTGAGTATGAAAAGATTGAGAATGAAAATGAGGGGGGGTGGGGAAGTGAAAATGAGGAGAAGCAAAGGAAAACTAGTAAAGATAGAAGATGGTGCATGATATGAAAGGTATTTAGCGGAGCGAGGTGATCCTCCAATTTTGCAAGAAGCATGAGGAAGCGATTAGTGATGGAGAGAAAGTTGATGAGAATGGAGATGACTTGGAAGAGGATAACGACGATGAACAAAACGGCGAAGATGCTTCTGATGGTTATGGCACTGCAGCATCAATTAGAAGTGAGGACAGTGATCATACTGAAGAGGAGGGACTTGGAACCAGTGAGGAAGATGATTCTGAGTAGTCATCTCAGGAGTATTAAAAAGATCGAGGTATTAAACTTAGTGGTAAGCGTCGGTTCACTTGTAGTACGGTGGTAAAGTCATTAGGTAATGATACCGGTGACACGAGTTCGAAACTTCGCCAACACCAAATTCTTTCTGATAGATAAAAAAAAAAAAAAACTTAGTGGTAAGCTTAATGATGATTAACAAGTTCTTTTTAAACAGATCTTTTGATACTTGATGTTGTTGGTATAGTCTTTAGTACTCTTTTTTCTCTTTTGTGAAGTTCGGATGGTAGTTAAGCTTTTTTGTTGGGGACGGCAGTTAAGCTTTTTGTTGTGAATGGTGAAATTTTGTGTTTGGTTATGTTAGAGCACTACTCGGTTGAACCCAACCAAATGTTGGTATGTCTAGTTTAATTGTCAAGTTTAGTTACAAAACTTCAACTGCTTGAATTATTTACTAAAGTCAACTTCGTTATGTTAGAGTTACGGCATAGAAATGTCAAGGAAATCTCTAGTTACTCGTTGAAGAGTTGAAGACAAGCGTAGACATTATCCTTTAGATAGAGTTTAGTAAATGTTAATTTTGACTTGTTACATTTCTATCTAGTTATCATATTCGTTGAAAACATAACATGTGATTTTTTTTTACAATGCTTTAGTAATTTAGATGACTTGGTCATTCTTACGATCTAAGTGTCAAAGGAAGGATATATATATATTAGTTGTTTCTACAGATTATTGTATAGAGTTATGTAGTATAATTTATTACACTTTTGTAATTCGACATGACATTAATATGACTCTTGTTATGGATTAATGTTGAACTTTCGAGAAACCCGAGATATATTTATCTTTTGGTGAATCCAAACTTTGAGTTCATACTAAGATATATTTTTCTCCAGCATAATTTTAAGTTTGTGTAGACAAGAATTTAGTTTCGAATATCTACTAGGATTCAACACCGATCCCTTTCAGGGCTGATCCTAGACTTGTATTTTTGGAATCTCTATCTTAATTAATATATCTTTAAGATTTTAAAACACATGAAAGTATGAATGAAAGTTCTATGTTAGGAAATATTGAACATGTGTTTTAACTCAAATACATTATTATTCATTTATTAATCGAACACATATGCGATGCACATGCTTGAATTTGACTCATCCAATAGTATTAAATTTGAAAGCAATGAAATTTTACGTAAAATAAAAATTACTATTCTTATTTGTATTCGATAGATGTAGGAAGTCTTCATTCTTGAAGTACTTGGCCTTGAGAAGTTTTGAAATAATTCTCCATGGACATGGAGGGCATTGAATGGTCTTGGCATTATTCAAAGAACATTATATGATGGAGGTAAATAATGGTACATGTACAAGAATTTGGATGGATAGGTGGATTATCGGTTTAGATATAAAAGTTGAACCACTCCACCCTACTCATATGCAATATGTCTTTGTGAGTGAGTTGATTATGCATGGAACCAATAGGCTGGAATGTCACACTTCTTAATGAGTTATTCACACCGAAAGTAGTGAACAAAATTAAGAATATGCGAGATATCTCGTGAGGGAAGAAGATGTAATCTGTTTGTCTTCAGCCAAGAATGGTGACTTTCTTGTAAAAGTGCGTATAATAAGCTTACGGAAGCAAGAGTTCATAATCAAAGTTGCACTTGATACTATCCCATCTGTTGTATGGAAAACTCTTTGGAAAATGAAGCTTCCACATCGGGTAAAGTCGTTTTTATAGGAAATGTTTGAAGAACATTGTTCCTACTAGAGTCGATTATTATCTCGGTCCATGCACAACTTAGAAACTCACCGTGAGATATGCAAGCAAGAAGACGAAACCCTCTACCATCTCTTAATCGAGATGCAAGCATGCTCAAGCGATGCTGAAGCTCCTCAATATTAACATCGATCAAATTCAAAATAACTGTCAGACAGTTAAGGAATGGATCATTTCCTGGTTTCATAATGTTCAAGTTGCAGACTTGGATGATCTGCAGAATTGGAGAACTCGCCTAATGGTGGGGAGTTGGGTAATATGGAAAGAAAGATGCGATTGTGTCTTTCGGATAAGTCTCTAAACCCGTTGCCAATTTGTCTAAGATTAACCATTATCTTCTAAATTTCAGGTCCCTCTAAGCAAGACAAGTATAGTACAACTTCCAATAGAATCTATTGATTCTAACCACATGATAGTATACCTAGTTATAACTATAATGAGCATGTCGGGGAGGAGTCTCAAGTATTTAAATTCTATATTGATGCTTCTTTTGATCGAGACACTAACGATGTGGTTGCGGGATTGTTTTATATAATATTGCAGGTGATCGCTCCGGTTTCAAAGGATCTTATGCAGGTGGAGTGATAGATGCGGAGGTCGGAGAATGCGAGCTTTGTTGGAGTGTTTACAATGGGTGAAAGCAATGGAATCGACAAGATATATCTGTTGCGGATCACGAAACCATTGTCAACTCAATTAATAATAATACTCTTCTTGTTAGATGGGAAAATAGAAAACTCTAAGGGATATTAACCTCTTGTTAGGTTCTTTCATGTATGCAAAAGTTAGTCATGTCGTCAAGATCACTCAATCAGTTAATAGATTCTATTTCCAAATCGATTAGGAAAAATAGGTCAATGATTGAAGAGTTCGGTCATGATAAACACATTATCTCTTCTTTGTTATCCAGGTATTTTGTGCCTGATAAAAATTAATCAATAAAATCCTCCAGTTATCAAAAAAATATATTCTTATTTGTATTCGTTGCGTAGATAATTCAAAGAGCTTTTCAAATATATAAATTTTATAAAAATCATATGTATATTTTGAAAGATATTAGGTTTTAAAAAATTTGATCTATTTTTAAAACAATGGCATTTTTGTAAATATGGACGTTTCTAGTGGCATTTTTAATCCAATGATACTTAAAATACATTTATACCCTTTATTTTCATTCAAATTACATGATATAATGGAGTTTGGTAATTAAATGAGGCAACTTAGTAATTTAAGGGGTCTCCTACCAAAAATAGCTATTTTCTTTATATTAGTTATTAATCGATATATATTCCTTTCGTACTCAAGGCTAATATCCACTTATATTATCGAAATATTTTTGAATACATGTCTGGAATCGATATTGATATGCTTATCGTTCTTTAAGATTCCATATAATTAGTTGATTATATTTGGCAAGTACATGGTATTAATTGTCATATTAATGGAATTTTTCATATATTAGTTGGAAAAATATATCTAAGATTTTGTGACAACATTGTTTGTTTGTAATATCTAAACAAGTATAAAAATATTTTATTTTCGAAGTTGGTATTGTCAAGAATATCTATTTTGAGAATTTTGAAATTAGGGTTTCTTATTTTCAGGAAAAAAAACATAACACTATATATAGTGGAGCTTGTATTCTTACAAAATCATCTCAGGCTTAGAATTTGTATGATATTGTTGATTAACTCAACATAGTTGCGAGTAAGTTCAATATGGGTCCGGAAAAAAGCATATTGCATTTCAAGTCTTCTTTGTTGGGATCAATAAGCACTAGAAGTACCCTTGGTAAGAAACTAGAGTTATTTAGTTTTTGGTTGACACTACTTATTATGGAACTAACTCCATATAGTTACAATAGATAATTTCTTGATTATTTGGTTGCCCTTCTCTTTTGATATAAGGCCACTCCAAGCCTTTAAAGACTTAACTATTGCATATCTAAGTGATTCTAAATCTTTTGGGATAGAACTACTGATTTTTCAACGTTAACGAATTCGTTGTGTGAGACAAATCATTAATAAAATCAAGTGCGATTGTTAGTACCGATGATTAAGAATCAAGACTTTGAAGACTAAAAGTTATTTTGTGTTTACGATATTCGCGTGGTTATCTGCTATATTTTGAGCGGTTTCTCCTTAATAAACATATGACTTGTGCATCAACAAGTTTTTTTTGATTTTATCTTAAATGTAAAGGGATCGAGAGGATAATCTTCGGTAATAGTAAATATTGATTGATCAAGTCAAGAAGTTTCGGTTTGTTATATCCTGTTTATCTTGGTATCGTAAATATGAAATGGAAGATCCATGACTTGTAGAATTAGATCATTTATGTCTTTTTGTATTGTGATTGGATTACTAAGTGGTTAGCAAACCATTATTAGTTCCTTATTGTATGTGGTATGTCCCAAAGAAATTGAAAGCGAAATTCTTTACGAGGGGTAAAGCAACACTTGGCAGTGGATTATGTTAGGTAATTCCACGTGTGTTGTCCCATTGGTTGTGGGCGCAGAGGATACTAAGAAAACTGAGTAATTAGGGGTAGTTTATTCGGTCTTAACTATACGAAGTTGCGATAGTCAATTTTTATAGCGGCTTAATTATGGATTCAATACTGGACTAGATCCTTGGGGTTTTCTGCCAGGAATTCTTCTTGTCATCAAAATCTTGTATATCGTGTGATTTACTTTAACTTTTCACATTATAATTGTTATTGTTATATTTAAAACCAAAGTAAATACATTTGTATCGTTAACAAACATCTTGGATTTATCCCATAACATATACGCTAAGTTATTTTGTATGTTCTATCCAAGATAACCTTATTCAAGTAATGTTCACTTATATGGTTTTGAAAACGATTATACAAGGTTTGTCTAATATAGGTTATTGCAAAAGAATTGGTGGTGTACTCGGTATCCTCCTCTTTTCAGTTTATTTAGTTAAAATTATTTGTCTCATCAATTTAATAATTTGTATAATTATGCACCGAGCAAAACCAAAATTTAAACAATAAAATAGAATCTTATTAAAGGTTGGAAAAAGATACAAAAGGGTTAAAGTGGATATTAATTAACACTCTATTGGAAACTACTTAATGAGATAGATGAGATAGTTGAATGCCTAACCCAACACTTACTTTTTGTATCCACTATTGTCTCTCTGTAGCTTGATCAAGACATGATTGATCTTATCCATGTGTTATCACTAGAGGTGACAACATAGCACTCTCTAAGATATATACCAGAAAGTATGGAAAGAAATATTTTTTTTCTATGGAAGGAATAAATCTCCGGTCCAAATGGATTCCCACCTAAAAAAATTCAAGATAATTGGGAAACTATTGGTCTAGTATCCATAACCCAAAAGTTTTTTCAATACGGGTTTTTTTACTCAAAGAGATGAATTATACATTCATTTCTCTGATTCCCAAATTTCAAAACCTATCTACTCTGTTGAATTTCGTCTCATTGCTCTACATAATATGACTTATAAAGTCATATCTATATTATAAGGGACAATGGTATTTTTCTATATGGACGATTATTTACATTTCGGACATATAAATAACGGTCATGATTTATCTAAATGGGAATACAGTTTTGGCGTTGTAAATTACTATTGAGATTGTGTTACATATTACCTATTCCACTCTCTCTCCTTGGTCGTTAATTCTGAATAAAATCCAGAAGAAAAAAGCACGAGGCGAAATCAATGTCTCTACCGTTTTGAATTGAAGCTCATAAAAATGTCCCGAGAAGAAACAAAGCACAGGCGAAATCAATGTTCCCGAGTGATAGGTGCATTATTTGCACTAGTTAAGTACTCAAATGCTTCGCTTTATTGGTAGTTTTTGTATCATTATGCTTTGATTTCGTTTGCTTTTGAATTTCTTAGGTGTTTTGGGTAATCTTAACCAAAATGAAGTGGAACTCGTTCAAATATGGATTTTCTTCGCACCAACTTGAAGAGGACGAAAATACGAAGGCAATGGCGAAAGAATGAAATCATTCCGACCTCGTATGAAGAAATTAGGAGCAGTTGAAGCAAGTCAAAGTTGGCGAAAAAGGAGAACACACATAATTATTAAAGACATCTGCTTAGTTGTTCAGGGCAGCCACCAGTGCTATCATCTTCTTCCTTTTAAATTCAACAAAACTCGTATGGGGTTTTACCCATCACATCAACTGCCATTGCCATGCGTTAGTCTGCGGTGATGGTGGCTGGGTTCAGTTTGTAGAGGCAGTTGACGTTGACGGTGATGAACTCGAAGATGGAGCTATAGCCAGAGATAGTGTTTGTCCTCGATGAAACAAAGGAGTGTTGGTCATTGGCAGTAAAGATTGATGGTGGTTATCGTGATGGTGAAGCTGCAATGGAGTTTGGGATAGTGGTTCAATGCTCCGGAGATGAGAAGAAAAGGGAGAGTTAAGCTCGAGTTGAGCTATATTCGAGCAGAGGCTGGAACTCGAGATTGGTCAGTGAAGATATTGGTGCTGATAAGTCTTTGAATGGTAATTGATAATGTTAAGATATAGTCAAGATATTATATATCTTGACATTATTGTGTTGTTATTTAGTTGTAACTGCATATATATTCTTGCTGTATATATCCTAGATATTGTTAGGTGTATCTTTTATTTGCCTTATCTAGTTGTGTAAAGTTGTATAAATCAGGCTATTGCCTATCAATGAATATACAGAGAATTATTCTCATATCTACATTAGAGTCTCTATGCTCATGATTATCATGGCGTCAGAGCTAGGAAAGATCTGAGAACCAGTTTCCGCTGCAATACAACCCAGAGAAAACATAGTAATCATGTCAAGAGAAGATTCTCAACCTATCACTGTTCGTTTTGATGGAACCAACTACAACCACTGGTCATTCCTCATGAGGAGTTTTCTTAAAGGAAAGAGTATGTGGAAGTATGTCGATGGTACATAAAAAGCCCCTACAGCAAGCAGTTCTAATGACAAAGGAAAAGAAGTACAAACAAAGGATCTAAAAGAAGAATGGGAGATTAACAATAACAGGAATCTCACTTGGATTGGAAATACGGTTATTCATTCTATAAGTATGCAACTCACCAGTTTGAGGTAGCCAAAGATGCATGGGATTTTCTTTCAAAAAGGTACACACAAGTTAACTTTGCTCTGAGATATAAACTTGAACAAGATATTAGATCTATGAAGCAAACACATGATCAGACTGTTTCTGTTTTTCATTCTGAGATGTCTATAGTCTGGAATCAATTAGCATTTATGGAACCAAAATGGACTGTAGATTTGGAACTGTGGTAGAAATATAGAGAGGAAACACGTTTAGTTCAACTTCTAATGGCTTTACGTGATGAGTATGAGTCTGTTAGAGCATCTATTCTTCATCGATCACCTCTTCCAACTGTGGAAGCTGCTTTGTCTGAACTTATTGCAGAAGAAACAAGAAAAAGAATCACGCCGGAGATATCAGAAGTGTTTGTTGTGCCTACACGTTCAAGTTCAAATAACTTTTCAAGAAACTCAAGTGCTTCAGTGCAACGTGACATGTCTCAAGTGCAGTGTCACAATTGCAAGACTTTTGGGCACTTTGCAAGGAATTGCAATATTCCATCAGCAAATTCCTCATCTTCTCCAATAATACCTGACACACCCACAACACAGTGTGGGTACTGTAAGGAACTTGGTCATTCATCCAGATTTTGCACCTCACCAACTTCAAGAAACATGAGAAGAATCAATGCTAATGGAGGAAACAGGCCCAGTGCACCAACCAGATTCATGGCAGCCCCAGTCTCACCTGCATCAACATCAAATTCATCTGCGTTAGATGTACCTGGTGGTAGTTCTGCACCAAATCTTGCTGATATTCAGGAGATGATTAAACAAGCACTCTCAATTGGTAACAATCCTATATACAGCTCCATCTGCCTTCTCTATCTCCTCAGGTATTTACTCAACATAATGGTTTCTCGACTCAGGAGCATCAAACCATATGACTTTTAATCAAAAGTTTTTTGAAAGTCTTCATCCTGTCATCACCCCTAAGATTCATACTGCCGATGGATCAACAGTAACTGCAAGTCATATAGGCTTGGTCAAAAATTCAAATAACTTTTATGTACCAGATGTGCTTCTTGTACCAAATATTACAATGAACCTTATTTCAGTTGGTCAACTGTGTGATCAAGGTTATAACACATATTGTTTTCCTTTTGGTTGTGCTATACAGGATCTCAAAACCGGGAAGCTAGTTGGGATAGGCCGTAGAGTTGGTCGGTTGTATCTCCTTCAATCTCTTATTCTCTCAGCAGAATCTAAAAGTCATGTCGTAGTTGCTACTCCCACTACACCTGTGTCAATATCTCCCTTCATGTCTTGGAATTCTAGGTTAGGTCATGTTTCCTTTTCTCGTCTTTTATATATGATCAATAAGGGTTTACTAGGAGATACTCAGTTATATAAAGAACCAAATTGCATCTCTTGTAAACTTGCAAAACAACTAGCTCTTTCTTTTAATCTTAGCACTTCTATTTCAACTGAACCTTTTGCTCTTATATATTCTGATGTCTGGGGTAAATCTCCAATTATGTCAAAGGGAGGTGCTTTGTATTATGTCAGTTTTATTGATGATTATTAGCGTTATACATGGGTATATCTATTCAGCTCTAGAGCAGATTTTCTTAAGTTATATGTTGATTTCTCAACCATGATAAAAACTCAGTTTGGTAAAGTGATCAAAGTTTTTCGTGCTGATCAGGGTGGGGAATATATTTCCAATCCATTCAAAGAATTTCTTAAAACCCAAAGCACCATTCTTCAACTGTCCTGTACTGAAACTCCAAAACAAAATGGAGTTGCAGAACGTAAACACCGTCATATTATAGAGACCGCTAGAACCCAGTTAATTTCTGGTTCAGTTCCTTCCAATTTCTGGGGAGAATCAGTCCTTACTGCAGTCTACACCATCAATAGAGTTCCAACAGCTGTCATAGGAGGAATATCACCTTATGAGCATCTTTATGGTAAGAAACCAAACTATTCTGAGCTTTGAGTCTTTGGTTCAACTTGTTTTGTACTCCTTCCAGAACGTGAACGTCATAAACTTGGTCAAAAGAATGTCTTGTGTGTCTTTCTTGGTTATGGTATTGAACAAAAAGGGTACCGTTGTTATGATCCAGTTAATAGAAAGCTTCGTGTCTCTTGTCATGTCACATTCTGGGAGAAAGTTCCATTTTGGTCACTTCCAAGCATCAAATCATCATCTTTTAAGTCTTTCACTTATTCTGATCCATTCCCTAGTGAATCAAATACTAGCACTTTTCCTATATCTGCTCCTGAAAGTCCATGTCCTCTAGTTGTTGATCCACCAAATACTGATGACCGAGACCACTCTACGACTCAACCTGACAATCCAACTCAGGAACAAGATCCTGATTCTGAAGAAAATTCTTTGCCACCTCGCAATCGAAGACCACCAGCTAAGTATGCAGACTATCATTGTTCCTTGTCTTCTATTTTGTCATTTTATGAACCAAAAACATACAGAGAAGCTGCAGCCATTCCAGAATGGAAAGATTCAATGGATGATGAATTGGAAGCACATGCACAGGTAGGGACATGGGAAATGGTGGATCTTCCTCCTGGAAAATCAGTTGTTGGAAGCAGATGGGTCTATAAAGTGAAGACCAAGTCAGATGGTGAGTTTGAACGATGTAAATCACGAGTTGTTGCAAAAGGTTATACACAAGAGTATGGAGTTGACTATGAAGAAACATTTGCACCAAGTGGCGAAATGGTTATAGTTCGTACATTAATTGTTGCTGCAGCACGACAATGGGGGCTCCATCAAATGGACGTAAAAAATGCTTTTCTTCATGGTGAGTTACAAGAAGAGGTTTACATGCAACCTCCTCCTGGTTTGCCTCATGAACCTAATCAAGTATGTAGGCTTCGACGGGCATTATATGGACTCAAACAAGCACCTCGTGCTTGATTTGATAAGTTTAGCAATGCGATTCTCCAGTATGGCTTTACACAAAGCTTCTGTGATTTAGCTATGTTCGTCAGATCGTCAGAAAAAGGAATTGTCATTCTTCTCTTGTATGTTGACGACATGGTTATTACTGACAGTGACCAACAAGGTATTACTGAACTCAAATCATACCTCAATGATTGTTTTAAGATGAAAGATCTTGGATCCTTAAGTTACTTTCTTGGCATTGAAGTTGGCATGTCACCCACTGGTTATTTCATATCACAAGTCAAATATGCATCTGAGATTCTAAAGCGTGCAGGGCTGTCTGACAATAAGTTAACTGACACACCTCTTGAATTGAATTTAAAATACAGTCCTACAAATGGGACTCTATTGTCAAATCCAACATTGTATCGTCAACTAGTAGGGAGTCTGAATTACTTGACCATTACGAGACCAGACATAAGTCATGCAGTTCACATAGTCAGTCAGTTTATGTCTGCTCCAAGGTATACTCATTATGCAGATGTTCTCAGAATTCTGAGATATATCAAGGGGTCTCTTCATCAAAGTTTGTGTTTCTCATCCAAGTATGATCTCACTCTTCAAGCTTACTCAGATTCCGATTGGGATGGGGACATTACAGACAGAAAATCTATTACAGGCTACTGTGTGTTCTTGGGAGACTCGTTGATTTCCTGGAGAAGTAAAAAGCAAAGTGTGGTTTCTCGTTCAAGTGCTGAAGCAGAGTATAGATCTCTTGCTCACACCACATCTGAACTCATTTGGTTATGGTGGCTTCTTTGTGATATGGGGGTTCTGATTTCTGCTCCTACACCATTGTATTGCGATAACAAGGCTGCTATTCAAATTACACACAATGATGTCTTCCATGAACGTACGAAACATATCGAGATAGATTTTCATTTTACTCGTCATCATTTTAAGAAAGGTACAATCACTCTTCCATGTCAAATCGAGAATTTCAAGTGGCCGATCTTTTCACCAAGACTCACTCTGCAGCTCGTTTTCAATTCTTAATTTCAAGACTCAAGATGTGTACTCCACCACCTTGAGTCTGAGGGAAAGTGTTAAGATATGGTCAAGATATTATATATCTTGACATTATTGTGTTGTTATTTAGTTGTAACTGCATATATATTCTTGATATATATATCCTAGATATTGTTAGGTGTATCTTTTATTTGCCTTATCTAGTTGTGTAAAGTTGTATAAATCAGGCTATTGCCTATCAATGAATATACAGAGAATTATTCTCACATCTATATTAGAATCTCTATGCTCATGATTATCAGATAAGAGTCCGAGCTTTCTTGGAGGAGTTTTGACAGCGTTGAAGTAAGACTGTGTTGTACGTTAGGAGGAGCTCGGTTAACTCTGCTAATGGAATGGGTTCCAGATGCTGCCAATATTGGCAGTAATGGAGAAGAAAAGGCTGAGCTCGTGCTTTGATGGAAGTGTGACGCAGAGATGATGATGCTGTCTCGAGAAGGCCGTCAATCACAATGGGGTTGATAGTAATGTGATCATACTCGAGTCAGTCATGGCAGGGGAGACGGAGGAGTTAAAGTTGGCTGTAACTCGAGTAATGGAAGAATGATTGGCTATGGTGATGATTTCATGGGAATTAGGAACTCGTAATGAATAAGTCTATGATGCTGGGTTTGATGATTGGTAGTGACGATGGAGTTGGCGTTGAGCTGTTACTATTGGAGATGATCTTGGATGATGGTTAAGAGAAGACTACAAGCACAACTGAGTTTGAAACAAAGAAGATTCTTCTCGTTGAGAAATATGGGAGCAATTCGAAGAAAGAAAGAAAAGAAAAATTTTTGAAAAGAGAAAGCGTCAGGGACGTACCTACTGGACGGAAACTCCACCTAGCAAATTCCGGGGACAGATAGGGTGGGGTTAATTCACCGTAGGCAATCTCGGCGAACATCAGTTGGAAAACCCCACCGTAAGAAAACTCGGTGAAAAAACGTTGACGTGAGAAAGAAAATAAGTTCCATATTGTCAGTTGTTTGGAACCAACAGGCCATAATTGGATTTGTGGGCTGGGCTTTTGGCTGAATCGATGCAGTCCATTATGAGATGATTTCACACGGGTATTAGAGGAGCACCTGGGATCTTTTTCCATTTATCATCTTTTATGATACTTTTGGGAAGAGAAAGAAAAGAGCTAGGGCTTGGCGATTTTGGATTTGATCATCACGATTGAGCCTAGGGTTTGCTTTTTTTCTTATTATTATTTTTTTCATGGAGTAGCTAAACACTCCATATTGGTTAAGGATGTGGTCGGATATCATAAACATGCTACTAAATTAATATATTGGTTTTGTTATCTCAATCAAATTATTATTGTCTTGTTCTACGATTTATTATCGCGTATGATTGTATGATTGTTTGTTTAGGAGCGCTACTAAATGACCATGAATGCATATCTATAGCTAGGCTAGGGTTTTGAGATACGTAATTGTTGATAAACCTTGTCATAAGTAGAATATTGTGATTACCAATTGTATTCAAAACCTTTGTGTGATTGCAAATAAAAAGCTTGACCTATGTTAAATAGTTTACTCGTAGTATTTCTATTGCATGGATTAGTCTAATTCATAGAATTTAAGGCTCTTGGAGGATTAAATCTAATAGCACGTTGCATTAGGTTGTTCAACAGAGTAGTATTCATCGTTATGGTATGTGATGATATAAGGAATTTACCGGAGTATGCTCTCGATGGGGTACTTTAGGACTCTTGATAATGAATGATTGAGTGACAATACCAGTTATTAGTCGAAGTGCATGTATTATGATTGATGATGAACCCTTAACTAGTATTCTCAACTTATTGATTATCTTTATTCATTCTTTGCTATTATTATTAGTTTAATTATTTTAGAGCTAAATCAAAAATTCCCCAGGTTACTTAAGTTTTCAAATACGAATAACAACCCATATCTCTTTGTGGAACAAATCTGTTCTTATAACTATACTATTATTTATTTATAATTGTGAAGTGAAAGAACTTAAATTATTTTTCGCGTCGGTGACAACCGACCACCCATCCGTTTTGAATCGAAGCTCATAAAAACAAAATGGAATGGGTTCTCATAAACCTACGCATATCGAGAAATCTGTCCAACCGATCGATTCATTCCAGTACGACTCTAATTAAAGTTCTTATATCTTTCTCCCAATTTTGGGTTTTGATTTTTCGTTATTAACCCCTAAATTTCTTATTCACAATTGATTTTTGTTATTTTGATTCTTAAGAATGGAAATTAGGGTTTGCAAATTTGGTGCGGTTCCAGGGTTGCTTCACCTATGCAAGGTCATTTCGTTGATTCGTTCAACCTTTTCTCGGTGTATGTATATCATGAATTGTGGTGTTGTTCAATATGTTCCATGTTGATTGTATATTTCAGTTTTATATATTACCTTCTATTGGTGTTCAGGTCATCGAAGCATTACATATAGAAATCGAAGTACAAAGAAGATTGAGTGACCAAGTTGAGGTCATCTTCATAACATAACTGACATGGTTTGTGAGCTTCCTATAACATTTGGGTCTTTATCTTACATGTTTGTTAGCTTACTTTAACATTTGGCTCTTCCATTTTCTTACCACCAAGGAAGCTTAGGTACTTATGGTAGCTTAGTGAATTGTTAAACCTACACTAAACTTTTTTCTTTAAAGTTGGTTTTGTTCTAATTTTACATTTGTTAGTAGGCTTAGTTCATGTCTACTTACTACTTGAGCTACTGATACATCTGCTTTTACTAATGGACAATGGCATTTTTATATATAACATTAGACAGACTAATCAAATTATGGGTGTCATGAGTTCCAGATGAAAGAATGCATTCCTCCCAAGAAGACATTTTGTTTGTCTCCATGTTTTATAAAACCAACTTTCTTCCTTAGGATGACTTCAGATTTGTTCACTTTGGAATTTGTGACCGGCGAGAAAAGCTAATGGGTTTAAAGGGATTGATTTTTTTCCCTCATGTTACAGAGTTTCCATCTGATGCTTTAATTTTAGTCAATTCCCATAATTCCTTTGAAGTACAATTTTGCAATTGAAAACTAACATTTTGTTAAATTTGAATGTTGATTGCAGCTAATAAGTGTATAGACAGACTCTCATTCAATTAGGAAGATAAGCAAGAGATATTGAATAGGTAATCCAGTGTGCTCTCAATACTCTTTAGATTTTTCTTTCCATCAAAATGAGATTTGTCATGGTTCATGGGCAATGTATGTTTCGTACTACTGATACTTCCGTGAGAAGACTATGTTTTGTAGTTTCTCAGAGTCACTTTCGTTCTTATTATTACATGTTAGCTAGAATTATGGCTATAGAAGTACAAGTTCTCTAATTTCTTACTTACTTTTGGCTGCAAACATCTAATAGGAAATTAATATGCAATGTCTAATATGCTTTTAAAACCATGATTTGAATTGGTTGAATATGGACATTAAACATATTGTTGTTGTTTTATTAGTGTCTTTTCAAAGCAATTGCCGGTATGAGGATCGGATGAGTTAAATTGTTTTTTACCGATTGCTTCTTAAATTGAGTGCGATTATGTTAGTGGTTTGTTTGTTTTCTGGACTAGGTGACTTTGATACCACTAAATTTGTTTAGAGTGAAGTTATATTGATATTTGGAACACAAGTTTTAAATTTGTTTAGAGTGAAGAATATTGATATTTGGAACACCATGATTGGTGGGATATCAGAAGATGACCTTTATGGTGAATCTCCAAATAAGATAGAAGAGATATTGGTTAAGGATTTCGAGATGTTTGATAGTTAATATATCTCAATGATGCCATTATTTTTGAAGCATAAGAGATTGTATGTACAAAGGCTTCATTTTTTCTTCTTTTTTTAAACCCTAAAACTAGAAATGGTACTAACTCACTTTTGTTCATGGTTTATCTCCTTTCATCATTAGTTTGTTCATGGTTCTAAACCCTAGAATAAAGTAGAAGAGATAATAATAAAACGTTAAGGTGGTAGGTTTTGTCGATTAAAATGATTGTTGTTACATGCCCCTCTTGGACGCCACTCGAGTCGGATGGTAAGTGCAATTGGTAGAGTAGTATTGATTGTGCTTCACCCGCAACCATCGAGATATGGGAAAATGGCAAGTACTTGGGTGTATTAAAATAGTAATGACCTAATGAAGAGCGTTACCTTAAAGATTTTGTTTATGTTTGAGTTATTGGAATCATCAAATAGTTTTTGCTCAATTGGCTCAGATTAAAGTAGATTGTAACCCTCCACCGCTTCATCCCTAAATCAAAATAAATATAAAAATAATTTGATATTAATACATTACCGTAATATCCATTAATCTCTTTCCTTGGACATTCCTATTTACATGATTGTTGTTGTTCCTTACTCGACTAAGATCCATATCCCTGTTTCCCTCAAAAGGGTCTCAAATTTCTATTTGTTTTGACGTAACTTTGTTGAGTTAATGGTTAAGGTATCTTGATGCAGTTAAAATGCCTAAAGTTACATATGGAGACTTAGTTGGTCGGGCAATCAATTCAACTGAGGTTAAAATCATTCAACTTTTTAAGGGTTTGAAGGGGATTTCCTTCAAGAGTTGATAGGTTCCGTCGCGAGTTTTGTGACTTTGTTTGGAGATGGAAACCGTAAACACCAAAGTGCTTTCTACTCAAAGAACTACTAGAAATAATGTTCTATAATAGTCCCTACTGCTTTGCTTATTTATTTTTTTAACAAAAAAATCTACACCGCACCTTATAATGTATAGATACAAAATATATGAGATGTAAACCCAATGGAAATGCAATGGCTATCCGAATGTCGGCTTGCAAATTCTTATCGAGAATACAAATACAAGAGCTTATTTATGGAACTATAGTCAAAGCACTAGCCGAAAGTATTCTCTTTTAGTCCTTGGTCGAACTTCAATTTTTTCACTTGATGAATGTTGTTGCATCAATTTTTTCACTTGATGAATGTTGTTGCATCAATTTTTTCACATGATGATATTAGTATAAATACGAGAGCTTAAATAAGTATTGAACACACCAAGCCCGTGCCGTTACGGCACATGTCATACCTAGTCTAAATTAATAGCCAACCGTATGAAATCCCTTCCGCATAAAATTATGTCTCTGTATCAATCTGTTTTTATAGCAGGAAGACAGATAACATCCTGGTGACCCATGAGGTCCTCCATAGTATGAGAAAAAAAAGGTGGTAAGGAAGGGATTATCGGTATAAAAGTGGACATGTCTAAGGCCTTCGACTTTTTTCTTTTGGCTATTCTAAAATAGATGGGTTTTTCCTGATATTGGTGTTCTCTCATAATGGAATGTATGTCTACCACTGGTATGGATGTTCTGCTAAATGGTTCTCCTTGTCAATATATTTTATTCCCCTACTAGAGGTATCCGTCAGAGAGATCCTTTATCCCTTTTCCTCTTCATTCTCTGTATGGAGGCCTATCGAAAACCCTCTTACAAGCGGAAACTAAAGAGCTTATACATGAGATAAAAGTGACTAAGTTTCCCCCCTCTATTAGTCATCTTCTATTTGCGGATTATTGCCTAGTCTTCTATAAAATTACGGAAAGGGAGGCTCATAATATTCATAATCTTTTTGATAGATTCAGTAAAGGGTCTGGCCAACTTATAAATTTCTCTAAATCGGGAGTTTTCTTCAGTAACAACACCCTTTCCAACCCACTCACCCCCCAAAAAAGGATAGTATAATCCAAATCCTTTTAGGTCCAATCTATATCTATTAATGATAAATACTTAGGAGCCCCTCTATTCACTAATATATCCAAAATAACTGCTTTCTACTCGATAGTGGTTAACCTTATAACTAAACTTAATAGTTGGAAGATGATATATTTGAACACAGCTACAAAAACTGTCGTAATTCAAGCTGTCACTTCAACTGTTGGAATATATCAAATGAGTAGCTTCAAAATCCCCAAAGTTATAATAGAGGACCTAAATAAAATCAAAATTGATTTTTTCAGGATTAAAGAACAAGGCGTTCTTTATCTTCACAATATAATACCAGTCTATTATTAGCAGTAAAAATAAAAGTTAAGTACTTCCCAATATTTTATATTAAAAAAACAGTTGCAGCAAAGCAAGTAAACTAAATTTAATTGTTAACCATACATAATTACATTGGTCAATAAGAAGCAAACCCAAATGATTGTATCTCAAATCCTTGATTGTTGTCTATAAACCTAAAGAAAAAGGTGGACTAGGTATCATCAATCTTGAAACCTCTAATATTATCTCAAAAATGGGATTAAGATTAATACAACAACCCGATTCTCTTTGTGGCCAAGTTTTCAAAGTTAAATAATATATGAGGATACAGATTTCATGTCTATATCCACCAAAGGATACAGACTCTTGGACCTAGAAATGGATTCTTTGGTTAAGAGAATTTCACTCTCCTATTTTCAGGCCGATTACCTGTCCAGATATCATCAATACTGTTAGTGATCAATTCAGAATGATAATACTTTGAATAGATCAAACATAAAAATTTAGTTCCCGCTTAACCTAGCTATTGCTATATTGAATGTGTCCCTCAACTCTCCTAATGATGAGGATATAATCATTTTCCTCTCACTAAGGGGGGTGACTTCACTGTGAAATCCCTCTATCAGAACCTAATTCAGTCTAATGATGTTATAAACCTTGGAAGAAACTAGATGAATATTTGGAAGCTTCAAATTGATCCTTCCATAAAAAAATTCCCTTGGAAATATGCACACACTATTCTCCAAACAAATATGATAATAGCCAGAGTATTTTCCTACATTGATCCTAAATGTCCAGTTTGTAATGACAGAGAGGAATCTCAACCCATTTATTCATGGAATGCAATCTTACTGGATAAGTTTGGCACAATTTACATCTAACTCCTAAAAATATGATTGGAAATCAGACAAACTATCAAAAATGAATGACTAGCTGGTTCCAAACCAGAAGACAGTCAATTGGTAATATAAAATGTTCCGAACTTTATGCTATCATAAACTGGCACATATAGAAAGCAAGATGCCTTCTAATAAAGAAACAAAAAACAATGAAACAGTCCAATTATTGTCACATTTCCTACAATTAAGGAACAATCAAAAGCTAGTTTCCTACAATGAAAATGCCAATCCATTTTAAATTTGAGAAAAGCCAGAATTCCTATGTCATAAAAGAAACATGGCAATATACAAACCAATGAATGAAAATGAAATGGTAGGTTTTAGCTTATATCTTACTGATTATGCAGATCATTGTAAGGGAGCTAAAGGAACTCTAGCTTCCTTCACCACCAAAGAAGACCTGATTCATCAAGGAACAAAAACAACTTTGTAATGGGTGGCAGATCTGGGACACAAGATGGAATCCAAAAGTGATGAGAAAAGAATTCTATATCTCCCGATTGAAGAACACATTGTTGCTGTGAAGGAAGATTCAAAAACTCTATCAATCAAAATGAGAATGGAGCTCTAATTAGAAATTACTAAACTAAACCTTATAAATTTTGTAACTAATAGAGTAGCTAGAAACCTTGCAAGAATTTGTAGCCAATCTCATGGAATCCCAAATGCTGATTCAATCTAAGCTCTCTTATCTTTTGTCCGAAGAGTAATCATTCCGATCCTCAACCCTATCATATCCATATTATAAATGATGGGGTGGTCGAGATTGGGGTGGTTTAATCTACTCTAGTTTTCCCTATTTTCGGATTAGAAAAAATACAAATAATATTAACTTAAAAATTTATTTCATGTGACAAAAGGGAGTTGGCACGGAAGCTGTGAAGCACCGACATGCCAGTCTTGGTGTCGTGTCCGTGTCGGACTGTGTCGAACACATGACACACGTGGGACACCGACGTGACACACGTGTAGAAATCTATACTCCACTTTACTAGTTGGGTAATCTAGTGTGTCATGGAAATTAGTATAATATTTAATTTTTCTACACGTGGTCTAACCTAACGGCATAAAATTGAGTTTTTTTTTTTTTTTTTTTGAGCTGAAAGAAATGTATTAATAAGAAAAGTTTAAGTCAATACATGTGAGCAATCCACCGCAACTTGATTAGAGATTGAAGGTGGAGGGGAGCTTCCCCAAGAAGAAGAAATTCTGTTCTAGCCATTTTGGCCAAAATGTCAGCTACTTTATTCCTCTCTTTTGGAACATAAGAGAGTTTCCAAGAACTAAAATTTGAAAATAAATTCTTAATATCTAGAACAGTATGATGTAATCTCCAATCGATGGAACTATTGTCATTGTTGACAACGTCTGCAACCACTTTAGCATCCATTTCAAAGTGAACTCGTTCAAGCTTTAATTCCTTAGCCCATTGCACCGCACTCCACAATCCCATACATTCAACCTGTTCCGCACTCCTAGCTTCACTTATGCTGATGCACCTTGCTGCCTGTTGTGCACCTGGAAAATTTCTATTTATTAGACCGATACCACCCAAAAAAGTATTTGAATTAAAGGAACCATCACAATTTAAAGTCAAACAATCTATAGGAGGAGGGATCCAGTGAGCATTTTGACGAATAACTCTATGAGTACTTTGTAATGGACTTGCAATCCTGTTAGAATGTTCTTCCACCATTTTTTTGCATCTTTGAATGATCACTTCTGGACCTGCAGTGCTGCTATTGAAAAATTTGTCGCATCTTTCCGTCCAAATACTCCAAGCTATGATTGCTCTTTTAACTAATTCATTCTCAGTTATTGTACTATTGTACAGACTGTCGAACCAACTGAGTATCCAATCCGAAAGTGTACCATTGTTATTGGATGTCCAACCAATGACTGCAAACCAGACAGCTCTTAAAAAGCAGCAGTGCATAATCAGATGGGCTGCAGTTTCCGTATGAAGTTCGCACATGGGACATAAAACATCATCACCAATAATTGCTCCACCAAGTGCATCTTTAGTAGAGAGCAGGTTGGAGATGGATTTCAACTGGAATTGACGAATCCTTGGTAGCGTAGGCAGTTTCCATAATCGACTATAAGTTTTCCTCATGGTCATATCTGCTGGTGGAAGTACTGAAGTTTCTGGTACATCTTACATCTAACAGGATTTCACTGAGAATTTCCCGTTTTTCTCCAATAACCAGATCAATCTATCAGACTGCGCAAGGTGAATGGAAATCTGCAGAATATTCTTTACAGTTTCAGGATTAAACAGCTGTTCGAGCAACGAAACATTCCACTCTGCAGAATCGACTACAAAGAGCTGATGAACGCGTGTGTAATCTTGAGCTAAAGTACACCCTGATTTTGGCCGTGGGGGTTCTTGTAATTCAGGGATCCAACGATGATTCCAAATAAGGACTGAAGTTCCGTTACCCAGATTCCAGCAGCTATTTTTCTGAATAAATTGAAGCTCTGAACTGAACTTCGCCAAGACCATGCTGTATTGGATTTCTTCTGCAATTCAAAAAATTTCCATCTGGGTAATACTTGGCCTTAAGAGATTTCGACATAATTGAGTTTTGATCCGTACAGAGTTTCCATGTTGACTTCGCCAACAAGGCTCTGTTAAACGTGTGCATATCACGGAAACCCAAACCACCCTCTGACTTTGGATGGCAAGCCCTTCTCCAGGTAATAATTTTTCTGCCTTTAATACTTTTTTTGTTCCTCCAGAATAACTGCTGAGACTTATTCATCTTATTTATTGTAGCATCAGGAAGTTTGAAACTCTGTATATGGTATATCGGAATAGCATTTGAGACGTTCTTAATCATTCTGACGAGCGACTTTCGACATATTACTTGCATTCCAAGTAGAGAAGCGACGGTTCATCTTCTCTTGTAAAACCCCAAAAGGCACTTGTCTATTTCTTCCCACAAAAAATGGCAGACCTAACTATTGTTCTTCTTTAGGGTTCATCTCACGTACCTGTAGAATACCACTAAAAATTTGACAGGAAGTAGGCGACATATTGGAGCTGAAATACACTTCTTATTTGTTGAAGTTTATTAATTGTCCTGAACAAACACTAAACTCTTCAATGACTTGGAGAAGTTTGTTTGTCTGATCAAGAGTAGCCTTGCAGAATAAGAGACAATCGTCCGCAAATAGAAGATGGTTAATCTTAGGGGATGACCTAGAGATTTTCATACCTGTGAGTTGCTTTGATCTTTCACAGTGCGGTAGAACCCTAGAAAACGACTCCATAGCCAAGATGAATAAATATGGAGATAATGGATCTCCTTGACGTATTCCTCGAGTTGGAGAGAATGCTTTAGTTAGACTACCATTCAGAAGAACTTCAATTTGTGTTGTGCTGATACATTGTTGGATGAGTTGACAAATTTTATCTCCAAATCCAAACTTTTTTAAAACATCAATTAAAAAACTCCACTCCAATCTGTCGAAAGCCTTCGACATATCCAGCTTGAGAGCTAGGTGACCACTGCGACCAGTTTTCTTCTTCATAGCTTGTACAATCTCTTGAACAAGACAAATATTCTCAGAAATTAAGCGCCCTGGAACATAGGCAGCTTGCATTGGAGAAATTATTTTTGTAATATGTTTCTTCATCCTTAGAGAAATAATCTTTGATATAATCTTGTAAACCGTATTACACAATGCGATTGGCCTGAAATCTTCAGGTTTACTTGGAGATTGCACTTTAGGAATAAGAGATATTCCGGGTCTCCGTTAAGCTCCTTGAGAAAAATCCTGATTGAAAGAACGACTTTACCATATTACACACTTCATCTTTCACCACTGGCCATTGGGTTTAAAAACCCGGTGGAAAACCATCCGGTCCTGGGCTTGTCCATGGATCCATAGTCATAAGAGCCTTGTAAATTTCTTGTTCAGATGAAATTAATTCAAGTTCTTGATTATCAGCATCATTCAAAATAGAAGGAATATGTTCCAGAAAGTAGTAATCAATTGCACAGGGAAGAAGTTGTCATTATCTTATGAAAATGATTACTGAGAAGGTCTTCAAGTGAAGCTTTATCGGAACACCAGGTGCAATTTGGAGCAAGAAGAGCATCTATCCTGTTACGAGATCTTCTTTTGTTGGCTCTCACATGGAAATACTTTGAGTTTTTATCCATATCATTGAAGTAATAATTTCTGTCTTTCTGTCTATTCGAGCTTGCAAGGATATCTTCGAGGTAGCTGATTTCTTTTCAAGCTCGATAACTTCATTAGTGTTGCTACTGTCTTTATCAGAAGCTTGCAGATGAGTGATATTAGACTGAGCAATGAGAATTCTGCCTTCAATGTCACCAAAAGTTGATTTGCTCCATTGAGATAAAACATGTCTAGTATTGGTTAGCTTTTTAGAAAGAACAAAAGCATCAAAACCTTGAAAACTAGCAGACCAGGCATTTTATCTTCTTGACATTGTGTATTTTGAAGCTAATGCTCCCAAAATTTCCAATTTCTACTAGATCCCCAATTTGATTTATATAAATCTAGAAGGATGGGACAGTGATCTGAACCACGATGTGCTAAATGAGACAATAAAGAGTCAGGGTAGGTCAAAGACCATTCATCATTGATTAAAGCCCTATCAATTATGTATTTATATTTGCCTGTGCCATGTTTGTTACTAGACCAGGTAAAGGGATTACCACTGAATCTAAGATCCATTAGACCAGATTGCATAAAATTGAGTTTTCTTTATGTATTTGCATGATTAATATATTTGATATACTATAACAAATGATCTTGGTATGTAAAAATTATTTAATTAATATATATATATATATATAAACGTGTCCATATTCTGATGATTTTGAATTTTGTCGGTCCCTGTGTCCGTGTCGTGTTTGTGTCCAGGTGTCGGTACTTCCCAGCACGGAAGCAGACTGTCTTTATCGAAATACCGTATTTATCTCACTCAACTAGAGTCTAGAAACCATAGTGGTCCGCTCACAGAAAGTATATTTTGCAGGAACACGAGAGAAGATTGTGTTCCCCAGCCACAATCTGAGACGGGATTCGTCCAAACTTCAGGTAGCTTGTGCAATATATTGGTTTCAGTTGGAAGTGAAACTAAAACTGGAGAACATCACCAAGGTTTAGGTTTCAGTTGGAAGTGAAACTAAAACTGGAGACCATCACCAAGATTTAAACGAGGAGAAGGGCATGGCAAGACCAAAAGGCACGTTGATCTACGTCTGTCCAGGAAAAATATATTTCTCATCTCAAGCGTGTAAAATTAGTGTCAGACACATGATTGGAGGCTTTTCTCATCTAGGCTTTTAAACTCCTTACTGACGTGTACAATCGAACCAGTGGCTAAGAATATGGTACAATTTTTAGTTGCACTTTTAAGTACTGCTTGTGCAGTGAAACTAGATCAAGGTCTAACGCCCTGCGCCACATTACTCTTTGGGTATTAGAACACAGACAAATACAATGTATTGTGAATCCAAAAGATTGAATAGTTATTATGGTACAAGATTGAATAGTTATTATGCTTGGGTGATTACAAAACTTTATATTTAATACATGAACCCACTTTCCAGATAAGAAAATTACAGGAAAATGAGCCTGGCCACTCACGGACTGCCAACAGAGCTCATACAATAAACAAGGGCAGCATCCACAGTTGGTGTTAGATCTAAAAAGTATTCTGTGGATTACGCCTTCGAACTGCATCACGCTTATAGTAAGGTGTTTTGTCTATTGTATCTCTAACATACTCTACGAAAACCTCAGGAGTCCGAGGGGATTGCTGTAGTGCACTACGGTTACGGTCAGGCGTGATTGTGTGTCTTATAGGGGTGGCTGGCGGAGCAGCAGATGTTGGCTTTGACGTTGCAGGTTGGTTAAGAAATTTCTTGTAGATGAGCAAACTCGTGAACAAAGTAACAACCCCAAAAATACTGGCCCAAAGCGCAAAATTACTCCTTGATGATAAACGTGTTTCTCCAGGTTCAAAACTGACATCTACTTCCACTCTTTGACCTGTAAAAATTAACCGTCATACAAATGTTATTGCAGCGCTGTTTCAATGACTTTGTTCTTCAATGTTTCGTGACTCAAAAGTTAACAAAAGAGGGCCTTACTTAGATCTGTTGAGCTACAGAGTCTACATAACTCTTAAAAAATGTGAAAGAACGCCAAGAATTAAACAAAGGAAAGATCTTGAAAAATCCATCCAATCATGGAGAACAAAAAATTACAAAATGGAAAGTGTCAAGAAGAAAAGACCTCTTTCATTTCAAGGAATCTAATCATACCAGTAGCTGGGAGTGTGATGATGATTTTGTCTTTGAACCTTGTAGCTCTTAACGCTTTGACCTGGGGCATAAAAAGAAGAGAAACAACCATTTATTCTAATAGTTAGTTAACAGTCCAGCTCTTTTAACGTAATGCAGCTTATCAAAATAGAAGGAATTGCTCACCTCATATTCCGCCTGCCCACCCATCCCGTACTCATATACTATAACGGGGTCACACTCATCAAGTCCCTCTTTTGCCAATAGATGTCAACATCTAAAAAGAAAAGAAACTAGCTGAGAATTGTCAAACATCCATTCAGTCATGCACCACAGCACTGGGAAGAAATATGTTTCTGCGTTTCCACATTCAATATCCTAGTGCAGATAATCCTCACATTCTGAACATGGTACAGTGTGAATCAATTACCTGTGTTCCCCACAATCGTTATCATACTCTTGTTGGATACTGGCGTCAAATTCAACCGCAGAAGATCCTGTACAGAGCGAGCAACCCATGAACTTCTTTAATATCAGAACTTAAAGATTACCTATCAAATTCAGCAATTCAAAGGAACACAGAGTGTTATAGTGTGATTTCTCCAAGCACATATACATTTCGATTATCAGAGATTTTGAAACACAAGGCATCGCCATAAACATTAGAAACAGCAAAATGATAAAAATATTAGCTTGTTCTGTATATATTTATCATGGCTTCTTCTGTCAAAAGAAGTACCTTGTCCATTTCCAGTACTGAGAATCCCCCAATAAAAAGTGCAGTTGAAGAACCTGATAAATGTGCCAATTCTTTCATTGAAGCAGTGATAGAAAGAGATATATCTGGTCTCATGGTCTTTGACTTGGGTATCGACCGTGCCAAGTGTTCCGGTGAGTAAGGGAAAAAGAGGCAATATGTAACACCAAGATCAAGGTCTCTCCATGGTTTTGCATAACTTGAATCCACCAAAGCATAAACAAAGAATTAATACATGAATAATCAAGGAATTCTTAGAAACACACGAGGAACAAGAGAAAAGCGTACCCAATATAAGGTGGGTCTACCCTGCAATCATAATTGACTCCCTTACTGCTACTAAAAGATTCGAAGTTCTGTCCAGACGGGTCACTATATCAACAAGACATCACTATATCAATAAATTGTATGTATGACAATTTACAAGGGCTAGCCTAAAATATATGAGAACATTGTTATAGAATATGTACTTGTGAAAAAAGATGTTTAGAAGTGAACATCACATACAGACCTGAACCTAATGGAGAAGTAATATCCTTTTGTGGGGAAAGGGATGTTTGTTAAGGTTTCTTCTGGAGAATCAACCAAAACCACGTCAACTTTTTGCACTGTAACAGCTGTTTGCAGTTTCAGATTCGAACCTTCAAATATTACTGTTCAAAAATAACACTCTCAAACTTAACTTAAAATCAGAGTAAAAACGGATTCAGAACGAAATATTGACTGGATATTGATTGGTTCCGTACCTTGAGTGGTACCTTCCCCACGAGCAAGCGCTTCCCCGGAGAGCATATCAATAGATACAACATTATCATTGGCACTTAACCAGCGACCGGGTACTACATTGTCCGACCCTTTAATATAACGAAAAATATTATAATGAAATTTTAATTAATTAGACAGAAAATATTGGTGGCTGGGTTACTATTCTGCCATAGATACTCCCATTTTTGTTAAAAATGCTGAGAACGATAGTGACGAGAAAGGAAGAGCTAAGCAAATCAAACCTCTATGCCTTCCGTGAACTTAATATAAGGTCAGTCTATGTTGTTTTTACATCAAAAAAAAAAAACAAGGAGAGAAAGAACTGTAGAATGCATCATAGGCATATCACCTATTTGTTCCTCGAGGCAGGAGACAATATTTTAATATGTTTTCTGAACACTAACCTTGAGAAATTAAAACAAAATGATAGGGGGAAAAGAGAGAAGAAGATGCTAAATAACATACCTCCTACACTGAAGTTAATATTGCGACCCACATACAAGAATGGATTCTGAGGAAATAAATGGGCACCAACAGAAACCTGAAAATAAACTTATTTTTATATTCCATGCCCAGCAAAGACGATCAACTACGAGCCTTATATTACTGATAAAGTCAAAACATAAGCAGAATTCAACAAAGAAATGAATTGTAGTACCATGAAGTAATCTGACTTTTGCTGATTATTGCTCATCGATATTCGTAGAAGAGCTCTACCATGGCGCATCGCCTTCAATCATAGTAAGAAAGAGAATTAGAATTCCCTATAGAGCAAAATGATGTGCATACAAGAATCCAAATTGAGATTGTCCCAAAACTCAAAACTTGTGTAAGTAAAGATGAGTATTCCTATTAATACAAGTCAACAAGAACATTAATTTTGAAACATCACCAAGAGTAGAAGGAAAAAAAAAAGAACAGACCTTCAAACGAATATTTCCGAAACTGTCACGGGTGCTATTAATGGAAACAACTTCAGGATAATTAGTATCAGCATCAATTTGAACCGCATCGTAAGCTTCATGAAATGGGTTTCCTAGTCCAAAAAAATTTACAAGATGTTAATAATGTAGCTCGAAGCTTAGAGTGTAAAAGGGATATCAGCAATTGGTTTGTTGCTGATCGAATAACTACCTAGAGCATCATGATAATGTATAAGAAGATCAAGCTCAGCACCAACAGCTAGGTCAGCCACATAGAAAGCGAACTCTTTAGATGTTACTCTAACTTGAGCTACCTGGACATCAAATACACAAGCATACACAAGCATTCAGAAAATTGAGAGAATGTCAAACAGGCTACATAATAACACAACCAGTTCCAACAAACACACTAAGAGGCTGCATGCCAGACCATGCTCCAAATAACAAACTACGCAACAGGACAAAACTGAACCTTGTTACATACATCAAACTATAGCAGTATGAATAAGGGCCAAACGGCTACATATACATACCTCAGCAACCCTTACACAAGATGCAATTTCAGCTCTTCCAGTCGAGCGATCCTTTGCTTGAATGCAACCAAGATTGCCACTATCACTTGTTTTTATCCTAGCCCCTTCAATAGAAATAGCATCTTTGTGTATTTCTTCATTCTTCCCTCCACAACTTCTCATCAAGGTATAAATAACAGTTCCTTTACGGCCTTGAGAGTCCCCTTGGTTATAGGATTCAGGCAAGAGATTCGACGTCGTGTAAAAAGGTGGGAGAATCCAGGTTATTGGCACACCAAGAGAAAGAGGAGGATAAGAAACCACCCACAAGGATGCAGAAGCAGTACACATCTTTGACAGTGAGGACTCTGAGATAAAATCACAAAAAATGAAACAGTAACATTTCTTTTGCCTGAAGACCTGGAGAGAAATGACGGGTTAAACCGTGAAACAGGTATGACCAAGTAGCTTTCATCATAATACAGATGGCAAGCAAAATAGCCGTTGTGGAACCTGATAAACAACTTTGAAACGAATCAAGGTATACCTTCCATACACTACATTAATAAACCCAAGATCTTTTCTGTCTGAGTAACTTGGGTACATGGTATCCAAAGCACCAGAAACAAGAGTTTTATGAGAGTGCTCAGCACTTCGATAGCTCAGCACCTAAAAGTGTAAATTACCAAAATTTCCAGGTTATTAAAAGTGATATTGACAGAAAAAAACTTCAGTGTGCAATACAATAAAAATTACTAAACACTAAAAAGCAAATTTAGTTTCTTATAACCTGTTCATCCTCTATACTCCATTTATAATCCTTGCAGAGCTCATAGAAGGAAAATAAATTGCCCTGAGGTGAATATTTGTGTTAGGGAGCAGAGATTAATAGGAGAAAAGATCAAAGGTTTAACTTTTTAAGTAATTTGTATTCTTCTGAAACTTGCCTCAGTGAAAGAAGGGAATATTGGCATTTCACGACCAACATTAAGCTGCTCACTTTGTGGACTCAACATCATAGAGGACGGAATCCCTACTTCAATACTTCCATATGCCTGGCAAATAAAACTACTTCCTTTCCCAAAAAAATTGGCATGTATGCTCTGTTAAAAGAACAAACTCACCACATAAATAACAAACTCGACAAGCTGGCAACAATACAAGGGGCAAAAGTTTTATCACATGAATATTTCAGGATATAATAATCCTGGTATTCCCAATGTCTCATTAAGCATTGAAAAAGGTGCATCATTTATCTTAGCTTACACTATTTCCTGGAGATATTGCTCGAATTCGTCCTGAAGTTTTCTGAATATCTGCTATAGTCTCATCGTCCAATGTATACCCGACGTACACTCCGATACTTGGGCCCCCTTTCACGGTAAGCTAAATAAGAAATATCAAACTGTTATAAGAACTATTGGCACAAGGCAAACAACTCTTGGCAATTAGAACTTGTGAAGTGTGCGTGTTTGTGTGATTGTGTGTAGATGTAGAACGGAGATGTAGACATGCAGTCTTTTGACAAGTGATGTCAGAGATGTGAGTTCAAAAAATAATAAATTTCCATGAAACTGAGAGTATTAGCCACAAGTCAATTTTCTCACATCAACGGGCAAATCCGATTACAAGAGATTATGTATTATACCATGTACGATGCACCTGGAGCGAGGAAAATATGATTAGGATGTATCCTTGGTGGTGCATAGACTTCCACTCTAACAGGATCGCTGTATACTTCATGTCCAGATCGTTGTCTAGCACTGACCTGGAGAGTGTACATTTTACTAGTCAGCTCGAGACACCCCAAAAAAAAAACCAAAAAAATTGTTAACCAAGTTATTAGGGGCTTAGGGCATCACTTGATAGTGGACTTACATATATAGTAGTAACCCCAATACTATTGGCTTGAATTGCAAAACCTGGCCCATAGATGTAACTCTCACCAGAATTTGAGGCATTGATGCTGAGAAGCTCCAGTATGGGATCCTCAAAATGAACATGAATACTCATGTAAACATACTGTATTAAAAATATATAGAGAAAGAAAGAGAATTAGTTAACTAGGTATTCAAGGAGACATATTAATGCATGTGATATCCAACAAAGAAGAAATAACTTATTTTAATAGCAAGTACAACGAAAAAATTAGTCAAACCTGAGAGGAATCAAATACAGTTCCATCGTGAAGACCTGCTAAGATATTAAATGACTGTGCACTCCCAACCTACACAACAACAAAGTACACCTTAAATCTAACAGTCGATGCAAAAATAAAATCACAAAATTCGAGTATAGTTATATATACCAAAAGGAATATCTCTTCTTTTGCGATGATCTTGATCCAATCTACATCTGCAACACGCACCTGTAACATGTAATAACACCATAAGAATCAAATTCAGTACGTCAAACTATGTGACCTAGAGACTACACCAAGAAAAAGACTTTTTACCTATTCTTCGATATCTGGAGGTGTACAAAAGTAGACCAATAGAAACTATTTGTAAACAAATGAAAGACGAGAAGAGATTACCCTGGCAGAGGCTGTCAGATGAGGAGCAAGTCCAACATCATCAACAGTAATAAGTGCAGTTCCCAGCCCTCTGGGATCAACCATCAGTTGTGAGCATTCCAAATTTGGGGGTTGAATTACTTCTGCAACTCGAGTATCATTGACAACAGCATGTAGGGAACATGTCCCTCCAGTAATTAACAGAGTTGCCTGGAATAGAATAGCATATCTCTGAATGATATCTAGCAAGCAAGAAATGTGTAACAGAAAGTATAGAAACGGATGATGGACTACGAATTAACAAAACAAAACAAAACAAAAAAGTTGAGTTGATTTACAGCACAAAGTGGACTCCCGTTCCAGCACAATATAGTAAGAGAACTAAAAGAGCATTTACAGGTCATTGAAGGATCACTCAATTTCAACTCTACACTCATCCAAATATGCTATAAGATCATGGGGATGGGAATGCCCTTCAAAATTGTAGCGAGAGAAACGTCGACCATGACAAACTAAAAGGTTACACGGGACATAAATAGATAACTTCGCCTCATAAACTATAATCCAGAATTTTGGGTGCCTGCAGCAGCATCTTGAATGAATCATGCAGTAAATCATATCGGTTATCAACTTTAGTACCTTTGCTTCCGGGTTGAACAATAATAAGATGGACTCTGGAACTACCCGCAGAGAAGAAACAAGCTGCATAATTCACATTGACAAACAGAACTAAATATGAAAGACATAACGGAAAAGACAAACACCCAAAAAGAGATGCTGCAAATGCAGGCAGCGCTTGGCAAACATGAAAATTCCGACAATATTAAGCATACCTGTAAACGTATGGCGTCAGTGAGAAGGTTCTTTGACTTTTCTTCTAGCAATAAAGAAGCCCTCCCGAAGATGATCACTCATGGTATCAGAAAAACCAATAACAGTAGCACGGACGATGCACTAAGAAGATAAAAGGTACATGAATAAGCATGTCCAAGACCCGAACTAAAATGATATAAAATAAAACCATAAGTATTTGCTCTTGACGGCTAAAAATAGTAACCTAGAAGCTTACCAGCCCTGACGAGTTCTGCAAAACCAAAACCTCTCCCAACTGGAGGTGGTCCTGTATCTCTCTACAGTGATAGCATCCCAAAGAGCTAGCCCATCGCAACTGCTCATTTCCCAGTTAAGGCCATGAGATGATGAGTTTGCAAACGCCTTTCCAGAGCTATGTAAGCCAACAGCAGCAACTCGAATAGTGCATCCGTTTGCCACAGTAATAGGTGTAGCACGGATTCTGTCTGGGGTCCGATCATCTTGAGCCGCAGAAGATATGAGCTCAGGTGTATTTACTGAAAAGAATAGTATACAATATGAAGTTGCTCTAAAAACTAAAATAAAAATAAAAAGTTACAGTAACAAGGACATCCCACATACCTGGTTCGTTTGGCAATCAGTGTGATTGATGAAGGAACACTACATGTAACGGACAATTCCACTTTCTCTATTGTTGGAAGAAGATGGTCGTCGCCAATCAAATTCCCTCGTGAGAAAACTAGTTGCTGCATCATTTAAAAGAGGGTAAGATTTTCTTGTAGAATTTACCACATCACGTAACTATGTCAGATACTTTATGAAAGGAAAATGAACTGCCAATTCTTACATGAATTCCCATTGTCAGGCAAGATATTCTGTATAAACCCCCATTACTGAGTGCTCGGTCCACAAGGATTCCACCTTTAGGAGATAGTTGTTCCCCGTTGATATTTTTGACATTTTCAACGTACTCAACACCTTGGCCCCACTGTTCAGGTCCTCCAATAAGCATCACATTCAACTCTGTTCCCAGAACAAGATACAACTCATTCAAATCTTTCAAATGAAATCCAGTTTCTGTTGTAGGCAACTCAGCCCAATAACCACCAAACTGGTTCCCATTCCCTGCCTGTTGCACAACAAGGGGATGATGAGCAGAAATCATTGAAGAGGCTTTCAGAACAACTGGTCCATCTGATGGATGATCAAAAGATTCCAACTCTTTAGACAAAGTCGCATGCAGAATAGCTCGGCCGACACTAGAAGCATATACATATGTCCATGCACATGGAGGGCTATAAAGTGATTGGTATCCATCAATATTTGATAGCTTGAAGGCTGATGCTTTTCCTGTTGTATTGACGATTTCGAAAGACTGGCTTCCAACAGTCCACCTTATGAAGGAGCTAAACGAATCACATCTATCGAAATAGCTACCTGCAAACGGCAAATAGTGAACATTCACTGGAAGAAAAGGGAGCAGAAACAGTAACTATGTGATTAAACAAGGATATGAGACTTCACCATAGGGTGCTCTCATTGTTACTGCAGCTTGAAGATATGTTCCTACAACAGATTCCACGGCAAAGCTTCGCAGCATAACCATTGATGAAGGAACGGAAACTTTAATGGCCACCTACAGTTTCAAAAAGAAGATGATATCAAGAAAAAGCAAAGTCTACAGATTGAACCAAGTTAATACCTATAGAGGAATTAAATGTTAATACCTCGTCATAATTTGTCGAATCATGCACAGATACCACTTTTACAGTAACTTGGCCAGGCTGCTTTGCCTGGATAACCCCGGAAGCAGATACAGATACAGTGGAAGCATCAGATGAATACCACTTGTAACCATTTGTTGTTTCCACGCAGCCTGCAAAAGATAGTGAATTCCATCGCCATTTAGACTATTAACAGTAAATCATTATTTAGCATGTAGCCGTTATAAATGCCAACCTCCTGTTGCACTTAATTCCATTTCTTCATATATCCCAGGTGCCCACGGAAGGTGTATAGTTGTAGAAGAATCGTTTTTTTTCCACATTTTGAACTTCACACGCTCGCAGACCATGACTTCATGCACAACCTGAAGAACCTACAGAGAAAAACTAGCTTAAATGGCTGTACCTACTAAGCGATAGCTGATTCCTAAGCCTCCTTTCCTCCTGTCAAACACAAGAAGAAAAGAAAAAAGCAGTCACCTCAGTAGTTTCTGTGTGCCCAGTATGATAAGTTAAGTTAGCAGTCAATCTTCCCAGTCCTTGAGAAGTTGCTTTTAGGATTCTAGAATTATGCCACCCGTGCTTCACTGCAATGCTTTCTGGAACCACAAATGATGTCCAGTGAACAGAATCGTTGTATTGCAATTTAACATCATCCCTCTGCTTGCATATGAAGGAAGATAGTAAATAAAAACACATTAACTTGCAAACAATAAGTATATGCAATAACAGCTACATAATCAGGATTAGTCACTAAAACCGCAAATATATTAGTAAGTACCAACATAAATGAGGAAATGCTATAGATTCATGCCTCTGTAATGTATATTTCCTGTCCACCAGATCTATGTGAGAAAACCTTCATGTGAATGGCATATTGTCGACCCACAACAACATACCAGCGGACAGTTGAAGGCACAGCTTCCATTCCTTCAATGGGATCACCGGAGCTGGTTACAGGTAATTTGTACAAACACAAATTGTCAGGTATGACAACATGAAGTGACGACATTTGTACATGTCCCACTACTCTAGTATCTTCCACGTTAATAGTAGTGGTTCCCAGATTTATTGCATGTGCTATGCCCATCATGTCGTCGACTCGAGCGACCGAAGCATTCACCACAGACCACCGATGATTGGCAGATGGTAACTCTATTCCTAGTGGAATTAATAAGAAAACATATGAGACGTCAACAGAAAACATAATTACCAACACAAAGAACAAGTGTCATACTATAGCCACCACCTAATATGAAATTGCTAAAGCTGGGGGAATTCAGCAATAACACGAAAAGAGTAAGTGATAAATTTAAAAAGCCAAAAGGGTTTATATAAGAAGACCTTTAGGTGTATTCTGACGAATAACTTTAAGATGGTAATGAACAGAAGCACCAATAACCACAACTACAGGGGATGGAGGGTCGATTGACATTGCTTCTGCAACAGTTAGCAAGATCTTATCTGCCATATTTTCAAATTGTGGCTCAATTAGATTGACAGAAACAATCTCATGACCTATTTCAGTTCCCTTCACAGCAAACAAGTCGGTGTGAACACCCTGCATCACATTTCAAAAATCTAATCAACTTCACCCACTAAACAAAAATAGGAAAAAAAGAAACTACAAGTCCACCATAATTTGGTTCAAGAAACACTCAAACCACTCGCACTTACACTGTCTTCAAGTGTTATTTGAGTATCAAGATCACCACAAAAGCCTCCACAATCACTCAACGGTGACTCCTTCAGTGGAACGTGAACAAGATGATGAACTGTTTCATTTGCTTCAGGCCTAAGTCCCCAAGAAAACTGTAACCCGACCAGCGAGGAAAACACATTTTCTACACAAACAAAACAACAAAATCATTACCCTCAAATTTATGCCTTACAATTAATACCCATCAACAAACTGTAAACAATCAAATTCAACTCAAACTGCATGTACCTTCATCATCAAAAGCACGTACACGTAACGTTGCAAGTCCATCCAAATCAAGCTTAATAGAGTTATGAAAAATCTGAATCCTAGAAATTTTATCAATAAAAACCTTACAACGGATATTAATTCCAGTCCGTAAATCAGTAGCATAAATAGCCGTTTCTTTTCTACCACTGTATGGAGCAATGGATTTCACACGTACACTCGTTGAACAACGAGTCGTACTAGTATTATACTCGGGTTCTAGTGATAAAATATCATGATGATCCCATGACCTAATCAAAATCAAACAACCAGGGAAACACTTGATTAGACTGAACTAGGGTTAATATCAAAGAAAGAAAACGAGGAAATTGATAATGTTATAATTTTACCATGAGAAACAACCATCGGTTCCTTGAAGACGATACTCGACGGGATGAGTCATACGAGGAGGTAACAATAGGTTTACATCTGCGATATGTGGACCAGTAACTGATTCCGACGCCCGTAAAGTTGCTAGTAGAACTAGTAAGATGATTCCAGAAGGAGACATTTCGGAAACTGAATCCAAATGCTTGAATCGAGTTGAAGATATCTGATTATGTCTGATTTAAAGGCTCCATTAGAGTGAAGAAACTGAGTGAGAGAGAGGGGGCAAAAGGAAAACCCTAGAAAATGGTAGGGGAAAGAGGGGTTTTAGCCTTTTAGGTTTAGAAGTAGCGGAAACTGATGCAAGAGGGGTAACTGACGTGGATGAAGATGTTTTGCTGTGAGTTGGAGAATCGCGAAAATGACTATTATGACATGGGCTAGCTATCAGCGGATGGGATCTGCCGGAAATTTCCAACTATTATCATTCAAGTATCATTCAAGAAGCTTGAATGACTATTATCATTCAAGCTTTTTTTTTTTTTTTTTTTTTTTTTTTGAAGTTGGGGTTTCAAGCTTCTTAGAGCATTACCTATGGGTAGTCTCATTTTTGAGACTAACTCCTTCATTTGAAGGAGTAATCCTACTATGGGAAATTTGGTAAAAGCACACTGTCCCCCGTATAGATTGTTTTTTTTCCAAAATTTATATTAAAAAATGAAGCAGAGGGAAAATTTATGTTTAAAAATATTAAAAAAAATCAGAATTGTTTTGGACAGGGGACAGTCCCCCGTCTACCATTTTCTTTCTCAAAATTTTTAATATAAAATGTGATGGAGGGAAACATTATATTTAAAAACATTAAAAGTAAAACAAAATCTTAAACGGGGGACAGTCCCCCGTCTAGTGTGAACTACCGACCACTCGTTCATGTGAACGAGTGTATGAACGTTTTTTGGGGTGGAAGTGGGGTGAAAGACCCCATAGTAGCACCTAATTAGAGCTAATCGGTAGTCCCTCCTTCATTTTGAAAGAGTGACACTACTCATAGGATTTGCTCTTATAAACGGCCAATCAAGAGCTCCAAATAGTATTTTTTTCCCCTTAGAAATTAGAAATTAGGGATGTTTTGACTTTAGGTCACAGAAAAATGACCAGAATTGTATTTGGGGCACGAAATTTTTTTAATTAGTGACCACGTTAACAGTTACAAAAATTGGTTAAAAACTGAAATGGCCAATAAATATTTAACTTTGATTTATTTACTAACATACCCATTGTACTTTCTGTTTGACATTTACACGGTGCCAAAGAGCCACTAATCGAGGGATGCGATTAATATAGAAAAAAGCCCAAAATATTTTAGGGTTTGTAGATTTCAAAAAATCCAATTTGTTTTCTTGCTACTTCAACTTCTCTCTCGCTTGTCCCTTCCATCATCTTCGAATTATAGAGAATAGCTCTCCATGAGATGGGGTCTGACAAGCAACTGATGTTGATTTATTTCGATCCTATCCTTGATTAGCTACTAGTCTATTTACTTTCTGGATAACAACAGCGGCTTTGGAGTCCATTAATTTGGTGAGGATATCGTTTCAGGCGTCTATTAATTGATTGGCGATCTGATTATTGCTCTTCAACATGTTCTTTATATTTTCCAAAAAGAAAAAAAAAAAACAGCTTTGGGGATTTTTGGATTTGATTGAAATTGGGTCTAATTGTGTTCTTGAGACAGGGGATGTGAGCAATGGATCAGTCAACCTGAGTTTGTGGTTAATTCTTTATATTGGTGGAGAATTAAATCAACAACAACGTGAAGAAGATAAGTGACTTGAGTGGAGATTTATGTTTTAGTGGGATGGTTTTGAATGTGGGTGTTTGAGAAGATTGACAATTGATTTGGTTTGCAATTCATGTTAATACTTCTATGTTCATCTTTACCGGAGGAGATCATCTTTACCAGAGGAAGTGAGATGGTGGTGGAAGTGGAAGTGGAAGTGGAGGCGAGTGAGGTGCGACCTTTTTGTGAAAATGTAAACAATGTATTGGAGATTAATTTCTCACACGTTTCATATGTTTTTGTTGACACATGCTAACGGCAGCTAACAAAGTTAAGTATATTGAAATCAACAACCTAAAAACTCAATACCATCCCTCACTCCAGAATAAAAGTAGCACTGGTGGAGCTTACCCTCTCTTCTATTGGTTGGTGGCGTAACCTCGCTCTCATTGGTTAATTGAGAAACCATTCGTATTCCGTAGGATGAAATTTCGTTAGATACGGTGCGTTGATCTGACAATGTGCGGTGTAGACTGGGTTGATTATTGGGACACACGCGACGGACGGCCCTCATTATTTACAAAAAATTGATATATTAATTTTGTGCATTTATTGTCAAAATCCAGAAAATAAAGAAAATTACTATATTAATTTCGGACATTTATGACTAAAATAAAAAAAGAATCAATACAACATATTTATGGAATAAAATAATAAGATTTATATTTTTTGAATCTTTTAAAATTTCATGTATTTATTTTAAAAATCCAAAAAATAAAAAAAATACTATACTATATTAATTTCGTACATTTATGACTAAAATAAAAAAAAATCAATTCAAAATATTTATGGAATAAAATAATGAGATTTATATTTTTTGAATCCTTTGTAATTTCATGTATTTATTATAAAAAATCCAGAAAATAAAAAAAATATTATATTAATTTCGTACATTTATGACTAAAATAAAATAAAAAAAATCAATTCAACATATTTATGGAATCAAATAATAAGATTTATATTTTTAGAATCTTTTGTAAGGTAAAAAAATCTAAAAAGGACTATATTATTAATGATAAAATACAAAAATATAAAAAAAATTATATTAAATTCCGACATTTATGATAAAAATATAAAAAATCGAGGCATGTTTATGGGGTAAAAATATTCATATATTTTATGGATCGATTATAAGGTTAAAAAAATCTAACAATTACTATATTAGATTCAGATTATTAATATAAAAATCCAAAAAAATTTGAGTAAACATAATTATGAGGTAAAATAACCATATATTATATTTTTGAATCTTTTATTGGGTAAAATATCTAAAATTATTGTATCTATTGATACCCGAAATTAATATTTATATTTTCGAGTATCTAAATCATATTTGTATAGTACTTTTCAAAAAACATATATATCCCTTTTCAAAAATCAAGTATTTTTTTTTCAAAAATAAAATATACTTCCAAAATAAATAAACAAAAGAATTTTCTTGGAAACGACTTAATAATCAAGCCAGTTTTATTTGTTAGTTTTGTTTAGAAAGTCGAGATATTTTAAAATATTATATACAAAATAAAATCATTCTACTAATAGATTCGAATCCCTATATAAAGATTTCAAACAAAAGGTAAACCCATTTTTTGGACAGTGCTTCTCTCTTCAACTTTGATTTCTAGGATTTTTTGTTTTAATTTATGTTTTCTTATATGCGCCCGTTGTTTGTTTTGCAGGTAGCCATATAAAGCATTCGTGCAACACCAAGCCTTTTTGTTTCCGTGCAAGTTGCTTCTCTCTTCCAGAACTAAAATTTTGTTTTTGTTTTTTTTTATTGGAATTTAGTGTTTTTTATTTGATATTTTAGTTGTTTTACGGTATACCCTCATTATTCCAAATTTCGTTGCGACATCAATCACCATAACTTTTTGTGTTTTCCTGATCATATTGATGATGCATAAATATTGTTGCAAAACTAAACGCCATTTTTTTGCAGTCTTACGATGCATAAAACGATTCTTTGCTTCACCTATTTGCTAAAGGTTTGTTCAATTTTATTACTCACCTTGCTCATATGATGGTTTCTTATTTTCTCTTTTAATATATTTTGTGGTTGGTTAATTACTAATTAATTTTATGAATTATTATTGGTGAGTACGTAAATAGGCTTTCCTACGTGCATATGTTTCTGTTTTTTGATCTATTTTTGTTCGATTGCATGAGTGTTGATATGAAGAAAATCCTAAGAATATATATACCCAAAAAAGATGATATGAAACACTTCTTTGTTCTATTTTAGAAACTGTTTCTTAATTCTCGTTATTTCTTTTTGGTTTCATATCTCCTCAACCCCATGTTCTTAGCGACAACTTATTTATGTTTCTTCTAATTACCAGCTCCATACAGACTAAACTTCCTTTTGGGATTTTGTTGGTGAGGGTTTCTCAACATCATCATGTTTAGGTAATGTAGGTACTACTATGTCCTTTAAGCTTCATGTGGAGGTATTATTTGAATGATTGAATCGTGAAATACAAGCTTCATATGAATGATGCTTAAGCATTGTAATATAACATCACGGGAAAGAAAAAAGCCCAACACTGATAATTAAAATTTAGACTTATGTGTAATGCAAAAGTGAAGTTGGAAATTATGGATTATAAAAATGGTATCTGTGTTCATATACTCTATAATTAAGGAAGTTTGAAATCGAGAATTGTAGTTGCTTTGTATCTAAATTCTTACGACCATATTGTTTGTAAACTAAAATCATATAATTTTGTCTACATTTTGGATTGATTTTCTTTTTCTATTTGTAACTTACTTAACCATGAAGATACACACATTTGGAAGTGCGACTTTGTATTTATGTTGTCGAATTCTCATCAAATCATTTTGTTAGGCTCCGAAGAAGGAAAGAAACTCGGGTCTAGATACATGTTTGAGTTGAAAGGGAAGTGTTATACTTCGTTTGGATTGTTAAGGTTTTATCTATATCATTTTTATAGGTATTGTCATTTTATTTGTATTATTCGTTTACAGTTTTTGCTTCATTTTGACTTTAGTTGCTTTTATTGTGTAAACAAACCCATTTCCCTGAGAAGGCCAGTAGGGAATATTAAAACTGATGAACATCTATAGACAACAAGAGAGTTCACTCCTAGAACTTTCATTTATTTGTTGGTCTTCCGGACAAAAGAATTTTCACCTTCCAAAATAAGTTTAACCATTCACATAATTGGTGTATTAAAAATTCAAAATGAGGTCCATATATGATCTTGCTAGCTATTCAATTATTGCATGCTAATTAATTCATCAAACAAAATTTTTCTAATTTTAATTTATGTAATCTGATGGCCTTCATATTTACTCTTATTTTGTTTCGCTGTGCAGCAATTTAGGTCTTATCAAAATGTTTTGTTTCCGCGTGCTAAGCAATTGAAAGGTGCATATGTAATTAGAAAAATTGCATTGTTATTTAACACTAGCTTAATTTTCTTAATTTTCTAATTGCGTTGTAATTAGAAAAATTGCATATTAAATTGCATTGTCATTTAATATATATGAATTAATACTATTAACTAATACTTACTTGATCATTAATTACATGATCCATGTCGTTTGCATTTTTGAAGCTCTACACTAAATGGATTTCTGTCATGAAAACCAAAAACTAAGATATACATATGAATTACCTTAATCAACCATTTCCATGAACCCTTAATAAACATATTAGTGTATCTTTATCAACCATCCCCTAGATTGCTCACTATTATTATAAATTAGAGTGTTCGCGGAGTTCTTCGATATACATTTTTTTTCATGTAATATTAATTAAATAGGGAATCCTGAATCAATCCCAATGTACATTTAATTTTTTGGCTTAGTTTGTATGTACTTTTAAATACGACTCTACCATGGGTTGTCATTTCATTATATAATAGTTACCTGTCCTCCGGTCATCGCCATATACGCCAATCAGAATCTGATACATAATAACACCTCCTCACACTTTGTTTTATGCAAATACCTTTTGTGGTTGGAGGTTGAATAATCTTCCGGTACTTCAATATTTTTTTTCATTAACATCGAAGATTTGTCGAAATATTAGCATCGGATATGGTAACCACTGGCAAGATATATGATCTCCAATTAGGGTCCACCAATTGATCACGACGTTCTTATTTACAGTGCTAATTTGCTAAAGGCTACCAACAGTGAGGGTTTTCGTTGAATCTCTCAAGAAGCGTGTTTCAGGAATACCTCATCATTGTAGATTATTCACGGGCTTAAATTTTCTTAAATTTACTCCATTGGGTATAAAAAAAAATCTCATGTTAGAGGAGGGAGGATGAAAATGTGAGTAGGTTTAAATTAGTTAACTCTCTGTTAGAATCAACATAGTTAACCAAAATGTTGGCGACTTTAGACTTTATGTAACTGTTAGATTAATTTCTTTAAAATAAATAATTTACACCTATTATATTTATGAAAAGATTTATTTTTGAAGCAATTATGGAACGATGCATACATATTAATGATGTAATCTTTTTCAACAGTTATAATTATATATGGAAAGAAAATTTTAAATAAGTGTTTATAAAACTCAAAATATCTAAAAAGCCTTAGGGAAAAAAATCTTTAGAGGTCTACTTATGGTAAAAGAATCCCAAACAGCTAGCTTAAATATTTAGTATGTTAAAAAAAAAAAACTTTTTCTTACCCTGTATTTTCGAATTAATTTATGGAAGAAAAATCTTTCCATTACTTTGTTATATTTTGTTGCCACGCAAAGCAATTTAATTCCATTTCATTTCTCAATTCTCATTGTTTTCTTTGCGGTCAAGTCTCAAATGTCTATATTAAGGATACTGGCATGGACATTTGTAAAATGAATAATTCTCTTTGTCATCTTAGATATATTCTCTAAACATGTACAAGTCTTTTCGATGATGTCGTAGTGAATATCAAGAGTATAAAGCACAGTTTGGCTAACTTAGCCTGTGTAAGTGGTGGTCCAGTTTGTCTAGAGAGAAGATAAATCTATGGTCATGGTTTGTTCAACTTAAATATTAATTAGTATAAGTGTTTTATTAATTGGTGTCTCATTAATTTCTCATGATAAATGATTTATTAGTTTTACATCATAAATGTCCCTTAATTAATATTAATACATATTTTCATCAATAAATAATTTTGACAAAAATTATTTCAATAGATATTAGTGGTGGCGGTGGTAGTAAAAGAATAAGTAGGTGGTGGAAGCGGTGGCAGGTGTTACTAAGTGGTGGAGGCGGTAACATTAGTTATGATGGAAGAAATAATGGCGCTGGATGGTTTTAATGGTGGTGGTATTGGTTTTTTCTTTTTGAATCAAAAATAATAATAAATTTTTTTTACATGACGGGTAATATTGTATTGTGAAAAATATAGTTGGTTGTTTTTGACACGATCAATAAAGCCGGGTAAATTTTTTTTTTTGGATGATACCAAACCATATAAGAAAAAATAGTTGTTTATGGTACCACTGCTATCTTTGGTAACCGTTCGTACGCATGATTTTCAGTATTAACAAAAAACGTATAGTTGAATAAATTAATTGACGACCTAAGTTTTTTAAACCTAAAATTTATACATGACGTCTGGGATTGAAAGTTATGAGTGTGCCTAATATTCTACGAGGGATGGGCAGTGGTGGTGGTGTAGAAAGAAGTGATATCTGGTGGTTTTGTGGTGCTGGATGGTATTGATGAGCAGTAATTGACTATATTAATTATGTGCCGCTACAAAAGGGTAACACTATAAAGTAGAAATGTAGTTGATCGTCTTAATGCTAATATAAACTCAGTTAAAATACATGAAAATTAAGAAGAAAAAAAATCATTTGGATGTCATGCTATATAATAAATACTAAAAATTACATATTTAGTATCAAGATTTCTCCCTCCAATAGATAAATCTATGGTTGTATTGAGATCCTGTAAGCAGAGCGCGAGTTGGTCTTGGATTTTTGAATGATAATGAATATAATGAAACGTTCCCTCTCGGCTTCTCCAATGAACCGAAACCTTATATAAAAAAAATCAATCGAACAACACCTAGATGGAACGCATCATCACCAGTGTAAACTTCTCTGAATTGCTACATATCCAGTGAAATTTCTACAGATTAATTTGGTGATTTCGCCCTACCGTAATTTTTAACGAGGCATGCAATTAAATCTCTAATAGTGATTTTAAAGGTATTTAAGAATTATGAAATTCTCTTATAAGTTTTGTTTACGCAAGTATTGATTTAACTTGGGTTCTTTTATATTTTTGCTTTAAGTTGATGACTTTTTAATTTGAATACATGTTTGGTTAAAAAAAATTGATACATATATGGTACATTCTTTGTAACACTGATGTTAGTCTCTCATTTTTCCCGTTAGTACTGCTTTTCGATCCCGTATTTTTAGACATTATTTGACTAATGTTGGGGTATTTGTTTAATCTCAAGGACGATTAAACCCGATGTGTGTTCTACACATCGAAAGGGACCAGTTTGTGTCGGCTCTACCTTGAAACTAATAATTTTTCTTCAGAAGGTTAGTTGAATTTATGTAGATACAAATATTAATATGACTATGCTTTTTATTGCTCCAAATTATTTAAGTAACACTAGATGTGAGAACGCCATTCATGCACTACTTAGCATAGTTGGTGTGAAATCTTTTTATCCACGAGTTTCTTCATTTTATGTTATGAATATGATTGAAAAAGAATCTTACACATGTTTTGATTTACTTTTGTAAGTTTACTTTTTCACTCACATGTGTATATCTCATCCTTCCAATATCCAAGGGTTTCTTCATTTTTGTAACTCTCACATTTGCAAAAAATAAATAAATAGTTTATATCTATAGCGGGGAAAATATTATGGGTTTTGCTTCACTCCTCGGAGCCTTAGTTATCAATAATTTTAACCAATGTAGTCATAAACATCATGGAGTTGGATTGCCAGTTTAGGTATATGTATTGTTAGATGAAATTTAAAATTAAGGTGTGATGGAACAATAAATGGGGAAAATATCTATTTATTTTTTATTTTTTTCATGTTGGCACAACATTATTACTCCGTCCAGAAAATAAATTGAAATAACATGCTTAAGTAAAATAAAAAGATTAGGTAACCCATTATTTTTCTTCCCAAAACCTATTTTGATATCAAAATAATTACCCACGAAAAAAATGAAGCAAGAGAAATGTGAATAATATCGTATTAGTGACTAGTATAATTATAAAACATGATGATACTGGCCCCATGCATCATTTTCAATTCTATGTAGGGCCAAAAGGATAAATGTTAATATGAAATAGGGAAATAGGAATAAGGATGGATGTAAATCCCAAACAACATTGTTAAGTTATTGTCCTAAGAGCATTATACTCTCTCTTGGCTTTATAAATTTTTCTGATATTTTTGATGGGGTTCTACCAGATTATTGAATTATAGTTTTTTGTGAAACCTATTATTATTATTCTTTTTCATTCTCGAACGGGATATACGCATGAAATTGCTTTGTTTAATAGACCATGTCAGAATTCCATTCGTTAACTTGACCTACGTTTGATGTAAAAAAAAGGTCCCTTTATTTGTTCAATTCCAAGAGAGTTTTATGTTTTGTTTCAAGCCACATACATAAAAATTAGTTATATGCATCACTAAAAATCCAAAAACCAAATTATTTAATAAACCAATAAAATTCAGATTCTCTTTGCCAATAAAGGTACTCCAGTCATTAATTAGTGGACAATCCTTGCGGTTAAAGTAACAATCACGAATATTCAAACAGAGTCTTAGTGGGATGTTAGTTCATTGTTTGATTACAACTTATTTGACGGGAATAATTTCATCCGTGTTGTACTATCTAGAATTGGAACACTATTTTATGTTATATCGTGTGTTCTTTTAATGTCTCCAATATCAAATATTAGTATTTGAGTGTGATTTTTCATTTAACTATAAGGAGTTGGTGCCTGGTTTGGGTTGACCGCTTGATTCTTAACACAAGTATATGATATCTGAAGAAAGATATATCAATGCATTTTCTTGATTACATCATCTTCGATGGGAAACATTTTATATTCTTTTCACTATTTAGGGTTGAAGCTCTATTTTATATTAATATCGATCCGGAATTTCCTTGATTACATCATGTTCGACGAGAAGCAATTCATATATATGCTTTGCAATATTAAAGTTGAAAATCTATTTTATATTAACAATAGATACAATTCTGACCAGCATGAGTCATAAATAGGAAGCTAAATAACATGACAGGTAGGTGTAGGGATGTTCGGTGGAAATCGATTTATGCTGTCCACTGGCACCTGTGGAATGCAAGAAATAGAAGAGTCTTTGGAGGGAGAGCAATGGATTCAGATGAGGTGATAATGCTTATTAAGCAGTCAATTGCTCTTTGGTTATTTGATACAAATGTGTTTAAGGATGTTTCTGTAACTCAGATTTTGTTTCATTGGGAAACAGTCTTACATTTGTGATGTTGTAAGCTGTGTCCTTCTCTGTAAATATTTTTCTTTTTAATATAGCATTCCTTATTCAAAAAAAAAAAAAAGAGTCATAAATAGGAAAAAAAAAACTGATGAGAATTCATAGCAATATAATTCAGATTCCATTTGCCAATAAAAAAACTCCAATTATTAATAGGCGATCCTTATGGTTAAAGCAACAATCACGGGTATTCAAATAGGGTTATAGTGGGATATTAGTGCATTTCCTTGATTCCAACTTCTTTGACTGGAATCACTTCATCTGTTTTGCATTATTTAGAATTTGCATGGCTATTTGTATATTATATATCGTGTGTTCTTTTAATGTCTCTAATATCGTGTATTGATACAACCATATAATGAGTGTGATTTTTCATTTAACTATACGAACTTGAAGCCCTGAAGAGCACTTGAGTTGGTGCTTCGATTCCTAATGCAAGATTATGATTCTTAAGAAAGATATATCAAAGTGCATTTTCTTGATTACTTCTTTGACGGGAAGCACTCTACATGCTTTGCGATATTTAGGGTTAGCAATTTATTTTATATTAAGATCGTGTTATTTTTAGTGTCTCTAATGTCAGATATCAACATAACTATATAATATGTGTGATTTTTCATTCAACTACAAGAAGTTGGAGCCGGGAAAAATAATTGAGTTACCCGCTTGATTTTTTACGCAAGTATACGATTTCTGAAAAAAATATATATATGTGTGTTTCCTTAATTACATTTTCATTGACGGGAAGCACTTCATATGCTTTATGTTAGTTAGAGCTGGCAATCTATTTATATTAATATGATTTTTTTGAATGTCTCTAATATCACATATCAATGCCTATATAATGACTAATGACATTTCTTTGATTACTTCTTTGACGGGAAGCACTTTGTATGCTTTGGACTATTTAGGGTTGGCAATATGTTTTATGTTAATATCGTGTTATTTTTAGTGTGTTTAATGTCGATATCAACACAACTACATAATATGTGTGATTTTTCATTCAACTACAAGAACTACAAGAAGTTGGAGCCTAGAAAAACAGTTGAGTTAGCCGCTTTATTTTTAACGCAAGTATGTGATTTTTGAAGAAAAATATATATGTACGTTTCCCTAATTACATTTTCTTTGACGATAAGCACTTCATATTCTTTGCCCTATTTAGAGTTGACAATCTATTTTATATTAATATCACGATTTTTAGTGTCTCTAACTTCAGATATCGATGCCTATATAATGGCTAATGAGTGTGCTTTTTCATCTAACTATAAGAAGTTGGAGCCTGGAAGAGCAGTTGAGTTGGTCCCTTAATTCTTAACACAAATATATGATTTTTGAATAAAGATATATCATGCATTTCCTTGATAACATTTTCTTTGACGGGAGGCAATTCATATGTTGTGCACAATTTAGAGTTTTCAATCTATTTTATATTAATATCGTGTTTTTTTAGTGTTTCCAATATCGTATATTGATATAATCAGTATAGAAAGTATGATGTTTCAGGTTAACTACCAATAGACGATACATGTAATGTAATGAACTACCGATTGATTTCAAAGGTCGGATAATTTTTCAAAAGTATTTTTATTTAAGAGGATTTCTTAATCTCCAACCCTTTAAACAATATGTAATTGGTGAATAATTTGGTTCCGATTGTTAATCTACTAAATGATTGCTTCAAAAAAGAAAATGATAATTGGTGTTTTCATGGTACACTGTAGTTGTTAATTGAGATCCCTTCTTGGACGGGTGCGGGGCTTCGCCCAACTGAGGATCGACTATGTCGTACCCGGTTCGAAGCAAGGGTTAAATACTAAAAAAAATAATTAATTATGTATTTATAGCTTAAAATATTTTAGTTTATTTATGAAATTGATTATTATTTTATTATATTGCATGAAATTAGTTTTCAAAACCATGTTCGATCCTCAAATCATAATAATATTATATATTTGATTATTATAAAGTTTTAACTGTTAGTTGTTAATCTATTGGATAGTAATTCTATAAGCTTATTAGAAATCTTATTAGGACGGGTGCGGGGCGAAGCCCCGCCTCAGTGAATATGAACTGACGACGTAAGAAATTCAGCATTCCCAGTGCGTAGCACGGGGTTCAAGCTAGTTAATCTTAAAAACAGATAATTAGAAAATTGTCAAGACGGCCAAGTGACCCAAATACTAATTAATAAAAATTGTGAACCAAACGCAACTCTGGTCACTTAAAAATACTAGTTACATAAAAATTGTGAACCAAACCCAAAATCAAAATATCCCTAGAAACTATCAAATATTGGTGTATCACAATAAGGTGGTCGTTCTGAAAGAAAAAAATCCCCAAAGCGAACTATTTTTTTTCCCTATACGTATACACTCAATGTATTTTCTGGATAGGGCTAACATTCCGCTAAACATGTAAGGTGTTCGAAGACCGTGACGCATTTCTTGAATGAACCGCGTAGTTAGTGTATAATTACGATGTACAAAAAGAATGCTACTAGATAAACAAAAACTATAAGTTAGAAAAAAATTATAGTTTAGCGAAGATAATTGAAGTAGTACGAAAATATTATTTTGCTTTACTTTAAATATGTGGTGGGTATTAGTAAAATAGTGTGTGGTGGCTTGCGGTGGAGGAAGAAAGAAGAGGAGGCAAGATAGGAGAAGGTCAACTATTTATATAAGTCATCTTCAGCCCTTCAAATTTATATAACTAATAATCCGGTCCATCTTTTTTTTAATGAAAACCCCCATCAGAACAAGGCTTTTTAATGCCCGCAAGTGGGGCTTACTCTGCTTGCCTATCAGGCTCAGCCCTACAATAAGTGTGTTTGTTTGGTCATGTTGATATTATTTGATTGCTCTTATGCTATTTTCAAAATATATTTTTAAGATTGGTTCCAAAAAATTATTATTTAATGAACATTATCCACGCAGAATAACATCGTGTGTTAGAAATACATTTTTCTCTTTGTTTTCCTCTCTCTTCATAAAAATAAATATAAAATATTAATATCTTTTTTTTTTTAATAAGAAAAAGAGTAGTCTGCCCGAAAACAAAAACTCGTCAGTTACATCTAAGGTGCAGAGCTGCCTCCAGCATCATGCATGAACCTTTGTGTGTCATCTTTGTCGGTAGTATTGTGATTACCATTATTACTTACAGAATGAAGATAATTAAGTAAAATGCTTAAGTTTGGACATTTCCAATTAAAGTTATCCAAGTTAGTGGAATTGGAATTTAAACTAGATAATTTTATTGTCGTAGAGTTTTGATCCTTAGTGACTTTGATCAGCTTTCCCGGAACAAAAGATATCGCTTTAGAATTTCCATCTTTCATCTGATGGATGCTGAGTTGATCATCTTCATTGAACCATTGAGAAATTAGAGTCATATCTCATTCTCCTGAGAAGTTGATTATTTGATTGACCAGAGTAAGATCATTAGGGCAAAGTTGAAGTTTTGTTGTTATTTCTTCTTTATTTTGAATCCATTTGTCCTCCCAAATCCCGTTCTTTTGATCATTGCCTATCTCACATCTATAGTATTTCTGAATATTTTTCACCCCTTCCATAATTCCTTTTCATATTCAAGAATCGGTTCTTTTGGGTTTGATGTCCATTCTGATCTCAAATGTTTCTCTGAAATGATTGGCTTTCATATTTGAGAGCCACAAAGAGTCTGGTTTAGATATTAATTCTCAGGTTATCTTGGTGATCATAGCACTGTTAAAAAACTTCATATTTCTGAAGCCAAGACCCCCCAGCTCCTTAGGTTTGCAGACAAAACTCCAAGCAATGAAATACAATCCTTTGGGTTTCTCAGGGTCTTTTTTCCAAAAGAAGTCTCTTTGAAGTTTATCAATCTTCAGACAGGTCTTTTTGGGAAGTTTAAAGCAGTTCATCTGATAAATGTTATAAGTAGAGGTTACACTAGCAATCATAATGGTTCTGCCGTTAGGAGATAGGTTTTCACTCTTCCAACCTGCAAGTCTTAACTTCATCCAGTCTAAACAAGATTTGAAGGCCTGAATTTTACTTTTGATGGTGAATAAAAGAGATCCCAGGTATTTGTCTTTGGTATCAATCTGTTGAACCTTCATGAAGTTGTTAATTGTATTTGCTATCTTAGGATCAGTGTTTTTACTGGAGAATATGCCAGATTTGGAGAAGTTGATCATCTGACCAGAGGAGCTGCTAAAGTTATTGAAGATATCAACCAGATGGTTGTATTCTTCCATGTTGGCTTTACAAAATCATACAGTTATCAACAAATAAGAGGTGACTGATAGGAGGAGCTTCATGACATATTTTAGTACCATGTGTTAGAGCATAGCTCGGTTGAACCCACCAAGCGTTGGTATATCAAGTTTGGTTGTCATATTTTAGTGAATCAAAACTCATCTAAGAGTCGCTTGATTATGTACTAGAGATAACTTCGTATAGGTTAGACTAGAAAGTCTAGGAATATGAGACATACAAGTATTACTCGAAGACCTGTAGAATGTGAAGAAGTAACGAGCTACAACGACGACATCATCCTTTGTCTTGAGGTTAGTAATATTGACTTGAACTGTTTCATTCCTAACGTATATTTGTGAATGATTATTATACTCTAGTAGTGAGACATGATCATATGATAATAGTATTAAGGAATTAGAATACGAAGTATAACGCTTATCTTTTGAACTTCGTAGATATAACATCGACATAATTGTATGAATGCTATTGTGATTATGTGTATGGGTAAAGGTGAAGATTTCATCCTAGGAAACAATGTTTACATTTGTTTAAAGGAAGTACAATCATGAACTTGTTTTATGAATCGAAAGGAAAATCGCTAGGCTTATTGGTATTGTTATTCATTGCATATCTTTGGATTACCAATATGTGTGAGCTAGTAGAACCGATCATAACTTGTTATGTATCTTGGTATAACTAATCACAGTGCTTGACTTATGATTTGGTATGACTGGTTTTAATTTATTAGTGTAACCAATCCTAAGTAATCACCTGAGATGGTATGATCGTAATTGGTGTGACCGATCACAGAAGAATTGTGTAATCGATCCTTGTAATTGGTGTAACCGGTCCTAGCAATTGGTGTAACCGATCCTGGTAATTGGTGTAACCGATCCTAGTGACTTGTGTAACCGATCACAAGCAATACCATGTGTATATGGTAACCAGTCCTAGTAATTGACGTAACCGATCCACGGTAACTTGTGTTTCGATCACAAGTAATCCATATTAAGGTAGAACCGATCCTAGTGATTGGTACAACCGATTGAACCCATGATTGTGATTTGATGCTTGATCAATCACATAGTTGTCTTGGAATACATATGAACCAATTATAAACTTGTTTGAAAGTATGGTATAATCGATTCCAAGATTGTAAATATGAAAAAGGATTTATAAAGAAAAGATGTCAACATACTTTGAACACGAACAATAACTCTTATCTTTTATTGTTCAGAGTTATTCCTTAATTACTCAAGGAGATCCCGATCCGAAATAATTAAGAATCTTTTAATTAAGGTTGTTAGTTTTATATGCTTTAATTATCAACAATTAAATGCATATCTTTAGAGAACAAAAATTAGTAATGTGCATTTACTAATTGGAGATTTTCTATTGAGAGATTTCGGAAAATATTGGACAAAGCATTTCCAGGAATTATGAAAAACGATTTGGGCATTTATTGCATATCTTGATAACGGTTTTGGAAATTCCTTGGTGTCCAAACATCCTTGGTCTATAAATACCTAAGGTTGCATTTCTAGCAAACTATCCTAAGAGCCAGAAAAACTTCATCTTTTTGTTGTTTTTGGTGGAGCCGTCTATCTGGAGAGGAAAGTACCTAACTAGGCGAAATCTCTTACGACCGCTCGTTTAAAGACCGGGATCAAGAAGCTCTATGAGTACCGTTGGTGGGAAACTAGATAATTGTAGTTTATTAGTATTCGATTGATTTGATTGACTAACGGTTGTTGAACTTTGATTGCACCTAGTTTGTTTATTTTTGAGAATATTCTCTTTTGATATAAGATTCACTCAAACTATATCTAAGTGTCGACGAGATCTTTAGAACTATTTGTATATCTAAAGACATCTTGTGATAATCCATTGTTAAGAGACTTCGTTCTGTGCGTGGTTGAGAAAAAGAGATTCAAGTGGTGTTGTGCAGGTTTAATTGAAGTTTAAAGAAGATTTGAAGACAAAGAAGATTTCTTATTGGTTTCTCATATCTTTATGTAGCACAAACCTTGATCGGCTTGGATCCAACTAGAATTGGATTTATTCGATTGATTAGTTGCGTGGGATTGGTAACACCTAATGGTTCTCTTGAGTTCTATTTTGATTGTTACAAATCCGAATCTTATTACTTAGGTAATAGAGATTGGATTGATCTAACCAGGCAAAGGAGTTTATTAGTTTAAAAAAGGAAGAGCCTTTGCATATGACTTGAGATATCTTTATCTGGAAAGAATCAATAGAGTTGTTACCAAACAAATTTATTGTTCCTTTACTGTTTGAAATACGATCCAAAGGAATTGTTCCAGTGCGTGCACTTATTGAATGTCGGAAGCGCATGGATACTGAATGAACTAAGTGAACTAGGTTCAGTTGCTTGGTCTCAATTATACGAAGTTGGTTTAGATTTTGTATAGCAGCTTAATTATGAGAGTATCAATTCTGAACTTGGTCCCGGGGTTTTTCTGCGTTTGCGGTTTCCTCGTTAACAAAATCTTGTTGTGTCTTTTACTTTTCTATTTCCGCAATTATAATTGTTTATTATAATTAAAAGTAAAATACACAAATGTTAACTTCGTATTACTTGATAGTGATCCTATAGAGTTTGGTTAAGTCCGAACCTATTATCAAGTAATCACACTTTGATTGTTGTATTTTCTCGATCTCGTATCCATAGACGACCACATAAAGTGTGAATACCGATTTGTCGTATTGGCTCGACTTTGTCCATAGGTGGATATTTCAAAGATTGTTGTTTATTTGGGTACCCTCGTCTTTTCACCATGAATCAGACCAGGTTGTTCAGCACGAACTAAACTTCTATATAGGGCTTTCATGAAGAATATAAATATGTATGGGGATAGGGGATCTCCTTGTCTCAACCCTCTGGAAGGTCTAAAGAATTTGCCATGAGCATTAGTAACTAGACAGCCAAATTTGTTGCAGAGATGCATTGGTGTATCAGGTTACACCATTTGTCACTGAAACCAATCTGTTTCATGATAGCCATTAAGAAGGACCAGTCAACTCTGTCAAAATCCATATTATCCTTGAATTGCCTTTTTTTTTTTTTTTCCATATTTGGTACTCATATGATGGATGATTTCATGTGTTATATCAATGTTATCAGAATTTTTTCTACCATGAATGAAGACACCTAAGAAATTAATCATGATTCATGCACATAAGTGTTTAAGTGATCAATGAAGTCTTAGAAGTTTTTAAGAGAGTTCTAGTAATGCTAAACATATTAAAATAATAAGTCTTTAAGCATCTGCTAAACATTGTCGGGATAATTGGTACAATGGTTTGCCAACCTGTTGATGGTGGATTTTCATTTAAGGTTAAAATTGTAAAAACCCCGAGAAAATCATGCGGCGACATCTTGTAAAAGATAAAGCCATTAATAAGTGTTGGATACTCCTTCACTTTACTAATTCACCTAGAATGGAGCATGTGGCAACAATCCCATTCTGTGAATACATGAAATTCATCCAGGTTGGAGCATGTAGCAACAATCCCATATACCCTGTGAATTTATAGCATTATTAATTAATGCGTAAGCTGCCTTGTATTTCCTGTACTCATTATCAGTGTGGCATGACGACTGAGTGTTGCTCTCAGCAGAGCAACACGAACCTCCAAGCATTATAATGAAAGCATGTACGAAATACCCGTATAGGTTGCAACTCTCGGTGTGTTATACTAGCCCGATTGAGAACTCTCGGTGTGTTATACTAGCCCGATTGAGCATCCTGACTGTCCAGTATCGATCGGATATGATCTCGTTCATCCAACCTCACCGTGCGTGATTGGATGGCCCGGATCAATTCCATAACCCCAAGCGGTATGGAATATTCACTGTCGAACCAACGCGAACCCCGCATGGTCGGCCTCCCTAAAATATTGGCATAGCTTGCCAAAAACGTCCAAACCAGAGCGTATGGACGGGAAAACCCTAAATTAGGGTTTGCGGCATATTACATGTGTCGCAAAACAGTCTTAACCATCCATCTTCGCAGTATATATGGAGGGTGTAGATGTAGATTCAAAGGGCCCCGAGCATGTCAACACAATCACGTGGGCCCGCCTACATACTTGACCAATCGGTCGGGACCAACCATGGTTGGTCGTCCCACTCCGTGCGCCCAAATGGAGCATGGTTACACGGCCGTGAAAGCCAAAATTAGGGTTTCGAGCATCACGAGCGTCCATCTTCTCGGCACGAATGGAGGGTCCCATTAGATTAAGCAGGTCCTGGTCATACCAGGCATGACCACCGTGGGCCCGTCTATCCCCTCACACGATCGGCCAAGGCATATCATGCCTGGCCATCCCAAAACGCGTCGTCAAACTTGCGTGGTTACACTTCCCAAATTGCAAATCGATCTCGACCACTCAACTTCACCGAACGATTTGAGTGGCTTAGATCACGTTTTCACGGGATAGTCGGTATAGGCGTGAACACCAGCTTACCACCTACACGCCCGGATCGATCGACCAAGACCGACCAAGATTGGTCGTCTTGGAACGCGCGTCCAAACTAGGCATGTCACGCGGTTTCCAATTCCTTTGCGGCAATGGATTTCTGCAAAACCGATCTCAACCACCCCTCTTGCCGGTCAAATCGAGTGGCCTAGATCGTGCCTTTATGGGATAGAGAGGTACGGACATGTACACCGGCATGCTGTTTACACGCATGCCCGATCGGTCCTTTCCAAAACCCTTCCCATGCTTGGTTTCGACCAAGGCAAGAGTGATGCTGCGCACCTCTTCAAAAAACCTCGATTCCATCAACGGTCGCGAGATGAGTGTCTCAAAGATCATCTCGTCCGTCTAGCTTCACCGGCTTGGTTATACAACCCTGGTCAGGAGTTAATTGGTCATCGAGGCGTCATGGTGATCACCACCCGTCGCTTTACCACACCATGATGCAGTACCTACATAAAAATACACACGATACTTCACAAGTATCGCTTCTGAATAACGCAGTTATTCAATTTAGCATCACATGCTACCTTTTTGTGGGTCCCGCGATCCACACATTCCAGGACATCAAGCATGTCACAAACGGGGATACATACTGGGGTATTGGTCTGGCGGTTTACACCGTGCAGCGTGCAACGCGTCATCACAAGAACGTGTCAGGAAGTCATGGACGGTTAGAGATTACAGGAGAAGTGGGCAAGCCTGGTCGTGTGACACTAATACATTACTCCACTACTCCATCACTCCACTTTCTCCACTTCCCACGTGAGACGTGAATAAGGCTCAAATGACTTGTATAAATAGGTTCTCCTCCCTATTTTCCAAACAGGAGAAAAACAACACAAGTCCAGACAAGACAGAAACCAAGTGTTAATACAAAACGTATTCAAACACCAAGAGCACGCTTGCATCAATCGTAAGCTCCGCTCACCTTTACATTACAAGTCATAAGCAAGCCAACACCTTCACAATCTCAACACCTTCTTCGCTTCCCTCCCTAAGATCAACCCCATCTCCTTCACTTTGTGACCGAAACAAGTCTGGAACGGCCATTTCTTGGTTTAGTCTGGACTTGCACAGATTGATTTCCGAATCTACAAGCACTCACCGCGCAGTGCATTTGTTTAGGGTTTAGATTCATTCCTTATCCACACACCCCAAATTACCAAATCCGGCAGAATAGTTTTCACCCATAAACAATTGGCGACCACAGTGGGAGGTTAATCTCTCGGTTGTAAAGTCAAAATCCGATTCAATTTTATCAATTTCAAAAAGGGTAGATCTTAGGACCAATTCAATCATCTATCCATTTCAAGATGGTAGAACTCAGGTCTGGATCAGCAATCAATTCTGATGGAGCTAGTGTGGATAACACTCCGGGTGTCGATGTACCTGTCAGTGGAGCTACCGTGGTTAATAAATCTTATGGATCCGTCACTTCTACCACCAGTGCCAGCGTAGCAGGAGATGTTCCAGTAAGTGTAACACCTCCCATCACCAGAGCCAGAGCAGCCGAAAATCCCGGCATCTCATCAAGAGTAACACCTCTGGTAGTCACCAGAGCAACAACTTCCACTCTTTCATCATGACGAAGAGCCGGAGGGACGAGAGGAGGACCATCCCCCATTACCATTGCAGACTTGACGGAGAAGCAGGAAGTTCTTGCTAAGACTCAAACGGATATGGCCGCAACTCAGAAAGAGGTAGTCACTTTTCTTAAGACATTAACTGATCAATTTCCACAAGACCCGCAACAACCCCTGGAGCCAACAAGGAATGCATTCAACGCACCGGAAAAGGTACTTCAGCGGCGCGGACCTACATGGACCTGATCAAAGAAGCGACATCAGATATGAGCGGTCCTGTCATGGATACTCCTACACTGGGGACTGATCCTCACAACGATCCTCCTCAAGTCAATAGTCTCACCATGAGCCAGAGGCCGGTGGATCAGGAAGCGGTTTCTCTAGTGGAAAGTTTATGCGAACTTTTACACCTCTCGAACAATCAAATGGGCGAGATGTTTTTTGCAGATCAACTGAAGAAAGAAGGGCACAACCGGGCCCTACATGCCACTGCACACATCAAGGATTCAGAGTTCAAGAGGGCCCTTATCTACACAGGAGCGTCTTCGAATGTGATTATTCTCAAGACTCTCATGACATCCAAGGTTCTCCCAGGCAAGGTCGTACGGAAGCCTACCACAATGACGGACTTCGAGGGAAACCAAACCATCACATACGGGAGAAGCTCCGCGGAAAGAATCAAACAAGTTCGTTGCGTCCCACTCCCCACGTGGGCGTCAATTCAGGAAGAAGACCGGCTTGCATCATTGAGGGCCAAAACCCACGATGCATCTTTGCTGACGAAGCATTCTTCTCCATCCTGTGAAGCCACGACCCACGTTCACACGAAGAGTGGACGAACTTTTGTGGCGAGTCGTGACCAGAAAGGGAAACAGTATACCGATACTGCCATTATCAATTAGCAGGGGAGACTGTTACCCAGTGTCTCCACCCAATGGAATGCTACAATAGCAACGAACCACAAGAGCAAGTGCTAGATGCTCCACAACAGCTGCAAGATGGCACCAACTCCACAACTGATGAGATTGAAATCGTTGAGGAATCTCCTAGGCCTATCTCCATCAGCTCAACCTTGTGTACGGATAAACGCACGAAGCTCGTGGAACTTCTCAAAGAGTACCAGGGACATATTCGCTTGGAGATATAAAGAAATGCCGGATTTAGATGAAAATTGGTCACCCATCATCTACATGTCATACCCGGATCCAAGTCGGTTAAACGGTTGTAGTTCGGACACGAGGAAAATGGATAGATCGAGTCTTTGCATAGACTTCGAGAGACTTGAACAGTGCTTGCTCCAAAAATGATCCTCCTCTACCTAACATCGACATGTTAGTAGATGCAACCAGCGGACACGGCATGTTCTCCTCCATGGATGGATGTAGCGGCTACAACCAGATAAGGATGTACGAGCATGATGCAAGTAAGATAGCTTTTCGAACTCCTCTCTGAAATTTTTATTATACCATACTGCCATTTGGTTTAAAGAATACCGGTGCAACGTATCAACTATCTATGACGACAATCTTCCACTGGAGCCGATACCTCAAGGGAGCAGCCTCAAGAAGATAACGATGTCCACGCGTCATATCGAGCAAGATCCGGGCGAGTCACTCTATCAGACAGTGGTCGAACAAGATCCGGGCGAGTTACTCTATCAGACAGTGGTCGAACAAGATCCGGGCGAGTCACTTTATCAGACAGTGGTACATGTCGATCATGCTATGTTGGAGAATCCACGCTTTTGGTCATCCTCTGGAGTCGTTGAACGCTCATCTACAACAACATATGCCCCGATAGAAAGAACCAGGCCTGCCGTAATGAAGAGCCTCATAATGTTTGTAGGGGCATATATCTCACCAACGGCGATACAACCTTGACCTTCGGTAAGCGGTTCCACAAGCGAAAGAGGAAAACCACCGAGATACAACATCCTTGCGCGTCGTCAACTCCAACTCCGGTACCACATGCACGACTCCCACAATGATGAAACACTTGTCCAAGATATTTCATATCCGGCTCGACAACAACCACTACGAACAAACCATGTAAACCACGCTTGGGGACCGAGGCTCGGCATGAAGTTCCTTCACCGTCGATCAAGGAATTCTTCAACATGAGAGATGGTCAGTCAAGAAGCATGGAATTCGCAAGGGTAAATCGAATCAAGAGGGAAACACTTCAACGCTCCCTCTAGCGTAAGCTGCTTCAATGGTTTATTCAAGAGCCGCCTCAACACTCTCTCCAGATCCACCTCAACGTTCGCACTTAAACCACTTTAACATCCTCTCGAGCCGTTTCAACACTCAAGTTGCATCAATAATCTGCGCTCTGGTCAAGTTATCTTTGACGTACTCATTGCTCAACATACGTCTCATCCATCCTTCATGAGGGCCCAGGCGGAGCATGAAAAACCTTGAAGTCGATAGGAGAAGGGTTATCTTGTGGAACGGATATTTTCATATAGTTGAAAGGGCGCGGTGAACAACTCATCATCAATGTTCGGCATATCTTTGAAGTCATCAACACCTCCCGACTTGGCACCAGCATTATCCCCGGAAGACATCTCAACAGAGTTCTTTTCTTCATTCTACAATAAAAAACATGAGTCAAGTACTTGTATAAAAACGTGTGAGATGTGTAGTCACACGACGAAACACACATTCACGTTGGAGTACACAAGGCTGGTATTGGGTCCAAACACCGGTGTTGCTCAAGTTTCAAGTCCGGTGTTGCTCAAGTCTCAAGTCCGGTATTGATCAAGTCACAAGTCCAGTATTGCTCAAGTTTCAAGTCTGGTATTGATCAAAGTCACAAGGCTGGTATTCGAATAAAACAGGCACATCAAGCGCACGTTCGATCAAGCAGGTGCAGTAGCCCCACGAACGAAACAGGCGTAACAGTCCATCGAAGCAGGCAAGACCGACATCATGCTAGGGTAACACTCGCCTGGACGCCTCTTGAACGTGACATGCTCCAAGGACAGGATGACCCGTCTCTCCTGGTAACATCTAACTTTGTCTCATAAGCTTTGTCTTTAATCATCACCATCTCATGCCTACCCCACAATAGTGTAACCATTATGTGCTAGGCAGGGGACTTAATATTGATGGTGGATTTTCATTTAAGGTTAAAATTGTAAAAACCAGAAAATCATGCGCTGACATCTTGTAAAAGATAAAGCCATTAATAAGTGTTGGATACTCCTTCGCTTTACTAATTCACCTAGAATGGAGCATGTGGCAACAATCCCATTCTCAGGAATACATGAAATTCATCCAGGTTGGAGCATGTAGCAACAATCCCATATACCCCGTGAATTTATAGCATTATTAGTTAATGCGTAAGCGACCTTGTATTTCTGTACTCATTATCGGTGCGGCATGACGATCGAGTGTTGCTCTCTGCAGAGCAACACGAACCTCCAAGCATTATAATAAAAGCATGTACGAAATACCCGTATGACAGTTGCAACTCTCGGTGTGTTATACTAGCCCGATTGAGAACTCTCGGTGTGTTATACTAGCCCGATTGAGCATCTAGATTGTCCGTATCGATCCGGATATGATCTCGTTCATCCAACCTCACCAGCGTGATTGGATGGCCCCGGATCAATTCCATAACCCCCAAGCAGGTATGGAATATTCACTGTCGAACCAACGCGAACCCCGCATGGTTGGCCTCCCTAAAATATTGGCATAACTTGCCAAAAACGTCCAAACCAGAGCGTATGGACGGGAAAACCCTAAATTAGGGTTTGCGGCATATTACATGTGTCGCAAAACAGTCTTAACCATCCATCTTCGCAGTATAGATGGAGGGTGTAGATGTAGATTCAAAGGGCCCAGAGCATGTCAACACAATCACCGTGGGCCCGCCTACATACTTGACCAATCGGTCGGACCAACCATGGTTGGTCGTCCCAATTGTCGTGCGACCAAATGGAGCATGGTTACACGGCCGTGAAAGCCAAAATTAGGGTTTCGAGCATCACGAGCGTCCATCTTCTCCGGCACGAATGGAGGGTCCCAGTTAGATTAAGCAGTCCGGTCATACCAAAGCATGACCACCGTGGGCCCGTCTATCCCCTCACTGACGGCCAAGGCATATCATGCCCGGCCATCCCAAAACGCGTCCAAACTTGCGTGGTTACACTTCCCAAATTGCAAATCGATCTCGACCACTCAACTTCACCCTGACGATTTGAGTGGCTTAGATCACGTTTTCACGGATAGTCAAGTATAGGCGTGAACACCAGCTTACCACCTACACGCCAGACTGATCGACCAAGACCGACCAAGATTGGTCGTCTTGGAATGCGCGTCCAAACTAGGCATGTCACGCGGTTTCCAATTCCTTTGCGGCAATGGATTTCTGCCGCAAACCGATCTCAACCACCCCTCTTTGCCGGTCAAATCGAGTATCCTAGATCGCGCCTTTATGGGACAGAGAGGTACGGACGTGTACACCGCATGTTTGTTTACACGCATGCTCGATCGGTCCTTTCCAAAACCCTTCCCATGCTTGGTTTCGACCAAGTCAAGAGTGATGCATGCGCACCTCTTCAAAACCCCGATTCCATCAACGGTCGCAGAGATGAGTGTCTCAAAGATCATCTCGTCCGTCCAGCCTTCACCGGCTTGGTTATACAACCTCGGTCGAGTTAATTGGTCAATGAGGCGTCATGGTGATCACCACCCGTCGCTTTACCACACCATGATGCAAGTACATACATAAAAATACACACGATACTTCACAAGTATCGGTTTTCTGAATAACGCATTATTCAATTTAGCATCACATGCTACCTTTTGTGGGTCCCGCGATCCACACATTCCGTGACATCAATCATGTCACAAACTGGGGGGATACATAATGGGGTATTGGTCCGGCGGTTTACGGCGTGCGGCGTGCAACGCGTCATCACAAGAACGTGTCGAAGTCATGGACGGTTAGAGATGACAGGAGAAGTGGGCAAGCCCGGTCGTGTGACACTAACACATTACTCCACTACTCCATCACTCCACTTTCTCCACTTCCCACGAGAGACGTGAATAAGGATCAAATTACTTGTATAAGTAGGTTCTCCTCCCTATTTTCCAAACAGGAGAAAAACAACACAAGTCCGGATTTGAGACGAAACCAAGTGTTAATACAAAACGTATTCAAACACCCAGAGCCTGCTTGCATCAATCGTAAGCCCGCTCACCTTTCATTACAAGTCATAAGCAAGCCAACACCTTCACAATCTCAACACCTTCTTCAATCTCAACACCTTCCCTCCCTAAGATCAACCCCATCTCCTTCACTTTGTGACCGAAACAAGTCCGAACGACCATTTCTTGGTTTAGGCCGGACTTGCACAGATGATTTCCGAATCTACAAGCACTCACCGCGCAGTGCATTTGTTTAGGGTTTAGATTCATTCCTCATCCACACACCCCAAATTACCAAATCCGGCAGGAATAGTTTTCACCCATAAACACAACCATAGGGCTTGTTCACGAGTCAGGGTACTACGGTTCGTGAATCGGGTTAGCCAACCCCACAAGACTACATCAACTCGATTTGACCACGGTTCGTGAACCGGGTTCTCCAACTGCTATCCAATTTATCCAACTTACATAATGAGTTCACCACGGTTCGCCAACCAGGTTCGTGAATTGTTCCCAACTGAAATTGCGGTTGCGAACCGATTCGCCAACCTTCTTGTATTTCTAGATCTCGGATATCTATGGTTTGCGAATCGGTTTATCCAACCTACCATGAATAAAAATTTCAGTAAGTTCATAGTTCTCTCTTATGATGTTTGAAATATTCTCAAGTGATATAATCATTTGCATGGGAAATTTTCAATTGATCCACAAATTAATTCATAAAATTAATATTGTTAAGGACCTTTGAACATCTAATCGCTAAATCATATTTCGAGTTTTTTCACAATATAAGCCTGACTCGAAACATCTTCTTTGTAAATCTATTATAAGTCATACGACATAGTATCAATAGATATAATGATGGTATAGTGAGTAAAATATAATGGTCCAGTCTTCACATACAGAAGTTCTCCAAATGTCTTCGTCAATATTCAGTCTTCAAGGGTGATCTATGATACTCAACTACAATTCTAACATGTCCGAAACTTGACTTAGTAGACTAAAAATCAAGATATAATTTTGATCACCTAACATTGGCAACAAGGTTGAGATAACAAAACTTGTGGGTTTAACCGAGCAATGTTCTAACAATCTCCCCCTTTATCAATTTTAGTGACAAAACCATTCAATACATATGGATACAATAAATAAACTTTTCGTCTCAATCCACTATGCTTGATTTCCTTGGTTCTTCAACACATGTCTTGAATTCTTCGTGAAAAGACGAGGGTACCCAAATACACCACAATCTTTTATTTATCCTTTTATAAGTCCTCTACCGAAAGTGATTGTCTATAGACTGAGTCGAGACAATACAACAAATCGGTTCACACTTCGTGGGATCGTCTATCGATACGAGATCGAGACAATACGACAACAAGATAACTTGTGTGATTGACTATGGATACAAAATCGATACAATACATACGAAGTATGATACTTGATAATAGGTGCGAACTTAACCAAACTCCGTAGGATTACTATCAAGTATATGCGGAGTTAACATTTGTGTAATTTACTTCAAATTATATAAGAAAATATAATTGCGGAAAATAAAAGTAAATCACACAGCAAGATTTTATTAACGAGGAAAACTTCAAATGCAAAAAAACCCTGGGACCTAGTCCAGAATTGAATACTCTCATAATTAAGCCGCTCTACAAAATCTATACCAACTTCGTATAGTTGAGACCAAGCAACTACCCCTAGTTCATTTAGTTTCCTTAGTATCCATGCGCTTCCGACTTCAATAAGTGCATGCACTAGAATAATTCCTTCGGATCGTATTCTAAATAGTAAAGGAACACCAAATCTGTTTGGTAACAACTCTTTCGATTCTTTCAAGATAAAGATATCTCAAGTCATACGCAAAGGCTCTTCCGTTTAATCTAATAAACTCCTTTGCCTGGTGTTGATGGTGGATTTTCATTGAAGGTTAAATTTGTAAAAAACCAGAAAAAATCATGCGCCCGACATCTTGTAAAAGATAAAGCCATTTATAAGTGTTGGATACTCCCTCACTTAATTCACTAGGAATGGAGCATGTAGCAACAATCCCATTCTCGTGAATACATGAAATTCCTCCAGGTTGGAGCATGTGGCAACAATCCCTTCCTGTGAATTTCATATCGCCTTGTATTTCCGGTACTCATTATCGAGTGGGCATGACGACGACCGAGTGTTACTCTTACGGGGGTAACACGAACCTCCAAGCACTATAATGAAACCATGTACGAAATATCCGTATGCAGCGATTCTCGGTGTGTTATACTAGCCCGAGCCCCTCTCGGTGTGTTATACTAGCCCGATTGAGCCCCTCTCGGTGTGTTATACTAGCCCGATTGAGCATCCTGACTGACCAGTATCGGTCCGGATATGATCTGATCGCAGTCATCCAACTCCATAAGCATGATTGGATGACCCCAGATCAATTTCATCACCCCCAAGCAGGTATGGAATACCCACGGCCGACCCCGCATGGTCGGCCATTGGCCTTTGCCTGCCAAGAAACTGTTCATACCAAGCATTATGGACGGAAAACCCTAAATTAGGGTTTGTGGCATATTACATGTGTCGCAAAACAGTCTCAACCATCCATCTTCGCAGGAATAGATGGGGGGTGTAGATGTAGACTCAAAGGGCCCGAGCATGTCGACACGATCACCGTGGGCCCGCCTACACACTTGACCAATCGGTCAAGACCAACAATGTTTGGCCGTGACAAAATCATCACCCAAACAAGAGATGACGCACGGCTTGAAAGCCAAAATTAGGGTTTCAAGTCATCACGCGCGTCCATCTTCTCCTAACACGAATGGAGGGTCACGATTAGATTAAACAAGGCCGGTCATACCAACATGACCACCGTGAGCCCATATACCCCCTCATGTGTTCGGCCAAGGCATATCACGCCTGGTCAATCCAAAACGTGCGTCCAAACTAGCATGGTCGCGCCTCCCAAACCACGAACTGATCTCGACCGCTCAACTTCACCGGATGATTTGAGTGGCTTAGATCACGTTTTCATGGGATAGTCGGTATAGGTGTGAACACCAGCATACCACCTACACGCTGGTATGATCGACCAAGACCGACCAAGATGGGTCGTCTTGAAACGCGTGCCCAAACTAGGGATCTCACGCCGGTTTCCAACTCCTTTGCGGCAACGGATTTTGCACGCAAACCGATCTCAACCACTCAACTTTACCTTAAATTGAGTGGCCTAGATCACGCCTCCATGGGACGGTGAGGTGTAGGCGTGTACACCGGCATGTCGTCTACACACATGCCCGGTCGGCCCTCTCCAAATCCTTTCCATGCTTGGTTTCGACCAAGCTAAAGAGTGATGCTTGCGCGCCTCTTCAAAAACCCTAATATCCATTAACGGTCGCAGATGAGTGTCTCAAAGATCATCTCATCCGTTCAACTTCACCAGCTTGGTTATACAACCACTGGTCGGGAGTTATTTGGTTAAGTGAGGCGTCATTACCCATCACTTTACCACACCATAATGCAAAGTGCACATAAAATACACACGATACTTCACAAGTATCGACTTCTGAATAACACGGTTATTCAATTGACGATTACATGCTATCTTTCGTGGATCCACGATCCACACATTCAGAACATTAATCATGTCACAAATCGGGGATACATATTGGGGTATTGGTCTGGCGGTTTACGGCGTGCGGCGTGCAACGCGCCATCACAAGAACGTGTCGAAGTCATGGACGGTTAGAGATGAACAGAAGAAGTGGGCAAGACTGGTCGACGCACAACTCCGCTACTCCATCACTCCACTTCCTCCACTTCCCACGAGAGACGTGAATGAGGCTCAATGACTTGTATAAATAGGTTCTCCGCCCTATTTCAAACAACAACACAAGTCCAGGACGAGACGAAAACCAAGTGTTAATACAAAAACGTATTCCAACACCCAGAGCTTGCTTGCATCAATCACAAGCCTGCTCACCTTTCTGTTACAAGTCATAAGCAAGCCAACACCTTCACAATCTCAACACCTTCTTCGCTTCCCTCCCTAAGATCAACCCCATCTCCTTCACTTTGTGACCGAAACAAGTCTGGAACGGCCATTTCTTGGTTTAGGCCGGACTTGCACTGATTGATCTCTCGAATCTACAAGCACTCACCGCGCAAGGCATTTGTTTAAGGTTTAAATTCATTCCTCATCTACACCCCAAATTACCAAATTCTGCAGGAGTAGTTTTCACCCATAAACAATTGGCGACCACAGTGGGAGATTAATCTCTCGGTTGTAAAGTCAATTTCTTCCAATCCGATTCAATTTTATCAATTTCAAAAAGGGTAGATCTTAGAATCAATTCAATCAATAATTTTCAAGATGGTGGAATTAAGGTCTGGATCAGGCAATCAATTATGATGGGGCTAGTGTGGATAACAATCCTGGTGTCGAAATACCTGTCAGTGGAGCTACCGTAGCCAACACATCTCGAGGAGCCGTTACCTCTATCACCAACACTAGCGGAGTAGGAGACATCCCCGTGGGTGTAACACCTCCCATCACCATAGCCAGAGCAGCCGCAAACCCCGGTATCTCCTCAAGTGTAACACCTCCAGTGGTCACCGGAGCAACAACTTTCACTCCTCCATCAGGACGAGGAGCCGGAGGCACAAGAGGAGGACCACCGTCTATTACCGTTGCAGACTTGATGGAGAAACAAGAAGTTCTTGCTAAGACTCAAACAGATATGGCCGCAACTCAGAAGGAGGTACTCATTTTCCTCAAGACCTTGACCGAACGATTGCTTTGCAGGATTCACGTCAATCTTTGGAGCCAACAAGAGATGCCTTCAATTCACCGGAGAAGCAGCGCTTCCACTCGGACGAAACTCGTGTTGCTCCCGAATGTTCAAGAGAAAGGGACCAGCCACCCAACTTCATCACACGTGAGGATCTAGAACGACTCCTTCAAAGCCGAGGCAAAGGAAATCGACGGATGCACACCAACACCAACCTCCATACCCTCAAGATATGCAATGAATCCCTCTTCCAAGAGGTTACACCTCTCCCAGTTCTCCCTCTACGACGCCAGTCTTGGTAATGCTCGTGAACATGTCTCTCGGTTCTTGGAATCCTTGGGGAAACATGAATACAATCATGTTCTGCGCCCGAAAGAATTCTCGAAATCACTTACGGGAGGGCGTACACTGTACAACAACATCGCGCCCAACAAAGATATCCAATGGAGCGAGATGGTCGGTGCTTTCTACGAAAGTATTTCTTCGTGTCTGAACAAATCACCTTTTCGGATCTAGGAAGAATTCTTCAAATGAACAACGAGCATCCTAACGACTTCGTCAAAAGATTCGAACTCAAGCGCTGGATTGTCATGACCCGAACGTCACCGAACGACAATTGGTGGAGTTGTGCATTAACGGGATGATACCCATATACCGCGCTCTGTTAGAGAACACAGGCTTTCAAACGTTCTCTTCGAACTCCACGAGGCTGCAAAACGTTTCGAAAGAACAATCGCACCAGCACTACTAGAAAGAACCAGAGTTGTTCGAAGTGAAGATTCACATGAAAGTCGAGGGAGCAGGCGCCTCACGAACAAGCAATACAACACCGGTCCTTCTGTGAGTGTAGTGGGCGGAGGAGAGAAAAGGAAAGCTCCAGTGACGGAACAACAAACCAAGCGGACATCCCAGGCACACAAGACTTCGTCTCGAAAAGGAGCAGACAAAACTCCTGCACAAAACACTAAAGACACGGGTTTTCCTTTTCCCATGAATGAAGTGATAGAGCTCTTGGAAGCGTGGATCCAAGACGACGCCGTAAAGCTGCCCCCTATCAGACGTCCTCCATTCGAAGAAGAAATGGCGGATCCCGGATATTGTTGCTACCACAGTTCGTCCATCATCCAACCAAAGATTGCAACAGTTGAAACAAATATTCGGGGAAAATGTAGAGACAGGGGAACTCCGGCTTGGAAACGAAGGTGTTCATAGAGACCCTCTACCTATCGGGAACCGCATGATTTCTCGGGGATTACATTGTTCGCAAGACCGTACAATCTATGATGGAGCACATATGTGAAATCTTGTACTTCTCCAAAGGACAGCGTCGAGACATATTTGCGGCCCTCAACCACGTTGTGTCAGGAAGGCGTTTGCATCCAGTAGCAGTCCAGGAACCCCAGTCTTTCCTGAAAGACATGAGCAATGGAAACTGGGGACTCCTAACCGTCACTTGTTTGAGAAACGTTGAATTCGATAGCGTGTTGATTGATACGGCTTCCGAATTTAACATCATTACTGTCAAGACCTTGAGAGCGGCAAAGATTTCGAAGCAGGAAGCTACTCGTCACCCATCTGTGGTTAAAGATTCAGCAGGAGAGCCTAGAGATGCATACGAATATATTGATCTGGAAGTCAAATTGGGTGATGCCTCGACACAAGCAAAGTTCTACATAGTCAAAGATCACCCCAACTACGACATGATCCTGGGACGCCCTTGGATGCACGAGAACAAAGCAATACTAGAGTCTGTCCTCTGCCGGTTTCGATACTCCGAAAGAATCTCCAACACGCCTTCGGACCTCCCGATGGTCAGTCTATTGCCGCACTGACAACTTGCCAATGTGACACAACTTCCCGGAGAAAGCCATGTCAAAGATATACGTTGAAAAGTTCCGATCTCAAGTAAGTCTCGTCACGCAACCTTCCTTACAACTTACCGCCCTCGTCCCGACAAGTCCTGGGGGACTGACTCCAACCAACGAACCAACCCGGGATAGGAGATGTGAATGGGAAGCCGGTCCTTTCAAACGTTTTATCAAGAGCGTAGAGGCTGTCTTGGTCAAAGACGATAAGGCCAAGGTCCAAGTATCCGCACGACCAAACCCGTTTGGAATTGGAGACCCAGTGAAGAAGGCGACTACATTCAAAGTTGGGAGCATGACGGTGAAAATGACCACTCCACCCGACTCACCCACCGAAAGAGAAGATGAACCGTACTTGGTAGCGAGATGTTATCCTAGGCGGCTACCGCAAGCTCATCAACGCCGATAAACTAGAAGGCATAACAATTCACTCACGATGGCTCAAACCCTACCGAACTTAAGATACTTTGTCTTTGCCACTTCACAAATTATCCCGTACACCTTAAAACGTTGTGCTATTCTTTCCAGCGTATTTCCTTTTACAATTTCATATCATATTTGTAATTCCTCCAGAAAATGATTGCAATACTTGCATTCATAGTTAGGGTTTCAATTTCCAATTTTCAATTGAAGCATTATTTTCATCTGAGAACCCCTTTACTCCTAAAAACACAAAGTCCTGAGTCAGCCTAAATCAACCCACTGGAGCAAGAAAGGGAACCCTAAGCAAACATCTCACGGGAAGAAGGGAATAAAACGTGTGCACAAAAGGAAAATGATTTGAGACATCTCGCCCCAAACAAAGCCAAGAAAATCTTGCATCGAAGCACAGTCCGTGGATATTCCATTATAATATTGTTTCTTTTATCACTAAGAATTATGTGTGAAGGCGCATCCTTGCGCCTGAGAAGGTTCGGTTGCAGTCTTGACAAAGGGTTATAAAAGAAAACTTTATTCAAACAATCAAATGGAAGAAAGACCTTGAACTCAGCTGCCACTGAGTACAAGGAAGATGTTCGAGTGTACAGAATATACTTGGAAAGAAGAAAAAACAAAAGAGATTTCAGTCGTCAAGAGGGCTGGTCTCGCCTACATCACCGTCAGCTCCATCACCTGTTGATGCTCCCCTCTCTGGATCTCCCTCAGTTTCTGCATCAGACGTCTCCGCAGCAGCAGCGCACTCCATCCCAACATCACCAGCGGGAGCATTAAAAAGCGCATCAACATTAGGAGCCGTACCAATTGCTTTCAGGTGTTCAGGTTCCTCTGTGTCGGAGTCAAGAATTATCACGCCGTCCTGAACCGGGTAATCACACTTGCTTTCATTCGGAGGTCGTTCATGCTCAACTCTCCGCCTCTTCACCCTGCGCCGCAAATCTCTCGCCCTTGCACTTACTAGTGTCTGCGGCGTTTCCTCGCGCCTCCATCGCTCCTCCATGTCAATCGCAGTGAAAGTGCACGGATACGTCCTCGACAATACGAAGGTGGGAGATAGACATCCCCCTGTATAGCACGGCCGACTTCGCGAAGCGAAGATCGATCTTAACCATTACATCTTCGTGTGCACGGTTTCGGGCTTGTCAACTTCAAACTTCTTTACGGGAAGCAACGAGAATGATAGTCACCGCTTCCATGATAAACTGCAAAGGAGGGGAGGTTATAAGCGCACAAAAAAAAAATCAAAAATCAAATCAATCGATCAGTCAATCAGAAAGTCAGAGCAGTACCTGAGATATGGAATAAACGACCACGTGAGACGACTCTTTATAATCTCACAAGTCGACGGAATCCCAGAAGGAAAAGAAGTCTTTACTTGCCATCTATGAAGGCTGCTAATTCGGGATAACAATCGACGAGGCTTATCAGATATACCTGAGGAAAGCCGTGTATGATGAAGGAAGTACACACAAGAAGCGGCCGAGCTCAAATATGTACAAGAGGAACCAAAGCGACTCACCGAGATCAAGTCATGTTTCCTTCGCATCCTTAATCGAACCAACCGGTTCCGGGCAACGCCTGACTATCCGTAAACATGTATCTACTTTAGCCTGGTCATTTCAAAGTATATATGTATGTCACCATCTCATGCCTACCACACAATAGTGTAACCATTATGTGCTAGGCGGGGGGACTTAATGTTGATGGTGGATTTTCATTCAAGGTTAAATTTGTAAAAAACCGAGAAAAAATCATGCGCTGACATCTTGTAAAAGATAAAGCCATTTATAAGTGTTGGATACTCCTCACTTAATTCACCGGGAATGGAGCATGTAGCAACAATCCCATTCTGTGAATACATGAAATTCCTCCAGGTTGGAGCATGTGGCAACAATCCCTTCCTATGAATTTCATATCAGCCTTGTATTTCCAGTACTCATTATCAGTGTGGCATGACGACTGAGTGTTACTCTTACAGGGTAACACGAACCTCCAAGCACTATAATGAAACCATGTACGAAATACCCGTACAGGCTGATTCTCGGTGTGTTATACTAGCCCGAGCCCCTCTCGGTGTGTTATACTAGCCCGATTGAGCCCCTCTCGGTGTGTTATACTAGCCCGATTGAGCATCCGAACTGGACCGTATCGGTCGGATATGATTCGATCGCAGTCATCCAACTCCATAAGCATGATTGGATGACCCCGGATCAATTCCATCACCCCCAGCAGGTATGGAATACCCACGGCCGACCCCGCATGGTCGGCCATTGGCCTTTGCCTGCCAAGAAACCGTTCATACCAAGTATTATGGACGGAAAACCCTAAATTAGGGTTTGCGGCATATTACATGTGTCGCAAAACAGTCTCAACCATCCATCTTCGCAGGAATAGATGGGGGGTGTAGATGTAGACTCAAAGGGCCCAGAGCATGTCGACACGATCACCGTGGGCCCGCCACACACTTGACCAATCGGTCAAGACCAACAATGTTTGGCCGTGACAAAATCATCACCCAAACAAGAGATGACGCACGACTTGAAAGACAAAATTAGGGTTTCAAGTCATCACGCGCGTCCATCTTCTCCGGCACGAATGGAGGGTCACGGATTAGATTAAACAAGGGCCGGTCATACCAACATGACCACCGTGAGCCCATCTACCCCCTCATGTGTTCGGCCAAGGCATATCACGCCTGGTCAATCCAAAACGTGCGTCCAAACTAGCATGGCCGCGCCTCCCAAACCACGAACTGATCTCGACCGCTCAACTTCACCGGATGATTTGAGTGGCTTAGATCACGTTTTCATGGGATAGTCGGTATAGGTGTGAACACCAAAGATACCACCTACATCTTGTATGATCGACCAAGACCGACCAAGATGGGTCGTCTTGAAACGCGTGCCCAAACTAGGGATCTCACGCCGGTTTCCAACTCCTTTGCGGCAACGGATTTCTGCCGCAAACCGATCTCAACCACTCAACTTTACCGGGTTAAATTGAGTGGCCTAGATCACGCCTCCATGGGACGGTGAGGTGTAAGCGTGTACACCGGCATGTCGTCTACACACATGCCCGGTCGGCCCTCTCCAAATCCCTTTCCATGCTTGGTTTCGACCAAGCTAAAGAGTGATGCTTGCGCGCCTCTTCAAAAACCCTAATATCCATTAACGGTCGCAGATGAGTGTCTCAAAGATCATCTCATCCGTTCAACTTCACCAGCTTGGTTATACAAACCTGGTCAGGAGTTATTTGGTTAAGTGAGGCGTCATTACCCATCACTTTACCACACCATAATGCAGGACACATAAAATACACACGATACTTCACAAGTATCGACTTCTTGAATAACACGGTTATTCAATTCAAAGATTACATGCTATCTTTCGTGGATCCACGATCCACACATTCCGTACATTAATCATGTCACAAACCGGGGGGATACATACTGGGGTATTGGTCTCAAGCGGTTTACAGCGTGCAGCGTGCAACGCGCCATCACAAGAACGTGTCAGGAAGTCATGGACGGTTAGAGATGTACAGGAGAAGTGGGCAAGACTGGTCGACGCACAACTCCGCTACTCCATCACTCTACTTCCTCCACTTCCCACGAGAGACGTGAATGAGGCTCAATGACTTGTATAAATAGGTTCTCCGCCCTATTTCAAACAACAACACAAGTCCAGACGAGACAGAAAACCAAGTGTTAATACAAAAACGTATTCCAACACCCGAGCTTGCTTGCATCAATCACAAGCCCGCTCACCTTTGTTACAAGTCATAAGCAAGCCAACACCTTCACAATCTCAACACCTTCTTCGCTTCCCTCCCTAAGATCAACCCCATCTCCTTCACTTTGTGACCGAAACAAGTCTGGAACGGCCATTTCTTGGTTTAGGCCGGACTTGCACAGATTGATCTCTCGAATCTACAAGCACTCACCGCGCAGTGCATTTGTTTAAGGTTTAAATTCATTCCTCATCTACACCCCAAATTACCAAATTCTGCAGGAGTAGTTTTCACCCATAAACACCTGGTTAGATCAATCTATCAAATAACTACCAAAGTAGTCAAGTTTAGATTCACACTCAATCAAAATAAATCTCAAAGAGATATATTGAGAATGTCGATCTCACGTAACTAATCAATCGAATAAATCCGATTCTAGTTGGATCCCAACCGATCAAGGTTTGTGCACACACAAAGATATGAGAACTAAATAAGAAATCTTCTTCGTCTTCAAATCTTCTTTAATCTTCAATAAAAACCTACACAACACCACTTGAATCTCTTGTGATCAATCACACACAGAACGAAATCTGTTAACAATGGATTATCACAAGATGTCTTAGATCTATAAACAGTTCTAAAGATCTCGTCGATACTTCGATCTAGTTTGAGTGAATCTTATATCAGAAGAGAAGATTCTCAAGATTAAACAAACTATGTGCAATCAAAGTTTCAACAATCGTTAGTCAATCAAATCAATCGAAAACTAATAACACTGCAATTATCTAGTTTCCCACCAATGGTACTCGTAGAGCTTCTTGATCCCACATAAGTCTTTAAACGAGCGGTCGTAAGAGATTTCACCTAATTAGGATACTTTCCTCTCTGAATAGACGGCTCCACCAGAAACAACAAGAATGAAGTTTGCATGTATCTTAGGATAGTTTGCTAGAAATGCAAACTTAGGTATTTATAGACCAAAGATGTTTGGACACCAAGGAATTTCCAAAACCGAAAATATTTTGAAGATATGAAATGGAAAAGCTCCAATTAGTAAATGCACATTACTAATTTTTATTCTCTAGAGATATGCATTTAGTTGTTGGTAATTAAAGCATATAAAACCAAAAACCTTAATTAAAAGATTCTCAATTTATTTCGGCACAGGATCTTCTTGAGTACTAAGGAATATCTTTGAACAATAAATGATGAGAGTTATTGTACATGTTCAAAGTATGTTGACATGTTTTCACTGTAATTTTTTGTTGATGGTGGATTTTCATTTAAGGTTAAAATTGTAAAAACCAGAAAATTATGCGCTGACATCTTGTAAAAGATAAAGCCATTAATAAGTGTTGGATACTCCCTCACTTAATTCACCTAGAATGGAGCATGTGGCAACAATCCCATTCTATGAATACACGAAATTCATCCAGGTTGGAGCATGTAGCAACAATCCCATATACCCTGTGAATTTCTAGCATTATTAATTAATGCGCAATCAGCCTTGTATTTCTCATGCACTCATTATCGGTGCGGGCATGATGACTGAGTGTTACTCTTACAGAGCAACACAAACCTCCAAGCATTATAATGAAACCATGTACGAAATACCCGTACAGGCTGACTCTCGGTGTGTTATACTAGCCCGATTGAGCCCCTCTCGGTGTGTTATACTAGCCCGATTGAGCATCCAGACGATCAGTATCGAGTGCGGATATGATCGCAGTCATCCAACTCCACAAGCATGATTGGATGACCCAGATCAATTCCATCACCCCCAAGCAGGTATGGAATACCCATTGCCGACCCCGCATGGTCGGCCATTGGCCTAGCTTGCCAAAAAACGTTCATACCAAGCAGTATGGACGGAAAACCCTAAATTAGGGTTTGCGGCATATTACATGTGTCGCAAAATGTCTCAACCATCCATCTTCGCAGTATAGATGGAGGGTGTAGATGTAAACTCAAAGGGCCCAGAGCATGTCAACACAATCACCGAGGGCCCGCCTGCACACTTGACCAACCGGTCAAGACCAACCATGCTTGGTTGTAACAAATTCGTGCGCCCAAACAAGGGGTGACGCACGGCTTTGAAATCCGAATTAGGGTTTTGAGCATCACGAGCGTCCATCTTCTCCTAAGCACGAATGGAGGGTCCAAGATTAGATTAAGCAGGTCCGGTCATACTAGCATGACCACCGTGGACCCATCTATTCCCTCACCCGATCGGCCAAGGCATATCATGCCTGGCTAATTCAAAACGCACGCCCAAACTAGCGTGGTCACACCTCCCAAAACCACAACCGATCTCGACCGCTCAACTTCGCGGGACGATTTGGATGGCTCAGATCACGTTTTTATGGGATATTCAGGTATATGCGTAAACACCAGCCTACCACCTTCACACCAGGCCAATCGGCCAAGACCGACCAAGATTGGTCGTATTGGAACGTGTGCCTGAAGTGGGCGTGATGTGCGGCTCTTGCGGCACTGGTTTCCTGTCGCAAATCGATCTCGACCACTCAACTTCACCGGATGAATTGAGTGACCCAGATCATACTTTCGTGAGGTAATGGGGTATAGGCGCCTACACCATCATGCCGTCTACATGCATGTATGGTCGGCCTGGCCAAAGTTGTATCCCATGCTTGGTTTCGACCAAGTCAAGAGTGATGCCTACGCACCTCTTCAAAACCCTAATTTCATTAACTGGCCGCAGATGAGTGTCTCAAAGATCATCTCATCCGTCCAACTTCACCACTTGGTTATACAACCCTGGTCAGAGTTAGTTGGTCGGTGAGGCGTCATTACCCATCACTTTACCACACCATGATGCGATGCACTGATAAAATACACACGATACTTTACAAGTATCAACTTCCCGAATAACGCATTATTCAAATTAGCATTACATGCTACCTATCGTGGATCCACGATCCACACGTTCCCAGACATCAATCATGTCACAAACCGGGGGATACATACTTTGGGGTATTGGTCAGCGGTTTACAACGTGCAGCGTGCAACGCGCCATCACAAGAACGTGTTAGGAAGTCATGGACGGTAAGAGATGAACAGGAGAAGTGTGCAAGACTGGTCGTGTGGCACCGACGCACAACTCCACTACTCCATCACTCCACTTCCTCCACTTCCCACGAGAGACGTGAATAAGGCTCAATGACTTGTATAAATAGGTTCTCCGCCCTATTTCAAAAACAAGGGAAAAACAACGAGGCAAGTGTTAATACAAAAACGTATTCCAACACCCGAGCCTGCTTGCATCAATCGTAAGCCCGCTCATCTTTCTGTTACAAGTCATTCATAGCCAACACCTTCACAATCTCAACACCTTCTTCGCTTCCCTCCCTAAGATCAACCCCATCTCCTTCACTTTGTGACCGAAACAAGTCTGGAACGGCCATTTCTTGGTTTAGGCCGGACTTGCACAGATTGACTTCCGAATCTACAAGCACTCACCGCTTAAGTGCATTTGTTTAGGTTTAGATTCATTCCTCATCCACACACCCCAAATTACCAAATTCAACAGGAGTAGTTTTCACCCATAAACATTTTTATTCTTATTTACATGGATTTACATTCTTGGAATCGGTTATACCACACTTCCAAACAAGTTTAGAATTGGTTCACATGTATTCCAAGATTATTATGTGATTGATCAAATATCAAATAACATACATGGGTTCAACCGGTTCTACCAATCACTAGGATCGGTTATACCTCAATATGGAAATACTTGTGATCGGCCTCACAAGTTACCAGGATCGGTTACATCAATTACCAGGACCGGTTACCATATTCTCATGGTATTGCTTGTGATCGGTCACACCAGTTACCAGGATCGGTTACACCAATTACCAGGACCGGTTACCAATTACAAGGATAGGTCACACCAATTACTAGGATCGGTCACACCAATTACAAATATCAATCATACCATCTCATGGTGATTACTTAGGATCGGTTGCACCAATTAATAAAAACTAGTCAACCAAATTATCAGTCATGCATTGTGATTAGTTATACCGAGATACATAACAAAGTTGCGATCGGTTCTACCATCTCACACATATTGGTAATCCAAAGATTTGCAATGAATAGCAGTACCAATAAGCCTAATGATTTCCCTTTCGATTCATAAAACAAGTTCATGAATGTACTTACTTTAAACAAATGTAAAAAATTGTTTCATAGGATGAAATCTTCACCATAACCCATTCACATAATCATAACAATATATACAAGATTATGTCGATTTCATATCTATGAAGTTCAAAAGATAAGCGTTATACTTCGTAGTCTAATTCCCTAATACTATGATCATACAAATATGACCATGTCACATCACTAGAGTATTATACAATATGTACAGTATATACAACTTCACATTTATGTTTTCAATATTACACGGCTTGAAATATACGTTAGGAATGAAATAGTTCAAGTCAATATTACTAACCTCAAGAGGAAGGATGATGTTGTCGTTGTAGTTCGCTTCTTCTTCACATTCTCCAGGTCTTCAGAGTAATACTTGTATGTCTCAACATTCCTAGACTTTCTAGTATAACCTAAACGAAGTTGACTCTAGTACATAATCAAGCCACTTTAGATGAGTTTTGACACACTAAAATATGACAACCAAACTTGACATACCAACGCTTGGTGAGTTCAACCGAGCTATGCTCTAACACTTCGTACTTCAAGTTCTTCCAATGTTCTGCGTGTGTTCATTCAACACTTTGTTGTTGAAGATCCGTGGCCATAACAACTTATGAGAATACTCATTAGAGCTTATATAGAATGAGGTAAATGCAGTCTACTCAGTAGTCATTATACGGAAACATAGTATTATTACCTTCCTCAAAATTTAATTGCACCACAATTTTGAAGCAAGTCTATCAAATACAAACACAATTTTAGTTGGATCCTAGTCGATCAAGGTTTGTGCACACAATTTGCAAGATACGAAAACTAAAAATCTTCGTCATCTTCAAATATTCGTTTATCTTCAATAATAACCTGCACAACACAACTTGAATACTCTTGTGATCAGTCCCACACAGAACATAGTCTGTTAACAATGGATTATCACATGATGTCTTTAGATCCGAAAATGGTTCTAAAGATCCCGTCGATACTTTGATCTAGTTTGAGTAAGCCTTATATCAAAAGAGAAGGTTCTCAAGAATAAACAATCAATCAAATCAATATTCGAAAAATAAATTAACAATGCAATTATCTATTTTCCAACCAACGATACTCGTAGAGCTTCTTGATTCCAAGAAGTCTTTAAACGAGCGGTCGTAAGAGATTTCGCCTAATTAGGGTACTTTCCTCTCCAAATATGTTAGAGCACTGCTCGGTCGAACTCGCAAGCGTTGCTATCTCAAGCTTGTTTATCAATTTTAGTTGTCAAAACTACAAGTCTTGATTTCTAGTCTACTTATAGCTAAGTCTCGGATTAGGATAGAAAGTGTAGTTGAGCTTTAGACTTCACGTCGCTCATCGATTGAAGACGAAGAACTACTAAGGGGAACTGGTGGAATTTCATCAACAAAAGGTATGTGGAGACTTGAACTCATCTATCACTCAAAAGTCTATCTATTATATCTCCTATTTGAAACAAAAGTCGTATAATTATATAGACTTCGATTATACACATTTGATATTTCGAGCTGAGTTGAACTCACTTACATCTTTCTCGAAATATGTGTTGGTAAGCTTTCGCTTTAACCAAGTTCATCTTATATTCTTGACGAAAGTCAAAAGATGATCATGTGAAAATCGCCTGGTAACATCTTACATGATCTGTGTGAGACAGTCATTTGATGTAGACTCGAATGTTTCGTATTGATCATTCGATCACTTGAAAATTGCTTTGAAGCTAATAGTTTGTGTGAGACAGTTATTCCCTTCTTCTAAAAATGTTTCAATGATTGAATTGGGAGTTTAGAAAAAATAACCGTGATTAGATATATCACAGTATGCGTACTTGTATGTTAACTGTTGGAAGTTATTCCAAGTCCGGGAACCATAGTATGCATACCCGAATACGTACTGGTTGGTTTAATGAAAGTCCGGGAACTTAGTATGTGTACCCGTATGCGTACTAGCGTAAGCTCAAAGTTCCGGATACTGGTGAATCCAAACTTAGTCCGTCCACTTAGGTATGCGTACATGTTCGCATACTTGAGTAGGTTATGTTCTAAAATCGGTTTGTTCATGAACTAATACATATATATTTTAAGGAATGCAATCTTTTGCAAACCGTGGATATAATGTTCATGAATTGATTCGAGTGAATCAAAATCGATTTTGCTTCAATTGTGTCTTGTATACTTCTACGAGAATATAAACAATTGAACAACTCTTTAACTAGTTTCATTTGAGTCATTTGAACTCGTTGTGATTGAGATGAACAAGGTTGATATGAAAGTGTTCATATGGCTAACTTTGGTTAACTATTGTTGAGCCAACAAGGTGTACACGTTTAGGTACAGTTACCCATATCTAAATGAAGTCACTTTTCATTTGTGTGTAACAAGCTAAGTTCGATCTAACGGTTGAAAGATATTAGCTTGAGTCTAATTAGGTTTCATCCAACGGTGAACATTGAATGCTTTGTTACCAAGGTGACATTGATTGCAAACCCTGATTTGAAGACTATATAAAGGAGAACTCTAGCAATTGGGAAACCTAATCCCCACACCTCCTATGTGATACTAGTTGCGACTAGAGTCGATTCTCCTTTAATGTAGGTTTTTCCTAAAACCATTATAGGTTAACGACTTAAAGACTTCATTAGGATTGTGAAGCCAGACCCAACTATTTTCTCTGTATTTGCGTATTCTGATCTTGCTTTATTCTATCGTATTGAGTATTATCTTCTCTTAGATTTTCTCTTCTCCGATAGGCAAGATAAAAAGTAGTCACAAACATCTTCGTCTCATTGTTTGTGATTCCACAATATCTTGTTTGGCTACCATACGATTAAGATTATTGTGAGGTGATTGATATTACTAAGCTGTTCTTCGGGAATATAAGTTCGGTGTATCAATTGGTTCCTGTTCACCTTGATTTATCAAAAGACGAAACAAAACTCATAGGTATTTCCGTGGGAGACTTATTTATCTATTCAATAGACTTTTCTGTGTGGGACAGAGTGGTTCATCAAGTCTTCGACTTTGGGTCATAATAACTCTTAGTTGTGGGTGAGATTAGCTAAGGGAATCAAGTGCGTAGAGTCCTATTAGGATTCAGAGGCGTAAGGAAAGCGATTGTACCTTGATCAGTGTAAGATTGGTTAGGGCTCAACTACATTCCAGTCCGAAGTTAACCTGTAGTAGGCTAGTGTCTGTAGCGGCTTAAAACAGTGTGGTGTTCAAATCTGGACTAGGTCTCAGGGTTTTTCTGCATTTGCGGTTTCTTCGTTAACAAATTTTCTGGTGTCTGTGTTATTTCTTTTCCGCATTATATTTTCTATATAATTGAAATATCACAGATTGTGCGTAGTTCAATTAATTAGATAATCCAACCTTTGGTTGTTGAGATAAATTGATTGACACCTGGTCTTTGGTACCGTTCAAATTGTTTCACATAATAATCAGGCTCAAGGATTTTTATCTGTTTCATTTGCTGATTACATTGTAAAACAGAGATACAACTCTGAGATATATTTCCATTGATTGAGTCTGACTGTCTAGTTGATTTCTCTTGGCATTATATTGGAGTTTGTCCATACAGATTGCCTAAACGAAATATTTGGTGAGGTTGTTAGACCCACGCTTTTTTCAATTGGTATCAGAGCAGGCAAACACGTTTAAGACCTCATAAGCATGTGTTTGTAGCGATCTGACTCTATGGACAGAAGTGTTATCTCTATAAACGTACCGCCAGTCTTTGATGGCTCGAATTACTTATGGTGGAAAATTGCTATCCGTGCCTTCTTCAAGCGCGTGATTTTCAATCATGGGATTATGTAGTTAATGGCTATGATCTTCCGGAAGTTACAGAAGGCGATGTAATTGTTCCAAAGGATATTGGTAGATATGATGCTACCGAGATTCTTGCTGCAAAGAAAAATTCTGACGGATTAAATGCTATCATCCATGCCATTACCCCAGATCTTCAGCACCATGTGACTACGTGCTGAGCGATCAATGTTCTTCAACTCGTCTTCTTCTTCACCAGCAGAGAAAATTCTCTACAACTTTTCATGCAGCTTCTCCCAGTCCTCCATCCGGCCCCCAAACTCTCGACTATCTTCTAGGACTCTCCACAGATCATATATATACACAAAATCACGATTAAATCTATGTTTTCTTCACCCACAATCCACGGGATATTTTTCTTCTTTTCCACGAAAAATAATTCTCTGTGATATTTTCTTATCTTGTTGTCTGCCGTTGATGACTCTCTCATTGATATAGTAAATCACCAAAGAGATATTTTCCTTCTTGCCGGCCACGTATCTTCCATAATTAAGACAAAATATTTCCAAATATGTCTTCCCTGTTTTGATGAGACGAGTATGGAAACTTGATTATTTTCGACTAAACACACGTAGCTAATCTTGTTTTGAAGTAATCAAATCATTCCCGAGAGAAAGTCCGACCATATCTCCTCTCTGTTGCACGCAACTTCCCGAAATAAAAGCCAACAAAATTCCCAATAAACCCTCTTCTCTTTGTGTTGTTTATATATGTTGATTTCTGATTCTACACCCATTATCTCGCCTGTTTTGTCATAAAAGGACTAAACTGACCCAACTCAGTGAGAAATTCCGATTAAACCTCGCTAAATCCTCTCACAAGAGTTACGCAGCTGGCTGGATTTTGTTCCCGCCAAAATCCGTTTGAATGTGTAAAAGAAGGTGAACTCCCCTTAACCGGACTGGGGGTCCCTTTAGCACAATACCTTGGGGGTGCCCTTATCAAATTCCAGGAGTGCCTTTAGTAATTTCTCCCGGAAGTCCAAACACCACTTTTCGAGCCAATTTCTCCGCACATGTTTATTTCTCCAAAAATACCTACAAAGACATAAAATACTAAGATAAGTATAAAAATGGGTACCAACAATATAGAAAATCGAGATGGGTACTAACAATGGACACATAAATGCGTCTATCAAATACCCCCAAACTTATTATTTGCTAGTCCCGAGCAAATCAAATCTACAAAATAAAATCCTAACTTACTGTCGTAGGCATCGTGATTGCACTTTGCGTGTGCAACAAGCCTTTAAACCCCTAGGTGGCCCTAGTGGCTGAGTTATAGTCTCCAGAGGGTTTACTAGAGATATACCCACAAAACCTTTACTCCAAACCCGAGTTATCTATGCAGAACCTTAGAACAGCACTAAAGAACCTCCTTGGTTGGCATACTCTCATTGACTACAGGAGGAAGTACCCTGATGCGAAATTCTAATTGATGTACACGAGTTTGCACTCACATACTAAAATTCATATATAAGTGACAGAGCTCTACTCAGATAGTCGCACTATGGACATCAATATCCGGAATCAAACAAATCACATGAATAGATTAAGAAGATGGAAATAAAAATAGATGGTTGCGAATGGACGTCAATGCCAAGATGAATCCTATGACATAATGGATTGAGATACTGGTCTGGACTAATATCAACACACTGTGGCATATACAAGGGAACCAGTCGTCGATAATCCTAATTCTAGATCAACTCGTCTGGCATATACAAGGGAACCAGCGGTCGATTTTATTGAACAATTTATTCCGGCTGGTCTGATAGTCTGGTCTCAATTTATTTTCTTTTTTTTTCAACTTTTTTTTACATCTTTTTTTCATCTTTTTATTTATTTATTTATTTATTATTATTTTTTTAGTAACCCAATCACCTTATTTCAACCCAGCAAACATCAACATAAAAATTGTGCAAAAAATAAAAACAGAAGTAATAAGATGATTCCGAGATATGGTGAAACTATCATGTTATTTTTAACACCTGAGCTATGTGCTTTTATGAATAAAATCTATTAGATGTTTACATCCACTCAGATTGGTTCCTCAACTCCTACAACCAAAATGCGTACATCTACTTAGATTGGTTAGTGCCATCCTTAATAGGCATAAATTTCTAGGCTCTAGAGTTTATTGATGTAACTAAAAAGTTTCTCCCATACCCCCAAACTTAAATCTAACATTGTCCACAATGTTCTAAAGATGAAATTAAAAGCATGAACAAGTAGAAACTGTTACCATTTGAAGCAAAAGAGTTAAAGAAAGATATTACCATGTTGCATGAGCATGGGCTACCTCCCAAGAAGTGCTAAGTTTAAAGTCTTCAGCCAGACTAAGAAAGGATTAGTCACCTCATAAAATCATAAAGTAATAGCCGAAATATCTGTGGGTCATCAAAATCAAATAGAGCTATCACAAGTAAAAGGAATCTACAACATGCCAAGAAAATAAACAAATAAAGCATACCCTTGTCTAGTTTCCTGTTTAAGACAACTACATGTAGCTGTGGTTCAGGTTCACGTTCTATAACTGGGCCCAAATAAAATATTTTCATGGGTTGCATTTCCGCATACGTTAGATCCGAATGATCAAGTTCTAGAGTCTGGAAAAAATTAAATAAAAACTTAGAAGCACATAATAATAACCTGAATAATTGCAGATCCTTAAAGTCAATCAAATTTGACTTACATAGATGACCATAATTGAAATTAGTGGTCAATCTTAGGAAAATGTGTCGATTCTAATCTCCTAAAGGACTTAGGCTTAGTCTCAAAACCGAATAATTGACACATTTGAAAATCATACATACCCACAATTGGTTGAAAAATATTTGGTGGGAAAACAAAGTCAATCTGGGTACCATAGCCTAGGTAAACCACATCAACCAGAGGATGGGTTTCCAAAAACTGAACTTCTTCATGGACATCATTAGGTTCGGGAGGGCTAGTATGAAGGTAATCTGGCACAATGGTTGACGCATATATATTAAGTCTTAAGTGAGGGATTTCTGTAAGAGTCAAAGGTGAAGTACATGGAAAATGATGATCACCCCCAAACTTAGATTTTTGGGTGTCTATAGATAGACTGGCTACAATTTCCCTAATTTCTAGGTCTTCGGATTCCTGGAAATGGTCAATTGCTCCTTCTAGGTTATACTCGGGTGAAACATCCTCATTAATATTTGAACTCTCTACGAGTCTATCTTCTTTATCTAAGACTAATGTTTCTAAATCGCTAGACTCGAAAACAATATTCACAGGTGTTGATGGTGGCTTTCAGTTCATTATATATTTTGAGTAATGAGAAAGTAATATTATTTTTGACGCGCTGCGACACGCATCAACAAGCTCTTGATTTTCCATATTTTTGTCAAATATTACTCAATCCACCATATGGTTAACTGAGAAATTGTTCCCATGACCATTAGGTCTTTACGCCATATGTTATATATTACTATTTTAATAATTCCAAATACTGGACGTTTAAGCAAAAATCCTACTTGCTCATTCAAACAAATATTGAGAGTTTCAATCTAGATCAAATTACAAAATGCGGGGTCTAACAACCTCTCCCAATATTTCGATTAGCAATCTTTTTTTTTTTGTAAGTCCAAAATGTATTAATGAATAACAAGAGTTACAACAAAGGTCATAAGAAAAGAGGCAAAGCACCCCAAAAACTTACAACCTAATCAAAACGAAAATAGGATATATTTGGTAATTCAATAGACAAGATGAAATCAGGCATATTATCATAGCTAAGACCTTCACCTTCTTCCAACAAGCAACCCCTTTTGGCCATACAATCTGCCGCAAAGTTTGCCTCCCTATAAGAATGAATAAAGCGAATGGAATTATATCTTTCCTTCACAGCCACCCATCTTGTTCTGAAAAACCAAGGCACAACAGTATCATCACCGGAGAAAACCAAAACAACACTCATGGAGTCTGTTCTTATACAAATATTTCCAACTTCAAACTTAACGGCCCATTCCAGTCGAACAATAACACAAAATAATTCAGCCAAGTAGTTCGTTTGAACCCCAAAACCAATACTCATAACTCCAACCACATTAACATTGGCATCACGGACAACCACACCAGCACCCGCCCTTCCAGGATTACCCCGAGCCGCTCCATCACAACATAACATCAGCTCATTAACTTGCGGAGGCTCCCAAAATCATTCTTTGGGAACAACATGTTTAATCTGCCTATGACGAACTCTAAAGAAGGACAGAACCCAGAGGTCATCTTGAGAATTAAACATAAAACCCTTAAGCCGTATAAAATACTCTTGAATCTAATTAAACACTTTCTTTTGGAAAAATAACCAACTGACTCTTTGATTTCCATAGACAAACCCATTACGGGTCATCCAAAGCTCCGATCGAATTACTAGAATAGCAAGTAGCCATAAGTCCTTGACCATCCTACTCTTACCTTTTGTTGCCTTGTAAGAGGTTGTAAAAACCTGATGCGGAAGAAGTCCAAACACGTCCGAAATCCAATCCCAAGCTCTCGCCGCAAAGGTACAAGACCACAATATGTGATCCAACGACTCCTCTTGGCTGTTACACAGGCAACACTTATTAACAACTTGATGCTTAAATCTGCTTTTTACCTTGTCCAATGTTGCACACGCCCCTCGCAATATTTTCCAGTTTATGGCCTCAAGAGATGGGTGCACCGAAGGCCTCCACAAAAGATTTGTTCCCTCCAGAGCTGGATGCCTTGTACGAACCAATTCCTTGGCTGATCGAACTGAAAAATCCCTTTGTAATCTGGTTTCCACACCCTGTAGTCAGCACCTCCCATTGGTTTTTGAAGATTATTCAAATCTAGTCTAGCTTCCACCAAATTCGAACGCACAGTTTCAGTGAATACCCACGCCCCATGATGAATAAAATCACTTACCAAAATGTTGCGCTCCAGATTTTCATGCCCAATATAATCATCAATGCAACCATCCGCACACTAAGCATCAAAATACAAGGAAGTATTCCTGCCATCTCCAATCAATATCCTAGAGTTGAAATGAACTTCACTATGCACCCATTTAAAACCCGGAAATATGGATGATTTCATTTAACCTACCATCTGACCATTGCGACCAAAGAACTTTGCACGCAGATAACGCGCCCAAGCCTTTTTGGAATTACAAATATTCCAGCAAAGTTTCATAAGCATGGCTTTTTTCATAACCCGCATACGAGTAATTCTAAGGCCACCTTCATTATAAGGAGCACAAATCTTATCATAAGCAACCATAAAAGATCTACTTACTTGAGAGTCTCCCGACCACAAGAAATTACGAATAGCAGCCTCACATTGATGGATGAACTTCCTAGGCCATTTATAAACAACCATATTATGTATAGAATAACTCGCAATCACCGACTTAACCAGCACCACCCTATCTTGAAAAGAAAGCATTCTCCCCTTCCAACCTGCTAACTGTTCTTTAATCTTCTCAACCACATTGCTAATATGATGATACTTAACAACGCCTGGCATAACCTTCACCCCCAAATACCTATCCGAAAAAGAGACAATATTCATGCCTAAAAATTCAGCAATGTTAGCTCTCCTCCACAAAGAGCCTCCACCATAATAAATCTTGCTTTTTTCACGACTAACAGTTTGGCCCGAAGCACGTTGATAAGTACCAAGAAGAGCAACCAATCTCCTCAAACTTTTCATTTTGCCTTTGCAAAAAATCATGATATCATCTGCAAAAAATAAATGAGTTGGAGAAATACCTTTTCTGGTGACCATAGTAGACATACTTCCCTCACGAAATAATTTCGTGATTTTTCTACTTAAGACATCTTCAATCAACACAAAAATTAAAGGCGATAGCGGATCACCCTGCCTCAGACCCCTGTCTATACTGAAAAAACCCTCTGGGCTACCATTAACAAGGACAGAAATTCTAGCTGACCTTAAAATCTGCAAAATCCAATCATACCAAGCATCCGAAAAACCATTTTCTTTAAAAACAACCAAGATAAAATACCAACTAACCGTGTCAAAAGCTTGAGTAATATCAAGTTTCAAACCCACATTACCTTCCTTGCGCTTAATATGAAGTTCAATCACCATTTCTGAAGCTAAACTAATGTTCTCATGGATATTTCTACCCTTCATAAAAGACACCTGCTCCTCCGAAACCAAGTTACCCAGGACGCTCCCCAAACGAGTAGCTAGAATTTTAGTAAAAATCTTGAAAAAGAAATTACTAAGACCTATTGGTCTGAAATTCTTGAGAGTATTAGCACCTCTTTCCTTGGGCAATAACAACAACAAGCTAGAGTTTACTCCATGCGGAATAAATTTGTTGGTCCAACAAAATAAAATGGCCTTTACCAAGTCTTCACTAATGATTTCCCAGCAATGCCTATAGAAAAAACCAGCAAAACCATCCGGACCTGGAGCACTATCCGCTCCCAAGTCAAAAACAGCCTCATGAATCTCCTCCACAGAAGGCAAACGATCCATAAAATTACTCTCCTCAACAGTAATACTATCATGCTCTATATCAAAAAGAGAATTCTCCGGCACTGAATTATCCCCATTAAACTTAGCTTGATAATAATTCACAACCATGTCTCGGATTTGATCACAATCAGTAACCGTAACACCCGAATCATTAACCAACTCCGAAATAGTATTAGTACTTCTTCTCATACGAATGATATTATGAAAGAAGTTAGTATTACTATCCCCCTCCATCAACAATTGATTCCTCGATTTTTGCTTCAACATTGTCACCAATTGCATATGAATATCATTTACTTCAACTTGCGCATCCTTCATCTGATTTTGTTTCTCAACATTGAAAGGATCATCATCAGTCACCCGAATAGCTCCCTCAAGTCTAAGTTGAGCTTGTTTAAGCTTAACATGAACATTACCAAACACCACCTGATTCCACAATTTCATCTCAACCTTGAGCCGCTTCAATTTTTGAGGAAAAATAAAAGCCGGGGACCCAACCAAAGGAGCATTCCAACTATCTCGAACCATTCTCAAATCAACATGAAGAAACCACATCTTTTGCACACGAAAAGGAGCTTTTCGAGGTCTAGTATTTATAAAAGGATAGCCAATAAGGGGAGAATGGTCAGAAACTTCCCTAGGAAGAGCTTTACACCGCCAACAATTCAACCAAAATTCATTGATCACTGCTCGATCCAGTTTACTGATAATTCTTCTTGCCCCCGACTGCCTATTGGACCAAGTAAAATTACTTCCTAAAGCTTCCGCTTCAAAAAGACTATTATCATCCAACCTCAAGCATTATCTCTATTTAATGTACAAAAGTAATCTTATTACACTCAATACATTTTTAACGGATTTATATTCCACTAGTCCATAAGTGTATGCATTAACATTAACATTAAAATTATAATAATTAACTTATTTTAAATGTCATCCTTCAACTAGCATTTAGTTTCATTATTAATTGTACATAAGAGTGAAACGTTTTGAGCTCTCTGATTTAATATACGTTTCCTACTCCAAAATTACATAATAAAATTTTATTTATATATTTAATATACTTTCTAACATGCAAAACTTCATAAATCATATTAATAAATTCTACTTCCAATTAATTTATTTTTCTTTAAGTTCTTATATTTTCCAAGTTTTAGAAATCCAAAGCATTATTTTAAAATGACACACTTAATGATTATACGGGCTAACTAACTACTTGATTAAATATATATATTGGGCTTCCATACCGTTTGGCTCAATTTAATAAACCTAAAACCCGAACTAAAAATGCTGGGTATACATTCTTACCTCCTTCAAAGAAACTTTGTCCCGAAGTTTAAAACATGCTTACGATATCAAAATCATGTAAACGAAGTCACAAGTCAATATCCATTTTATCACACAATTAACTATAACACAAATTCCGACAAATCAATAGAATCCATATGAATAAAATTAAACAAACAACACAGCAATCACGTCAATCATGCATATCAATTTAATTGAATTTTATTATTATTATTATTTTCTTGTCCCATGTAAGATCTAAAGCCTAAAGCTCTGATACCAACTTGTAACATCCGTAACGCTTCGAGTTCGGATCTCCATATGGGTTTGACCCTGGCCCGGAACTCGTGGTGTTACACCTTGGTTCCCAAAGTAACTTGTGACCGGTTACAACTTGCATTCCAATATAGCTTGTGATCGGTTACACCTTGATTTCCAATGCAGCTCATGACCGACTACAACTAGCTATATTACATAGGCTATGACTGGTTATACCTCAAGTTTCAACAAATTTAAGATAGGTTCTACCATAGTCATCTTCCATTGGTCATCCAAAAGATATTCAATGAATAACAAGACCAATCCTAATTTCTCTTTCGATTATGAAAACAAGTTCATACATTTACTTCCTTAAACTAGTGTAAAGATACATAGTTTTCTAGGATGAAATTGTACACATATAATGCATACATAATCAAATAACTATATACAATAGATTGTGTCGATGTCGTATTTACGAAGTTCCAAAAGATAAGCGTTTATACTTCGTAATATGTTTTTCTTGATAATTTGATCATACTATTATGACCAAGTCTCATCACTAGAATATTATATACAATATATACAGCTTTCGCATGTTATGTTATACAATATATACATCTTTCGCATGTTATGTTTTCAATATAACATGACTTGAAAGATACGTTAGGAATGGAAACAAGATCAAGTCAATATTACTAACCTCAAGTGGAAGGATGATGTCGTCGTTGTAGCTATTACTTCTTCTCATTCTTCAGGTCTTCGGAGTAATTAATACTTGTATGTCTCAACATTCATGTACTTTCTAGTCTAACCTAAACGAAGTTGACTCTAATATTTAATGAAGCGACTCTAGATGAGTTTTGATACTAAAATATGACAACCAAACTTGGCATACCAACGCTTGGTGGGTTCAACCGAGCTATGCTCTAACATCATGAAACACTGGTCTTAGAATTCTTGCGGGACTGAGTCTCCTTGACTTAGAAGTCAAAACACGTCAAAAAGAGCCTAACACGCTTGCCGCAGTAAGCATGGTCGAACCCCACTGAACTATGCGGATTCTAGGACCAAAATAACTCAAAATCTCTTCCCAAAGGTTGATACAATCGGCATTGTCGATTCCCATTGAAAATAACCGGCTCTAGTGTTTAAAAACATGAATTGTCTTCTCGAAATAGTGTAACTTTCGGCATAGTTGGGAACAATGCTGAAAGTTGTGATGTAGATAACTTTTTCTTGTTTTAACTGTTTTATCCGTAATTTATTTGTCTGAGATCGGAATGACCTTATTCTTTTTGCGTTCGCTTCATATCTTCGTTCTCTACAAGATAGTGAGAAGAAATCATATTTTAATGTGTTACGTTTGGTCCTTCGTCCTTCTCCATTGGTAGACTTCATTTTCTTGCTTATTTTAACACTTTGTAGCTCATTATTTGATTATGGGAAAATTGGGGATATGCCCCAAAATGCGGTGTCATCTTGGGAATATGTCCAGAGATTCTAGTTTTCGGCAATATGCCCAGTCGTTCAAGTTTTCATCCAAAGATATTAAGCAGTCAATATGTGCACACATGTTAGATGATACGTGTGACTAAAAACACGCACACCCTTTTATCACATGTGTAAACCACATGGATAAAACTGAACCATCTTCTTCGTCGTCTTCCACCTTTAAGAATTGATACAAAAGTTCACATCATCATCCATATCAGGTTTAGTTGATGAAGGAAGTCTGGATATCTCCATATATCAATTCAAAATCACCCAAAGAAAATTCAACAAGATTATTATCTCCTCCTTCCTTTAGCAATAACATCGGGATCAATGTCCATGTTATTTTCCATAAAATCATTACTACAATCTTTTTCTATGAATATCTAACAAAAATAAGCATGAAAAAACACCATCTATTTACATTAATATGATATTAAACGATAATTATGAAAATTTTCATATACGAACTTGTTTGCGGGCAAAAACGACATGTTGGTTTTCTGCTAAACAGTGTTGGAGGAGGCAAGTGCTCGATGAAGCAAATCGTATGAACCCTTAAGCAAATGTACTTCACGGGGGTACTTAATTGAGTTCGAGAGACTAATCTGTAGGACCCTGGCCTAAACCAAGACAATGGTCGTTCCAGGTTCAATTCGGCCACAAGAGGAGGATAATGGTCGGTCTGTAGGGAGGGAAGCTGAGAATGTGTGGAGATCAATAGACATTGATCAGTTGATGATGTGATGTGTTGAACTGTTCTGAAGATGGATTCTCTGTGTAAACGAGAGGAATTCTTTGTAAATGTTTGATAATTAACTGTCGTAGTTTTTTTTTTGACGTTGAGTCTTCTGTTGTTCTGTTATCAAACCATAGGTTGAGAAACCTATTTATTGTAGAACATCAATCTCCTATAAGTGGTGACAGCTGAAGGAATTGTAAGAATGGGGAAGTGGGAGAACGTGCAAAAACCACTTCCACTTTGCGTGGAAGACTTGGTTGATTGACCATCCACTATTCCCTTTACTCCTTAACTGTCAGCACGACATACTCACATTTCTCATCTTGGATGTGCATCACATTACACATGTTGTAGGCCACCAGATCAAAACTGTAATACCCGCGTTCTTTTTATTAAAATATTAGGGTGCGAGCCCAATCCATTTAGATTGGAAGACTAGAACTAGCGCAATGTGGAGCGTTAAATCTAGTTGTTGTTGTGTTTCGGTTAAGAAACACTTGGATTTTGCTTGAGAAACTATATTTATCTTTGTGTGAGCCTGCCCGTAGCGTGTGTACGGATGCTAATAGAGTTTTTATACTAGAATTTGCGACAAAGTGACACTCACAAGTTGATGTGTCGATTTTTCATCAAAACAAAGGCATTTTGGTCATTTGAGTTTCTATGTTAAGGTTTACACTTGAATTTCGATTGAAATCAGGTCTTTCTTTTCACTCCTTATTCTCTTCTTCTCTGCAGCAAAAGAAAAGAAAATTTATCACAAAAACTTGAATTTGAAGGTAGAATTGCATCGTTTAATCGTTTGATTCGGTTTGATTTCCTTGGAATCATTTGCTTCTGAAAAGGTAGGAAAAATCATCTTTAAAACTATTTTGAATTGATTTTCATGATTTTTAATTCTTTGATTCCATAATCAATGGTATTTGAAGCTTCTTTATGCTCTTATGATGTTCTATATGATGAATTAGAGATGTTTAACACGTATTTGTGATTGTTCTTCTTCAATTTGATTTTAGGGTTCATAAGGAACTAATGGTTTCTCTTAACTTCATGTTTAAAATGATTTACATGTAATTTTATTTATGGGTTCTTTCAATATTCATTGGGTAATGATTTCTTGCATGTATTTCAATTCAAAGCACTTGCCCTAATTGTTAGAGCACTGCTCGGTCGAACTCGCAAGTGTTGCTATCTCAAGCTTGTTTATCAAGTTTAGTTGCAAAAAATATAAGTCTTGATTTCTAGTCTACTTATAGCTAAGTCTCGGACTAGGATAGAAAGTGTAGTTGAGCTCTAGACTCCACGGCGTTCATCATGCAAAGACGAAGAACTACTCAAGGAACCAGTGGATCTTCATCGACTAAAAGGTATGTGGAGACTTGAACTTATCTATCACTCAAAAGTATATCTACTCTATCTCCTATTTTGAGATAAAAGTCGTATTGCTATATAGACTTCGATTATACACATTTGTTATTTTGAGCCGAGTTTATCTCGCTTATCTATTTCTCGAAATATGTGTTGGTAAGCTTTCGCTTTGGCCAAGTTCATCTTTTCAAGTGACGAAAGTCATGTTGATTATTTCAATATCTTGAAAATCGCTTTGATGAAAAATAGTGTGTGAATAACCTCTATTTAACATCCTCTAATAATGTTTCAATGATTGAAATGAGAGTTTAGAATATATAACCTTGAATGGATATAAACATTGTATGTGAACTCATACTTGTGTAAGTCCAAAATCCTTGAACTAAGGTATGCGTACTTTACTGCTTCAGGATGTCCGGAAGCTAAGTCCGTGTACCCATACGCGAACTGCCGGAAGTTCACATCCCGTGAATTTCTGCTGGAGTTTGTGAACTGAAAACAAACTCAATCCGGGTACTTAAGTATGCGTATAAGTATGCATACTTGAGTGGGTTATTTTCTAAAAACGGTTTATTCGTGAACTAAGACATATATAAACTAATGAATGCATATTTGCAAACCGTGGCTAAATTATTCATGAATCGATTCGAGTGAATCAAAAACGTTTTTGCTTCGATTATGTCTTGTATACTTCTATGAGATCTAAGCAGTTGAACAACTCTCTAACTAGTTCTTTTGAGTCATTTGATGAACTAGTTATGGTAAAGATGAATAAGGTTGATATGAAAGTGCTCATATGGCTAACCATTGGTTAACTACTGTTGAACCAACTAGGTGTACACGTTTAGGTACGATTACACAAAACTAAATGAACGTGCATTTCATTTGTGTATAACAAGCTAAGTTCGATCTAACGGTTCAAAGATATTAGCTTGAATCTAATCAAGTTTTCATCTAACGGTGAATATTGAATGCTTTGTTACCAAGGTGACTTAGATTGAAAACCCTGATTTGGAGACTATATAAAGGAGAACTCTAGCAACTGGGAAACCTAATCCCCACACCTCTTGTGTGATACTAGTTGTATAAGCTAGAGTCGATTCTCCTTTAACCTTAGGTTTCTACCGAGACCCTGTAGGTTAACGACTTGAAGACTTCATTGGGATTGTGAAGTCAGACCCAACTATTTTCTTTGTAGTTGTGTGATCTGATCTTGCTGTTTCTATCGTGATTGAGTGCAATTGTAAGATTGGCTTGAGATTAATTTCTCCGATAGGAAAGATAGAAAAGTAGTCACAAACATCTTCGTCTCATCGTTTGTGATTCCACAATATCTTGTTTCGCTAGTCGATTAAGATTATTGTGAGGTGATTGATATTTCTAGGCTGTTCTTTGGGAATATAAGTCTGGTATATCAATTGGTTCCTGTTCACCTTGATTTATCAAAATACGGAACAAAACTCGTAGGTATTTCAGTGGGAGACAAATTTATCTATTCCTGTAGACTTTTATGTTTGATACAGATTTGTTTATTAAAGTCTTGGACTTTGGGTCATAGCAACTCTTAGTTGTGGGTGAGATCAGCTAAGGGAATCAAGTGCGTAGTATCCTGCTGGGATCAGAGACGTAAGGAGCGCAACTGTACCTTGGATCAGTGTGAGATTGATTGGGGTTTAACTGCAGTCCAGACTGAAGTTAGTTTGTAGTAGGCTAATGTCTGTAGCGGCTTAATACAGTGTGTGTTCAATATGGACTAGGCCCCGGGGTTTTTCTGCATTTGCATTTTCCTCGTTAACAAAACTTCAGGTGTCTGTGTTATTTTTTTCCGCATTATATTTTGTTATATAATTAAAATATCACAGGTTGTGCGTTGATTGAAATTGATCACAGGTTGTGTGTTGATTGAAATATCAACAGGTTGTGCGTTGAATCGATCAATTGGTAAATCCAACCTTTGGTTGTTGATTGAAATTGATTGATCCTTGAACATTGGTCTTTGGTAGGTTCAAGTTAATTTATCATGTATTCAATCAGGCTCGCAGATTTCTATTTGTTTGAGTCAGGATTGAATCGAGAAATTGAGATATAACTCTTTGATATACTTTTCATTAAGATTGAGTATGACTGTAAAGTTGATTCTCTTAAAAGTATATTGGAGTTAGTCCATACAAATTTCTAAGCGAAATATTAGGTGAGGTTGTTGTACCCCCACTTTTTCACTAATTTTATTCTTTCTCCATGAACAATTTAACTCCTACATGAACTTGTTATTCATTCATTTTGTTAAATGGAGTATTGGGAATTAATTCAAGTTCTGATTTTTTATCAAAATCAAGTCTTCAATGTATTTTTTGGCATAGCACATCATGTGTTTGTGAAAAGAAACTTAAATTTATGAAAAAGGGTATTGCTGTCCTGTTTTGTCGAGATGTTTTCATACGGATACGTACCTCAAAACCTTTTCCTGTTATTTTTATGTTTTAGAGAACTCTCTCATGTTTCTAAAGAGACCAAGTTTGCTAAATTCCGTTGTATAATGAATTTTACACGAATTTTCGACCGCAGACTACCAAAACTGAAATTTATGAAGAATCTGCATATATGTCTTGGTTTATTGAGATGTTTAAACATATCTATGTGCCTCATTACTTTTGGTTCTCATTTTATGCCAAATTGGGGTCTCAGCTTTCTAACAGAACCAAAACTTCTGAATTTCAGTTTGTAATGAATTTTGTACGAATTTTTGAATGTAGACTGCCGAAACTACAATTTTTCTGAGAAACGTGATTTCTGTCCTGTCTTGCTGAAACACTTTGGCACAGATATAAAACTTAATGATTTTCCCTATAATTTTTATCTGAAAGATTATGTTTTCTTCTTTAAAATGAGCCAAGAAACACTCGTTTCCGTTTTGTAACGAAGTCTGCACAATTTTTTGAAAACAGGTTATGCGAGTTGCAATTTCTGAAATTTTTTGTTGTTGTTTTATACTTGCATCTCTAGTTATTTAAACTACTGAAGTTATTCTTTTGTTGGTAATCCTTACATGATTTAATATCTTGTGTCGTCTTTAAAGTGGTAAGATTTGTTGGATTTTAACTTGCGTCAAAGCCCGTGGAAATTTATGAGTGTAAGTGGTTTAAAACGGATTTTCTGCTCAAACCATTGGTTTGATGCAGTTGACGATTCAGAGTTTTGCCCAGCTTTATGTTTTAATACTTACCTGTATTTATGCTTTTGTTTTATGCAGGAAAAGCTAAGATAAGTTGCCTCTATGGTTTATAAATTGAAATTGATATTTGTTGATGGTTTGTTCGATACCTTTTTCTTCTTTTTTTGCTTAATCACACAATTTTATTAATTAAGAGAACCAAAAAGTATTACAAGCCCATTAAAGAAAAAATTGAAAATCAGGCCAACTATATAGGCCCATGACCAAATCTCTCATCTTAAAGATTACAAGACTCAAAAATGAACTTTTGCTTAACTGAATCTATAGTACTCTACCTATGGCATTTCAATTCTAGCAAGAGCAGCTGGTCTCCCTAAGCATATTTGCCTCTCACCTGCAGCAAGCAAAGCTCTTTTTTGCCATGGTGTCTGCAGAAAAGTTAATCTCCCTAAAAACAATGACAAAAGATTATTGAATTGATTTTGCTAAGAGCTTTCTTCCATCTCATTCTTATAAACCAAGGGACTTCTCCTTTGACAAACTCAGCTACAATGGTTTTGGAATCAGAATTTATTATAACATTCTCTATCTTCAGCTCTACTGCATAGACTACTGCATAAGTATCAGCTATATAATTAGTAGCAACTCCAATTCCTCCTGATAGAGTCCCCAACACTTGACACAGATGATTTCTAATTACAACACCAAAGCCTGCAGTTCCAGGATTTCCAAAAGATGCACCATCACAACAAAATAAGAAATATCCTCTATTTGGTGGACTCCAATAGCAAGCTGTGATTTTATGAAATTTAGTCATTCTAGTTCCCAAATTGAAGAAGTCAATTACCTGTTGATCAAAATTATGATTCCATCTGTTACCTTTCATTCTGAAACCACCTTCAAAGACTGTTCTTTTAGTTATACACTTGAAGCTCTGAATTTGGTAATGTGTTGTCAAAAATTCTCTTGTTTCTTTGAAACCAGAGATCTTTGATCACAACACAGCAATTTATTATCCAAGTTTCTTTAACAAGTGGACTTTTGTTTTTTGTACTCAGCCAAATATCTTGAAAAGATTTAGGAGCATTGAAATTAAAAATTGCGCATAAGCAGTTCCAAATTTCCTTACTGAATGTACAATTCCATAGCAGATGCTCCATACTGTCTTGGTCTTCTTCACAAATACATCATTTAGATGCAATATTATACCCTTTTTCTACCATTTTAGCATCATCTACATAAATACCTTGCACCACTTTCCATACATTGCTGGCTATGCTAGGATGTAAGTAAGAATTCCAAACAAATTTGGAAAATTGTTGCAGTATTAATTGCAGAAAAGGTAGTGAAATTACCTCTTACTTCTCCACTCCAAATTAGTATATCTTGCCCTCCACCAACAGTTGGTAGGCTGTAAGGATGAAGTATTTGCCGCGTGTCTACTAGAATTGCCCAAGCACCATTATGCATAATATCTGCAACCTTTTTCTGGATATTTTGCTTTACATAGTCTGTCAAACCACAATGATGAAATAAAGGGGAATCTCCAATCCAAGTGTCAAACCACAGATATATGTCTTTGCCATCTCTTACACACCATCTAATGTTATCCCTGAGAGATTCCCAAGCCCATTTTAGGCCTGGCCAAACTGATGAAAGTTGCCAGTTGGTTGTCCATTGCTGATTTTTATCCTTGAATTTTGCTTTAAAGAAAAGTGCCCATTCTTCATTGGAATTTATGATTTTCACATCATCTTCATTAGCAATGCCTTTTTGATAATTTCAAGCCTCTGAATTCCCAAACCCCCTTCCTAATAAGGAGTACAAACTTTCTTCCATGATGGAACCATGTATTTCCTAGTTTCACCATCACGTGACCACAAGAAGTTTCTTATGATTTTTTCACAGATCTTAATTACTGATGCAGGCCATTTATAAACAACCATATTGTATATATGAATGCTACAAAGAACTGATTTAATGAGGACCAATCTGTCATTGAATGATAATTATTTTCCTTTCCAAGTAGCTAACTTCCTTTGAAGCATTTCAACCATTGGCCATACTGTGGAAGCTTTCACTCTGCCAATAGTAAGAATGACTCCCAAATACTTATCTGGAAATTTACTTATCTCCATTTTCAGAAGTTCTTTAATTTGAATTTGCTTAACTTCAGAAGCTCTATCTATAAATAGCTTTCTTTTATCCTTATTTATAATTTGACCAGAACTACCTTGATATTCTTCCAGTAGCCACATTAGATTTTCAATACTCCTCTTGGTCCCATTACAAAACAAGAACACGTCATCTGCAAAGAACAAATGGGTATGATGAATCCCTTTCCTCACCACCATTGGGATAATCTTGCCTTCATTAACCATTTTTGTGATGCACCTACTTAACACATCTTCCATGAGGACAAAAAGAATAGGGGACAAAGGGTCTCCCTGCCTTAATCCCCTTCCAACTGAAAAGAAACCATTTGGACCTCCATTCATCATCACTGAAATTTTTGCTGAATTGAAGAGAGTAAGTAACCAGTCACACCAGGATTTAGAGAAACCATATTTACCTAAAGCTTGTAAGAGAAATTTCCAGCTAACTGAGTCATAGGCTTGGTATATGTCCAGTTTAAGCCCTATGTTTCCTCCTCTTCTTTTCTTCTTCATCTCATTTACCAACTCAGAAGCCAGCAGGATCTGTTCTTGGATACATCTACCTTTAATGTAAGCAACTTGTTGAGGTGAAACTAGCTTAGTCATTAGACAGCTCATCCTAGTTGTGATAATTTTAATGAAAATTTTGAAACTTACATTGCTTAGGGCAATTGGTCTAAACTGACTTGGTTTTCCTGCACCTTCTAATTTAGGAAGAAGTACTAGAAAGTTAGAATTAAGACCTTTTCGTATGAACTTTCTTTCCCAGCAAAATTGTATTGCTTTTACAGCATCTTCTTGTATGATGTGCCAGCATGCTCTGTAAAAACATCTAGAAAACCCATCAGGACCCGGGGAGCTATCAGGATCCATGTCAAAGATTGTAGATTTGATTTCCTCTACAATTGGAAGTGAATTAAGCATGTCTTGATCTTCTTGAGTAATAACATTAGGAATGACTTCTAACAAAGATTCATTTATTTTAACATCTTGAAATTGAAATTTTTGTTCAAAATGCTGAACTAAAGTTTCTGCAATCTTGCTCTGCTCAGTGATAATATCTCATTTACACCTTCTAACTCTGCAATGCAATTTCTGGCTTGTCTGATTTTTAAGTTGGCATGAAAGAAACCAGTATTTGCAGAACCTTCTTTTACCCATTTGGTTCTAGCTTTCCGCCTTAACATAGTACTTAGATGAACTTCCTTTGAATTATAATCATTTTGAGCCTTTACCAAGTTGTTTAGACGGTCTGCATCAAATGGATTATTGTCTGACCTGATCATTGCTTCTTGAACTGTTTTCTCTGCTTCTTTAATTTGTGTATTAATATTCTCAAATACATTCCAATTCCACTCCTTGAGAATCTTTTTTAATCTTTTTAATTTCCCTTGAAAAATATAGGTTGGATCTCCAATTAAATCTTCAGACCAACTGTTAGAAACAATGTCCATAAAACCTGGATGAGATAACCACATCTTTTGAAATTTTTGAGGAATATTCTCTGGCTTAGGAATGTTTTCCCTTCCTCCCAAAAGAGGGAATGATCTGAAGCAATTCTTAAACCAACTTTATAAATCCAATCTTCATACTTTTGAAGCCACATTTGGTTTAAAACAGCTCTATCTAAGCTACAAAGTATTCTTTTGTTACGATGCTGACAATTAGACTAAGAATGTTGTAACCCATTTTTTTAGAGATTGTAACAATTCACATTTATCAAGACAATTTGTAAAATCCAACATTGCACTTTTATTAGGAGCTCTTCCACCAATCTTTTCATCGCAAGAAGTAACTGAATTAAAGTCCCCAATTGCTAACCAAGGCTGCTGTAAATTACTGATTAACTTCATTTCTGACCATAAAAATCTTTTTTGAACCACCCCAACATGAGCATGAACCCCAAAAATAAGAACACCACCAATGTTGAGTGTTATCATTTGGATTGACATAGAAATTACTGTTGGAACATGCAAATTTTTATTCCAAAACAACCATATATATTTTTTTATTTGAGACTGAATTGTGAATTACCATGTTATGCATACCAGGTAAATTCAACTTATTACAAAAGGAGGCACTTCAATGTATTTTTGGTTCAGCAACAAAGACTAAAGAATGATTGAATTGACTTATTAAAGACCATAATTTATTTTTGGGACCTAGGTCTTTTAAGGCCCCTAATGTTCCAATATAGGACTTTCATTGTTGAGATTGGAGGCCTTTACTGCCTCCTTTCCCTAGGTATTTCCTGAAATTATATTTACCTGGAACTGGTACTGGATGAGAAGTTACCTTTGGATTTACTTTTTTTGTTTGAGTTTCTGAAGTAGATGAACTTGCAGCTGCAACAGCAGAAGGTTTCTGAATAACTTTGGACCATGAAGTAACATGGACTTGCTCTTATGAAACTGACCCATTGGTACCATTTATGTATTTGATAACATTATTTTCCAAATAATTTTCATTAACAATTTGAAGTATTTTGCAGGTGGAAGAGAAACCAATTCATCAATGTTTTGCTCTCCAGAATCTTCTTGCTGCAATGAACCAAATCTTTCTGAAGTAATTTCAACTGAAGTATTGGAGTTTTGAATAGTCTCAGTAGGAATGTTAATATGAGTGACTGGTGTTTGACAGATATCAAACTTCTCCAAAACAGTTTTTGGTGAAGTACTTTTAGTAACCATCTTTGGACTCTCCTCTACTTGCTTGATGATACTAGATTCAGGTGTTTGAATCTTCTTTGCTCTACATTCAGCCTGTGTATGACCCACAATTTTGCAGTATGGACAGAACTTGGGTAGATTGGTAAGAATAACTCCTTGCAAGAATCCTCCATTTGTAGTCTTGATCCAGAGTTTGTTTGGAATTGTTTTTGCTATATTAATCTCAACAAGCACTTAGCATAATATCCACCTTCATAATTCAGAGTTGTTGTATCCACTTTTACCGGATTTCCAAGAGCTCTGCTAATGGTGAAAAGGGTTTTTTCATCCCAATATTCCAAACTGAGACCAGGATAATGAACCCAAATCATTGCAGAAGAGGTTTTTTGATTTTCTGGCCTAAAGTTTGGCATCCAATTTCTGACTCTTAGGGTTTGATCACGAATCTCCCATTTGCCCAATTTGATATGATTCTTATCTTTAACATTATCTAATTTGATTATAAAATATCCTTTTCCCAATAGAATTAGTTTACATTGACCAACTAACTTCCATTGTTTCTTCAAAAGAACTACAACATCAGCAAATTTGATTTGAAGAAAATGCAGTCGACCAATTAACGAAATTTTCCAGGATTCATATCTATATATCACCATTAATATCTTGAACAAGATCAATCAATGGATTACCTTCATAAGAATTCACTAGATCTACTACTGAGGAATCCATTTCGCTAATAGTTTTGTTTTCCATAAAAAAATTGATTTAACCAGAGACAAACAAAAACTACCAAAGATAGAGCAACATATTAACTTCAATCATTAGAGAAGTTATAAGAAAACCACCTGATTGAATGAGATTTAGTACTCAGAAAACGATGAAGATGAAAGAAATTTTTTTACCGAGTCGATCGCCGATTTGCAGAGCTCTGAGTCAGCCAGCCTCCCAGAACCAAAAACAAAAGTTTACAACAAGAATCGGTTTGTTTGTTCGATACTCGTACTTAACGATGTTTGCGAACTATTTATGAAATGCGTTGAGCATCCTTTTGGTTACGAACCATACTGCTGAGTTTGTCGGGCCAGTAAGGGGCAATCCATATTAATGGTGACCTATGTAAGATCGTCCGGACGATAGGTTAGTTTTCTGATAAACTACTACAATTGGTTATTCGGACCTTCACAGTAGATTATTGCGAACTCACTGGTTTTAGATGATTTCGATTGTGCTCAACAACTTAACGCATTGTTTATGATTTGTACAATTTGATATCTCATCGTTATTGTATTTAGGCATTCTTTATACTCTTGTTATCGTATCGTTAACTCTCTACTGGGCTGTGGCTCACCCTTTTGTTTTATTTTGTTTTCCATATAGGTTGAGGTTGGATTGAAGCAGTAAGCTTGCTTAATATTGGGGCATTGAGCTTTGGGGTCAAAGTGAGTACATCACTTTGTGGTCATGTGTATCTGGGTTGGTTTATGAAAAAGGATACTATATTTTCCTATTGTTTTAGTTCCTGAAAACGATTCTATCTTTTCTTAGTGTTATAGTTTCCTACTGTTTTGGTTTGTAAAACTTGTTACCTTCCTTTCTTGATATTGTTGTTTGTAAAAAGAGGATTATAATTAATAAGGGTGGATCATATTTAATTGGTTTCATGTCAGCTATCTATTGTAACATTTATCGTGTGGCTGATATCTTGTATTTATGGTTAATTGTTTTTTCAATGGAAATAAACTTTCGTGTATTATTTAATAAATCATAATCTTACTCTTGTTTACAAACTGTTTTCACCCCAAATGGCAGCTCGGAGAATTTGGAACTTGTCAGTTGACCGAACTCCACGGGCGACTGGAAGCAAATTTTTTTCCGAGACGTCACAAAAACCCTAGTGATACCCCCCCCCCCCACCCCATGTGACATGAATTCATGTCTCATGTGAAAGTATGTTTTGCAGACGTGTGGTCAATTTTTGACCCAAGACTATGAGTCTTAATCGATGAATTGAATAGTTCATGGTTCAAGGTGATGATGGATGAAGCATGTAGTGCTTGCTGGAACAACAACATGCTCTGTGGACCATGGACATTGAATTAGGTCACTTGACCGTGACATATCATTATGCTAGTTGAAGCAGTAATGATAGTCAAATGACTATTATGCTAGTTCAAGCAATAATGATAATCAAACGACTTGGATATGGTTTAATAAGATTGCTAGATAAACCATGTTGGTGCACTGAGCACTTAGACATAAAATCGTATGAAATAATTACAGAAGGTTCATCTCGACCCGTATGTCATGGGTCAGTCGAATGACAAGGAGAGAATATAATATTGAAATAATACTTCACTGACGAACTAAATTTTGGTTGATAAACAAAAAAAATACTGATAGCTGGATTAGTATGAAATTCTCGAATGTTGATAACTGAATCAACATGAAAAATATTGTTTTGCAGAGCAATTGATAGTTGAATCAATAAAATAGTGGAAATGTTATAAATACCCTCCATATTGGTGGGCCTTGTATGAATGCCCCCGAGGGTAAAAGAAAAGCTCAAAAAAGAAATATATTTTGTTAAATATATAGTTTAACCTTTTGTATCTTTTACATCTTCTTATTTGTTTATTCATCAAACCCATCAGAAGAAATATAACTACCACAATATCCTATTCTTCCCTAAACCCACCGCTATCATCTCCATCGCCACCATCAATTCCTCCCATATCCCATCACCGCCACCACAATCACAACATCTAGTACTGAAATCCTCATCACACCGTCGCCTGATAAAGAACAAACAGATCTTGGAGTGAATTGATTTGTATCACCATCAGTTCCTTCCAAATCCCACCACCGCCACCACAATCTAGTACTGAAATCTTCATCGCCGTCGTCGCCTGATGAAGAACAAACAGATCTGGGAGTGAATTGATTATCTTCTTTCTATTTTTGGATTTGTATCTCCGTCCAATAAACCGAAATTCAAGCCTCGTCGATTTCTAAATTGGTGATGGAAATTAAATTGCATTTAGGTGTTATGTTGCGTATGGTTGTTAAAGCATAGCTCGGTTGAACTCACCAAGCGTTGGTATGTCAAGTTTGGTTGTCATATTTTAGTGTGTCAAAACTCATCTAAAGTCGCTTGATTATATATTAGAGTCAACTTCGTTTAGGTTAGACTAGAAAGTCTAGGAATGTTGAGACATACAAGTATTACTCCGAAGACCTGAAGAATGTGAAGAAGAAGCGAACTAAAACGACAACATCATCCTTCCTCTTGAGGTTAGTAATATTGACTTGAACTGTTTCATTCCTAACGTATCTTTCAAGTCGTGCTATATTGAAAACATAAATGCGAAGCTGTATATATTGTACTAGGGTATCACTCGTGCCAAAACGACACAGGCTATTTCACAGAGGTCTAATCTGTGTAATGTGTTCTTTATGTAACTACCAATATAGACGGGATATTTCGCAGTATCGTACTATGAATGTATTACGACACACTGTATATTTTTCTAATGCTTCAAAAAAAAAAGGAATATTATCAATATACCCCTAGTATGAGACCCCTTGAAAAATACCCTTTCTAACTTAAATTATACCCCTAAGCTTAATACATTACTAAAATACCCTCTTTTGTATAGTATATATACAAAACCACTAACCAATATTTAAAAAAAAAGAAAAAAAAAAGAAAAGAAAGAAAAGACTACCTCTACTGCCCACCGCCAACCACCACCACCACTGTCCACCGCCGCCCACCACCACCACCGACGACCACCACCACCAACCACCACCACCGACGACCACCACCGCCGACCACCACCGTCCACCACCGCTAACCACCAACCACCACCACTGTCCACCAACACCGCCAACCACCGCCGCCGCTAACTAACACCACCACTGTCCACTACCACCACCACCAATCACACCGCCGCCGCCTATAACCGCCACCCACCGCCGCCGCCAACCACCATCGCCGCCAATCACCACCACTACCATGTGGAGTCAACTTGCTGAAGTTGTGTCCATATCGGAGGCAACTAGCTCAAGTTGTCTCCAAAAGTGGAGGCAACTAGCTCAAGTTGTCTCCATTAAATTGTGTATAGGAACAAGTTACAAAACAAAAAGGAGCCAACTAACTCAAGTTGTCCCCGAATCTAAGGCAACTAACCCAAGTTGTCTTCAAAAGTGAAGACAACTAGCACAAAGTTGTCTTCAAAAGTGAGAGCAACTAGCCCAAGTTGTCTCCAAATATGGAGGAAACTAGCACAAGTTGTCTTCATATATGGAGGCAACTATCACAAGTTGTCTCCAAAAAATAAAAATTATACACAAATAAGTGAACCTAGTGTGAGTCGAACACACATCTTCTGACATATAGTCAGTTGTGCTACCATTGCACCACATATTCGTTTATACAAAAACAACATATCAAAGTCACATACCAGCATCTCTCGCTTCATATCTCTTTACCGAATTAGCACATTTTCAATTGCAAACCCAGTAAGCAGACTCACACATTCGCCAAACCATCAGTGCTCAAGCAACTATCAGACAACACCATATCTTCCATCTATGATACTGCAACTCTACCTGCAACAGCTTCATGACCACAACAATCTATGCACACTTGCAACATGAGCCAATAGCTGCAGTCACTTCCATGCCCCTACTCAAACACCATCAGTAACACACAAGCAGTAACAACTTCTTGTTCTTCTTTCACTTCCTGGATACATATTGAGTTCCTGCTCAACTTCCTAAGCATTCATCTATCCTCTTAACTTTAAAGCATGAGCATCAGCAGCACAACCATCATCAGCAACTCAACACAACCTTGTGTTACCATTGCACCATAAATTCGTCACAACTACTCTAAGATATATGTATAAGATAATTTCAGATGAACGAATGGACCCAAAAACATAACCAAGTTGCCTCCGAACTGGAATCAACTAGCTCAAGTTGCCTCCAAAAGTGAAAGCAACTTTCTCAAGTTATCTCCAGAAAAAGGAAGCAACTAGCTCAAGTTGTCTCCAATAGTGGAAGCAACTTGGTCAAGTTGTTTCCAAAGTTGGAAGCAACTTGATGAGGTTGTCCAGGGTTACAATTACTTTACCTTCCCGATAGAGCAGTGGTGATCGCTGCAAATATTTCAAGTTTTAGAAAATCCCATGAAGCTTGCAATTTAGCCTTGCCTAGAAATCAGCTAATCCATTTTCCAAACCTGCATAATCCACTGCATCTCATTGTTATGCCACGCAACATCCTAACACATTTCATGCAAATCACTCTAGTACCTCAACCCATAACACCTCACCTCAGCTCCATGAACTACAATCTCTGACATTCCATCAGGCCACTACAAAACTATCATCTCCCTTTAACCATCAATATCATCTCAACCCATTCAGCTGCAGAGCTTACACATCAATACCAGCTGCAATGTTAACTCCTAACATACATCTATCCTTGCAGCTCAATTCTTGATATTCAGGCCACCAACAACTCCATATTATTGCAGTAACAAATTCATAACCATTATTTCCCAGCTTCACCTCAACTGCAAACACTACATAGCCGCACCAGCTCCAACATCACTCCACAGTCCAGCTGCAATTTTCAGTTTCAACACACAAACCTGCACATCATATCCGACAACACTTTCCACCTTCAATAACCTAAATCAAACCAACACCATCTGAATCTTCAGACTTAGCCACTATCCCAGCAAACTGCACCACTAGTCCCAGCCATTTTGCATCTTGTCACACAACTGCAGCACCAGATTCAACCACCTGTAATTCCATCTTCACCATTACAACCATCTTCTGCAGCTTCATAATCTATACCATACAAGCAATATACACTCCCTTTTACACAACACCAATTCAAGTATCCTCCCTTTTACACAACACTAATACAAGCCGCAACTACCTCAAATCACCACCAGTAACAGATTCAAACCAGCACCATTCTCATTACCACCACCATCTCAGCCACCATCAACTCTTCTCTGATTCCATACGAACCCATATCTCGACCTCTTACAGCGAACCCATATCAAAACTTGATTTCCACCTGAATCAAAATCAAGAAAAAGTAAATTAAGATTCATAACAAAAATTTCATGAATAAATCTATAGTTGTTAAATTTCAATCAATCAAACATGAACCAAATCAAAATCTATAATTGCCAGAAACCGTAATCCAATACCTAAAATTCTATCTCAACCTTTTGAATCATCAACTGATGTAGAAATTACATTTAAAACGAGAAGAAAAAGAAGATTAAGAGCTCCTGAATCTGATTATGCTTATGAAGTTTGACTTCGAGATCTGATTAAAATCGAAAACCTAAATATCGATCTCCACCACCATTTTAGAGCCGACGGAGATTAAATCTCAATTTGTATCATGAAATGTTATCGATGGTGGCAGAGAAACGACGATTATGGTGATGGTGGTATTGGGGATATGGTGATGTTGGTAATGGATACGGCGGCGGAGAAACGGTGCCGATAGTGGTGGTTGTGGTGATGGGTGAAAGTGGAGGAGAGTAGTGAGAGAAATTTCTAATCTCAAATGAACAACGAAATAATTCGATGATGTTTTTCTTTAAACCTCAATGGGTATTTACGGAATTATTAAAAAAATTAGTTTCCTTCTAAAAGTCTAGGGGTGTATACATAATGAATAAGGGTATCTGTGCATGACCCTTGGATAGTTGGGGTGTTTATAACATTCCCATACAAAAAAAAAACACATTCTAAGGGTGGGGACGCTATGCTTATGTCCGCAAATGATTTTTTTTATTTTTTTTTAAATAAACACTGTAAAATGATTTGATTTAAAAAAAAATTGTTTTGTCATTGTCATTAGGTTTTGACTTGATCGTAATTCAAATGATGTTTTGTTTCATCATTAGGTTTTGACAAAATCGATAATGCTAGTTTCTTCGAATTCAAATGATGTAGTACCATTTTCTTAATCGCTATTGCATATTACAAAACAATTTCAATAATTGATTTCCCCTATCTCAATGATCTTTCTAATTGCATACATTTGCAAGCATATCTCAGTAATATCTGCTCCACCAAATCATTGAGTATACTTAGCAAGGGCGGAAAGGTCAACATCATTTGCAATAGGGGATTCCTGAGGCAGGCAGGCCTTGAAGATATGTAAGAGAGAGGCGTCATCAGGCAATGGAATATAGATCAAATGATCAAGATGCCCTGGCCTTAAAAGTGCAGGATCAGTGATATCAGGCCTGTTGGTAGCACCAATAATGAAGACAGACTTTTTTGCTGACATTCCATCCAATGATCTCGCATATCCTTTTCTGCTAAATATTTTGCCTGGAAAGAGAACAGAAAGCATGAGTACATTTAGGTAAACTAACTATCCATTTTAAAAGGAAAAGATCAGATCACCACATGCTCAACTGTTCGCTGACGCCTTTTAGCTGATTAAATTTTGCTCCTCCTTGATATCTCTTGTCAACATTGGACGTTGCACAATGAGAAAAGTATTAGGAACGATCATAAAAATAAATGAAAAATGAATGCTATTGTTGATGGGTGAAAACTACTCCTGCAGAATTTAGTAATTTGGGGTGTGGATGAGGAATGAATCTAAACCTTCAATAAATGCACTGCGCGGTGAGTGCTTGTAGATTCGAGAGATCAATCTGTGCAAGTCCGGCCTAAACCAAGAAATGGCCGTTCCAGACTTGTTTCGGTCACAAAGTGAAGGAGATGGGGTTGATCTTAGGGAGGGAAGCGAAGAAGGTGTTGAGATTGTGAAGGTGTTGGCTTGCTTATGACTTGTAACAGAAAGATGAGCAGGCTTGCGGTTGATGCAAGCAGGCTCTGGGTGTTTGAATACGATTTGTATTAACACTTTGTTTTCTGTCTCGTCTGAACTCGTGTTGTTCTCCGTTATTCCCTTGTTCTTGTTGTTGTTTGGAAATAGGGCGGAGACCCTATTTATACAAGTCATTGAGCCTCATTCACGTTTCTCGTGGGAAGTGGAGGTAGTGGAATGATGGAGTAGTGGAGTTGTGTGTCGGTAACACACGACCGCCTTGCCCACTTTTCCTGTTCATCTCTAACCGTCCATGACTTCCTAACACGTTCTTGTGATGGCGCGTTGCACGCCGCACGCCGTAAACCGCCGACCAATACCCCGTATGTATCCCCGGTTTGTGACATGATTGATATTCCGGAATGTGGATCGTGGATCCATGAAAGATAGCATGTAATGTCAATTGAATAACTGCGTTATTCGAAAGTCGATACTTGTGAAGTATCGTGTGTATTTTATGCAGTGCGCATTACGGTGTGGTACAAAAGATGGGTAATGACTCCTCACTAACCAAATAACTCCCGACCGTGGTTGTATAACCAAGTCGGGTGAGGTCGGACGGACGAGATGATGTTTGAGACACTCATCTCGCGACCGTTGATGAAATTAGGGTTTTTAAAGAGGTGCGCAAGCATCACTCTTTAGCTTGGTCGAAACCAAGCGTGGGAAGGATTTTGGAGAGGACCGACCATACATGCGTGTTGGCGGTATGATGGTGTAGGTGCCTGTATTCCGTTCCCTCATGAAAGCGCGATCCGGGGCCACTCGATTTGACCGTCAAAGAGGAGTGGTCGAGATTGATTTTGCGATAAGAGTTTGATACCGCAAGAAGCCGCGCGCCATACCCTTTTCCGGCGCATTTTCCAAGACGACCTAGCTTGGTCGGTCTTGGCCGTTGGTTTGGACGTGTGGACGGTAGGCTGATGTTCACGCCTATGTCTTACCGTCTCATGAAACGTGATCTAAGCCACCCACCCGTCCGGTGAAGTTGAGTGGTCGAGATCGATTTGCAATTTGGGAAGTGTATCCACGCATGTTTGAGCGGGCGTTTTGGATTGGCCGGGCATGATATGCCTTGGCCGACCGCATGAGGAGGTAGATGGGTTCACGGTGGTCATGCTTTGGTGTGACCCGACCCTTGCTCAATCTAATCTGTGACCCTCCATTCGTGCCGAGAAGATGGACGCGCGTGATGGCTTGAACCCTATTTTTGGCTTTCAAAGCCGCGCGACCATGCCATTTCGGTGGACGATTGTGTTGCAACCAACCATGGTTGGTTTTGACCGACCGGTCAAGTGTGTAGGCGGTCACATGGTGATTGTGTCGACATGTTCCGGCCCTTTGAGTCTACATCTACACCTTCCATCTATACCGCGAAGATGGATGGTTGAGACCGTTTTGCGGCACATGTAATATGCCGCAAACCCTAATTTAGGTTTTCCGCCCATAATGCTTGGTATGGACGGTTTCTTGGCGAGCAAAGGCCAATGGTCGACCATGCGGGGTCGGCCGCGTGTGTATTCCATACCCGCTTGGGGTGATGGAATTGATCCGGGGTCATCCAATCATGCTTGTGGAGTTGGATGGTCTGCGATCGATCATATCCCGACCGATATGGTCGGTCTGGGATGCTCAATCGGGCTAGTATAACACACCGAGAGGGGCTCAATCGGGCTAGTATAACACACCGAGAGGGCTCGGGCTAGTATAACACACCGAGAATCGGCACATGTACGGGTATTTCGTACATGGTTTCATTATAGTGCTTGGAGGTTCGTGTTATTCAGTAAGAGTAACACTCGGTCGTCATGCCACACCGATAATGAGTACGAAATACAAGGCTGATATGAAATTCACAGGAAGGGATTGTTGCTACATGCTCCAACCTGGAGGAATTTCATGTATTCACAGAATGGGATTGTTGCTACATGCTCCATTCTTGGCGAATTAAGTGAGGAGTATCCGTCACTTATAAACGGCTTTATCTTTTACAAGATGTCGGCGCATGATTTTTCTCTGGTTACTTACAAATTTAACCTTAAACGAAAATCCACCATCAACATTAAGTCCCCTGCCTAGCACATAATGGTTGCACTATTGTGTGGTAGGCATGAGATGGTGACATACAGAAATGACCAAGCTGGAGTGAATACATATTTACCGGATAGCTTCACATTGTCAGGCGTTTCCCTGGAACTGGTTGGTCTTGATTAAGGATGCGAAGGAAGCAGGACTTGATCCGGTGAGTCGCTTTGGTTCCTCTCGTACATGTATGAGTTCGGCCGCTCCTTCAGGTGTTTGAGTCGGGGATAGGATTCCTCTTCTACCGGATTTAGGGCGTGGGTGCTTGCACATTGCCGGTTGAATTGTTGTGTCCAGATGCTCTTCCGGTTCTTGATCAGGGCTCAAAAGAAATCCTGACTTGGTCGGCGTTGAATCCTCATATATCGGGCGCCGTAATCGTTTTAGGGTTTCCTCAGTATTTATGCAGGTGAAGAGATTTCTTGATCCGTTTTTACAAAGAGAGCTTCCTTGCAAAACTCTATTTCCCATCATGTCTAACAACAAAGGGATCATCTTCTTCATACCATCCAGGATCTCCCGTTAAACGTGTAATCGACCCGCGTCCGAGCTTCATGATCACCCCTGTTCGTGTTCTTCGAGTCAAGAAGATCATACCGGTATGTCTCTTCCTTCTTTTACAAACATTGTTTGTTCTTCATAACGGTCGGTGAATAATCCCTTCATTCTTGCGGAGATACCTACCTAACATGTGTGACGGTCATTGACGATGATGACTTAACCATTCCTCTTCCTTCAAACTCAAACACGCCTACCCCTGCGAACCTCGAAGACGCTGACCTGGGTATCTCATCTTATGAATATCCAAATGCAGGTCTTTCATTCGATGTTCGCATGAAATGCTTATCCTCCAGCTACCAAGACGTCGGTGGATTCTTGGTGCGGAAGGAGTTTTTGCCTTTGTACACCAAGTTGTGGAGGAAGTACGGTCATATCGCAACCAGGAACGTGGTCCGACATTGTTCCTCTGCTTTGGTTACCGCGGTAAATTGCCTTCTTCCCATGATTGCTGAGATGGAGAGTATTTCTATCCGCAATGTCTTCAATCAAGTTTCGAAAAGTGGGAGAATATGGTATCTACCCGTGAATCCATGAAGTTCAACGTGGGCTGGTTGCGGCAACGTCTTGATGTCATCAAGGTTGATCGAGTTGGTATCCTCGCAAATGTTGTTCCCTGCCACGAAAGCTATCTTGGAAGAGGAGAAAGATCTCGCCGCGAGAATCGAGAGAAGGTGGAGCAAGTCATGCGGGACTTGAAGAAAAGAACGGAGAGATATCGGCTAGACTGCAGATGATGCTCTCAAGGAATTATAATCTTCTAGATGGCCTCTTCTAAGTCAGACTCCCTTATTGTTAATGACGTTTATGTCAAGAGTTTTGAACATCTTTGCGGAATAAATTGCATTGGTTTTGATTGGTGAAACAGGTTTTTCATTGACACATCTCTCAATATAGTTGATAATTCAAACATGTAATGAAAATAAATGCCTGTATTGTTGACACAAAGAGGTAATGGTCGGTGTAATATGCCTTGAGCCACTTTCCATTGATGATCGCTTCAAGCTTGCCTCCGTCTACCTTAATGATCTTGTAGTAGCCAGATCATAAGCCTTGGTGACTGCGTAGGGACCTTCCCATTTTGGTGAGAATTTTGGTGCAGACATGTCTTGTTGGATGTGTTTGGTCTGTTTTCAAAACCAAATCTCCTACCTTGAAAACGCGTGGTTTCACAATTTTGTTGTATGCCCCGGAAATTCGATTCTGTACACCCGAGCGCGTTCTTCGCTTTATTCCTTCTAAAATCCGTAGTGTCTAACTCTGCTATTCTGGAGTCAGAGACTTCAGCCTCGTTCCAATGGATCCCGGTTGTTGCTGCAATCCTGGCTGATGGGATTCTGATCTCTGCTGGGAGAATTGCATCCGCTCCGTAGACAAGTGAGTATGGAGAAACCCCAATGGAGCTTCTAGGCGACGTACGGTATGCCCATAGTGCCATTGGTAACTGATCATGCCATTCCCTGGGATTGTCGTGTACCGTTCGACTGATGATCCGGATCAATGTCTTATTGGTACTCTCAGCTTGCCCGTTCCCTTGAGGATAGTAGACGGTGGAGAAGACCATTTAATGCCGTACTCCTCCGCAACTCCCGTACTGTTTGTTGGCGAAGGGAGTGCCATTATCGATGATGATATGCTTGGGCACGCCAAAACGACAAATGATGTATTCCTTAATGAAAGCCGCAATTGTTGCTCCTGTAGTCCCTCGTAGGGGAATGGCCTCTACCCATTTGGTGAAGTATTCCGTTGCGGTTATGATATACTCATGTTTGCTTCGATGACGGTGGATTAATCTTCCCGATAATGTCCGGTCCCAAGCAGTAGAATGGCCATGGGCTGCTTATAGAATGCGAGGGGTAGAGTGCGCATGAACAAGGTTCCCATGAATTTGGCATGTGTGACAGCTTTGAACGAAAACGGCTGCATCATCCTCCATGGTCGGCCAATAGTATTTCTCGTGTATTTGGAGAAACAGTTTTCTCTTCCCTTGATGTTCTCCTTCGTGTGTCTGCCTTCAAAGATGATCGGGATTTCTCCTCCGGCCAGGCACCGTAGCATATCACCTCCGAAGCTCTTGCGGTATAAGATCCCTTCATGGAATATGAACCGCTTGGCTCTCTCGATTCATCTTAATAGCGTCCTTTTGACCTAAGCAGAATTATCCCATCACGGAGATAGCTAATGTAGGGTTCTCTCCAGTCCCAGTCAGGTTTCACATTAAAAATCTCCAACTCGGTGTGGTGGTGTCTCGGCAATTCGAGCGGGACTTTTGAAGTAGTCTGGATTGAGCCTCCATCTCTCGCCGCAATAACCCAGCGCGTTGAAGTCGCCGGTAGCGTTACCACCGATGATTGTCCACAAATTTCATTGTGAATACGATCCAGTGTATTTGTGCTTCGTCACCTCCCGGACATCTTGACAGGAGCCGTCGGATTCCGATAATACAAACATACCATGAAGCATGAAGAAGTTTTGCGGGGTTTTGAGACCGACCTTTCCTTGTGAGAGCGAGCTGTTGAGCTCTTGAATGATCGGAGTTCGCCAATCGTCGGTCTTGGTGTCTTTGTATTGTGATAGCCATGTCGATTCTATGGTTCTCCTCTTTACCTTCAAAGTTTCTTCCGCCCCTTCGAACTTCACTTGGAAGCCAATGTTGCTAGGCAATCGGCGTGTTTGTTGTTGCTTTGCGACTAACATGGGTTATGGTTGCATCGGCAAAGTAGTTTAGTAACCTCTCGTGCTTCCGATCGGTGCGGGGCCGGTGTTACTTCTTTCAATGTGTATACTCCGTTCATTTGATTCACCAAGTAACTTGGAGTCACCTCTTATCTCCGTGCGTGTGACTCTCGCTTGTTTAGCTATTGAAAGCCCTATGAGGAAAGCTTCATATTCTGCGAGTTGTTGGTGCATTCGAAGTCTAACTTGAAGGAGTGTGAAAATACTTCTCCGGTTGGAGAGACTAACACCACGCCTCGCTCCTCCAAGATATCTTGCTAGGGTAGCGGAGCCGTCAAAATACAAAAGCCACACTTCTTCTTCCGAATAGAGATGTTCGGGAATTCTCCGGGGAGTTCTTCATGTAGTCCCGTAGTACCTTCCCCGGGAAATGCCGCGCAAAGTCTCGCAACGCTTGACCCTTGATAGCTCTAGGCGTGCGCACGTTATGTCTAGCTCGACATTTGGAGAAGCCATTTTCCCGTCCTCCCCGTCAGACCCGGCTTTGAAAGCAAGAACTTTGCGGGATCGGATTTAGACACGAGTATCACCCTGTTGGATAGCAGGTAATGCCTAAACTTCGAATGGAATGGATTAAAGCTAAACACGCTTTTTCCGCTCTGGGATATCGGAGTTCAAATCTCTCAATATTCGGCTGAAATAGTATATGGGACGTTCGATTCCCTCGTCGTCTTCCCGAGCGAGTAAAGCCCCTACGGCGGCGTCACGAAGGCGGTGTAGAGGACCAATGGTTTCCCTTGTACGGGAGATTTCATGACGGTTGGAGATGATAGTATTCGTTGGACTTTCCGAAAAGCTTCTGTTGGGTTGCGGTCCAAACAAAGTCGGCTCCCTTCTTGACAAGAGGGTGAATGAGGCGGTAAGTTGGGCTAAACCGGGTATGAAACGTCGAATGTAGTTTACCTTGCCCATGAAACTCTGGAGCTCTTTCACAGTTCGGGGAGGCGGCATTGTGAGGATAACCTGAGTCTTGGACGGGTATACCTTTATTCCTTCTGCGGTCACTTGGAATCCCGAGAAATTTACTCCGAGGAGACACCGAAAGCGCATTTTAAAGGATTCATCTTTAACTTGTATTCCGGCATCTCTCAAATACTTGCCGTAAGACGTTGGTGTGATCGGCTCGAGCCTTTGACTTGACCACAATATCATCCACATAGTCTTCTACTTGTTTATGCATCATGTCGTGGAAGATTGCCGTCATAGCACGTTGGTATGTTGCGCCGCATTCTTTAAACCGAATGGCATAACGGTATAGTAGAAATTGCCAAGAGGGGTTCTGAAAGTCAGTGTCTTACTTGCATCATGCTCATACATCCTTATTTGATTGTAGCCAGCTGTAGCCATCCATAAAGGAAAACATGTCGTGTCCGCTAGTGGCGTCTACTAACATGTCGATGTTAGGCGGGGAAAGTCGTCCTTGGGGCAAGCACTTGTTCAAGTCTCTCAAATCCACGCAACATCGAATCTGTCCGTTTTCTTTTTTACCGGACCACATTGGCTAACCAGTGTCGGATGATGAATGGGTCAGATGAAGCCAGCAGCTAGCAGCCTTCGAATCTCATTCTTGATTTGTTCTTCTACCTCATGTCCGAATTGCCTCGGAGATTGCTTGATTGGCTTGGATCCGGGCATGACGTGTAAGTGATGGGTGACCAAGTTTTCATCTAGACCGGCATTTCTTCGTATGTCCAGGCGAACACGTCTTGGTATTCCTTGAGTAGTCGAACAAGGCTCGTACGTTCGTCTGTGGATAGAGTCGAACCGATAGAGACCGGCTGGGGAGATTCATCGATCCCGATGTTAACAATCTCGAGCTCGTCGATCGTGGAATTGGTTCCGTCTTGTAGGCATCGCGGGCGTCCAATACCTCCTCTTGTATTCCGTCGTCCTTGCAAAGATCCAATTGGGCGGAGAGACCGGATGGTCTCTCCTGCTAATTGCTAACAGCCGCCTGTGGTATATTGTCTTCCCCTTCTGATCACGGCTTGCCTCGAAAGAGCGCTCCCTTTTGGCGTGAGGATGGGCTGAAGTTTCACCGGTTGGAGATGGACGTCTCGGCGGAGAGAGTGTGTCGTGGTGTTTGGCCCCCAAATGATGTAAGTCGGTCTTCCTCCTGGATTGAAGCCCACGTGGGTAGTGGAGTGCACATGATTTTGTCGGACTTTCCTGCGGAGCATCTTTTGACTTCGAATCGCAGCTCCACTCCACATATTGGCGCGTACGGAGACAATGATGCGGGAATACGGACGACCTCCTCATTTAGCACGGTTTCAAGCACTTTGTGATATGTTGAATGAATGACCTTGTTGTGGTGAAGCCACGGTCTCCCTAGTATCATGTGGTAGTCCGGCTCCTTTTCTATGACTTCAAACTTTGCTCGTGATCGAACAGTCCTACCGATAAATTCAAATTGACATACCCGTATGTGTGCTGGTTTGATTCCTTCAAGTCCGTCATCGTGGTGGGCTGTCGTACAATCTTGCATGGGCTGACCTTGGCTGTCTTGAGAGTCTTGAGAGTAATTACGTTCGAAGATGCTCCTGTGTCGACGAGGGCCCTCCGGAACTCTGAACCCTTGATGTGTGCGGTAACATGTAGTGCTCGGTTGTGACCTTCCTCTGCCATCATGTCATCTTCCGTGAATGTAACATTATTTATAGATGTTTCCGCTGCAGTCGAGACTCCTGGACGAGAAGGAGCAAGGTGTGCGTCCAGAGCTATTTTATTGACTGCAGCAAACGTCTCTGCCCGTTGATCTTTTGAGAGGTGCAAGAGTTCACACAAGTCTTCCACTAGAGACACAGCTTCCTGATCTACTGGCCTCTGGTTCGTAGTAAAACTGTTGATCCGAGGGGGCTAGTCCCCTGTAAAGGTCTCGGCACGCTCATTTCCGACGTCATCTTGATGAGGAGGTCAAGTATGCCGTTTACCGCTTCTTTGATCAGCTCCATGTTCCTCGTCTGAGTCTCAAGTATCCGGGCCAACTCGCTCATAGTTGGGATTCCTCCTGTTGCGCCAGCAGATACGCCATTGGGAAGAGGGGCATCCTCGTTGGAGGAACTTCGACCGGGATTTGAATTTGTTGAGGAAGTCCTAAGACCAACCATCTCGAACTTAGCCAAACAGATTGGGTATTGAAGAAATTGATTTCACAACCGAGAGATTAATCTCCCACCGTGGTCGCCAATTGTTGATGGGTGAAAACTACTCTGCAGAATTTAGTAATTTGGGGTGTGGATGAGGAATGAATATAAACCTTCAACAAATGCATTTTAGCGGTGAGTGCTTGTAGATTCGAGAGATCAATCAGCAAGTCCGGCCTAAACCAAGAAAATGGCCGTTCCGGACTTGTTTCGGTCACAAAGTGAAGGAGATGGGGTTGATCTTAGGGAGGGAAGCGAAGAAGGTGTTGAGATTGTGAAGGTGTTGGCTTGCTTATGACTTGTAATGAAAGATGAGCAAAGCTTGCGGTTGATGCAAGCAGTGCTCGGGGTTTTGAATACGATTTGTATTAACACTTTGTTTTCTCGTCTCGTCCCGAACTCGTGTTGTTCTCCGTTATTCCCTTGTTCTTGTTGTTGTTTGGAAATAGGGCGGAGACCCTATTTATACAAGTCATTGAGCCTCATTCACGTTTCTCGTGGGAAGTGGAGGTAGTGGAATGATGGAGTAGTGGAGTGTGTGTCGGTAACACACGACCAGTCTTGCCCACTTTTCCTGTTCATCTCTAACCGTCCATGACGTCCTGACACGTTCTTGTGATGGCGCGTTGCGTTGCACGCCGCACGCCGTAACCGCCGACCAATACCCCAAATATGTATCCCCGTTTGTGACATGATTGATGTCCGGAATGTGGATCGTGGATCCATGAAAGATAGCATGTAATCGCTGAATTGAATAACTGCGTTATTCGTAAAGTCGATACTTGTGAAGTATCGTGTGTATTTTATGCAGTATCGTGCATTACGGTGTGGTACGGTGATGGGTAATGACTCCTCACTAACCAAATAACTCCCGACCGGGTTGTATAACCAAGTCAGTGAGGATGGACTGACGAGATGATGTTTGAGACACTCATCTCGGACCGTTGATGAAATTAGGGTTTTTAAAGAGGTGCGCAAGCATCACTCTTTAGCTTGGTCGAAACCAAGCGTGGGAAGGATTTTGGAGAGGACCGACCATACATGCGTGTTGGCGGTATGATGGTGTAGGTGCCTGTATTCCGTTCCCTCATGAAAGCGCGATCTGGGCCACTCGATTTGACCGTCAAAGAGGAGTGGTCGAGATTGATTTTGCGATAAGAGTTTGATACCGCAAGAAGCCGCGCGCCATACCCTTTTCCGGCGCATTTTCCAAGACGACCTAGCTTGGTCGGTCTTGGCCGGTTGGTTTGGCGTGTGGACGGTAGGCTGATGTTCACGCCTATGTCTTACCGTCTCATGAAACGTGATCTAAGCCACCCAATTCGTCCGGTGAAGTTGAGTGGTCGAGATCGATTTGCAATTTGGGAAGTGTATCCACGCATGTTTGAGCGGGCGTTTTGGATTGGCCAGGCATGATATGCCTTGGCCGACCGCATGAGGAGGTAGATGGGTTCACGGTGGTCATGCTGGTGTGACCGACCCTTGCTCAATCTAATCTGTGACCCTCCATTCGTGCCGGAGAAGATGGACGCGCGTGATGGCTTGAACCCTATTTTTGGCTTTCAAAGCCGCGCGACCATGCCATTTCAGGTGGACGATTGTGTTGCAACCAACCATGGTTGGTTTTGACCGACTGGTCAAGTGTGTAGGCGGTCACATGGTGATTGTGTCGACATGTTCCGGGCCCTTTGAGTCTACATCTACACCCTCCATCTATACCTGCGAAGATGGATGGTTGAGACTGCTTTTGCGGCACATGTAATATGCCGCAAACCCTAATTTAGGTTTTCCGCCCATAATGCTTGGTATGGACGGTTTCTTGGCAGGCAAAGGCCAATGGTCGACCATGCGGGGTCGGCCGTGTGTATTCCATACCGCTTGGGGGTGATGGAATTGATCCGGGGTCATCCAATCATGCTTGTGGAGTTGGATGGCTGCGATCGAATCATATCCGGACCGATATGGTGGTCGCCTGATGCTCAATCGGCTAGTATAACACACCGAGAGGGGCTCAATCGGGCTAGTATAACACACCGAGAGGGCTCGGGCTAGTATAACACACCGAGAATCAGCCTGTACGGGTATTTCGTACATGGTTTCATTATAGTGCTTGGAGGTTCGTGTTATTCTGTAAGAGTAACACTCAGTCGTCATGCCACACTGATAATGAGTACAGGAAATACAAGGCTGATATGAAATTCACAGGAAGGGATTGTTGCTACATGCTCCAACCTGGAGGAATTTCATGTATTCACAGAATGGGATTGTTGCTACATGCTCCATTCTTGGCGAATTAAGTGAGGAGTATCCGTCACTTATAAACGGCTTTATCTTTTACAAGATGTCAGCGCATGATTTTTCTGGTTACTTACAAATTTAACCTTAAACGAAAATCCACCATCAACAGCTATAATAGGGAGAAATTGAATCGTAGTCAAATAGATGCATGGTACACCATGTAACAAAAGCTAAGGCAAACTAACACCATGATTTGAAGAGTCAGGGTATCACTGGAAACCATTTGTACTGTTTCTCAGATGCCTCCTACATCTCACAACCAAGCTCAACCTCCATCAACCGATGGTTTTCTTTGAAAGGGATCCATTGAGAAATAGATATTCAACTCATCCCCTTCTCTAACATGTACAGAAGGGTGCAGGAAAGAACCCATGCACAGAATAAGTTCACAGAACAATTGTTAGATTATAAAACAAAGTTGTGACTCGTTTTGCCTTATCTCCTCATTATACAATCTGACTTAAAGCAAACAAATTCAATTGAGTTTACCACATTCCTGGCAGAGAACAACATAATGAGTGTCTCCCACGTCACACAAAACTTGTAACAAACATTTGCTTATTTTTCTCTACAGCCGACATGTTCTACTGAGTCTAAAATCAACTATTGGGGTGAACAACGATAGACCTGGTCAGTTTTTCGGAATAGGAATCCCATTGTACAATACGTCAAATGTAGGCCCTATCTTTGAAAATATGTCATGCGAGGAGGAATAAAACTCAAACTGGGAGATAGAGTGACTTCTATAAAACTGGGAGTGTTAATTCATAATAACCACAATTAGGATCTAGAGTTTGCAAGAATGTAACATTCTGGAATGAGTTGGTAGTTTTCAGCACAGGATAACAGTGCCTGTTGGCCCCAATGTGCCCCGTTTTCTATACTGGGAGCATATGTCAACTCAACCTCATTTTTAGCTGGATTTTCATTGTTTCCCTGAAACCGAAGCAAATCCCTGCATTCTGTCTCAAAGCACAATGTAGTATTATTAGCTTATTATCTTGAAGGATGTTGAATAAACACGTACTCGGAAATGAAAATCAAACCATCCAACAAACCCACACAGCCTTGTCCTATCTTCAGTGATCAACGATGAAAAGCTTGCATGTACACTACGAATCTCACTTACTATTGCCGTCAATATTTGGCGTTCAACAACTTATGGGTCCAATAATTTATATGATCACATAATTAGCTTTCACAATATTCAAAAAAAGTACAACCTCAATAAAAGGTTGCAGCTAAAAAGTGCAATACAAAAAACCCAAACTTCCCAAGTAAGATAATGTAACATAATAATTCAAGAAGTTAAAGCCGAGAAATGAGAACCTTAGAACGAATATGCACTTAATATACCACATATGACATATCTCAAGTAGGGACGGTAATAACAAATCAGCTGTTAAGAAGATATACGAGTTTCATTTGAGCCAAGACGGAGATGGAAACTTGTAAGAGTTTGATTTTTTCTAGGTTCGATTTGAAGCCGTAAAAACAGTCCAAGACTTGGTGTGTGCCGTTCAAGTTTTGATAAAAATGGTTAAGGTTGTTGAGTAATTTCAAATCTGTGGGGGTCTTGGATTGATTAGAAAGGATGGGTTTATCCAGATTTTGAGTTCAATGTAAGTTCAGAGAAGATTTCGGTATGAACTGGCTGAGAAATTTAGCAAAAACCATAACATAAAACCAAACCAAATTTCTGTCTAAGAAATTGTAGATACCTGAAAAAATGCCAAGGAAGAAGCACGGCCTCCTCTTATCCAAAAGGGGGCATGAACAGTGTCCCACATTAAGGGAGACGCCGGGTACTCCCCATATCCCAGAAGGGATATCACCTAACAGGCTGTCCTCTACAGCATTCAGGAGCACGTGCAGGAGTTGTGAAGGACAGATCTTCTAGAAGGACCCAAAGTACAGTTGTGTACAATCAGAAGAGGAAGTAGCAAGATAAGGTAAGGTGAGGAAGGACACACACCTGACATCTCCCATTTAAGGAAATAACTATAAATATGGGTCCTTTCCCAATGAAAGGACTCAGTGATATCATTGTGGGAAATTGTGTTATACTTCTAGGAACTAGTCTCTACAACCTACTTCTATCTGTACCCTGTATATTCCTTACTGTGTACATTTTGGCGACCACAGTGGGAGACTAAGTCACTAGATTAGCGCACGATTCATTGCATGGAAACTGACAGGTTCACACGCCAGACCCAGCCGCGCGTGTATGGACCGCTTACTGAAGTGGAACAAATGTTGTTTGATATAGAGGAAAATGATCGCCAGAGACAAGTTCTTTTGGCGAAGTTGGCAGCTATTGATCCGCCGCCGGGAGGAAATCGTGAAGAGGGTTTAGATTCGCCTCCGTTGAATCACCGGTGCGATTTCGATCAAGACCAAAGGTTTCGGACTCCGCAAGGGCGATCGCCAGCTAACCAATCCGCTAACCAGCCTATGACAGATGAACAAGCCAGGATCGCCTTATCGGATGGGAAGTTCACCAAGCTGCTCGAAGAAAAGTATGGTCTTGAGACTCAAGCCAGTGCCTATACTATAACATCACCTATCCCGTCTGAGATCCTGTCCAGACCAATGCCTGCTAAGTACAAGACACCCAAAGTTTAGGTTGTTTGAGGGGAGCGGTAATGCGACAGAACACATGCATCGCTTCACCATGTCGCTTAATGAGTATGCCCAGGACGAAGTTGTATGTATGAGAGAATTTGGGAAAACCCTGACAGGAGACGCCTTCACTTGGTACATTTCTTTGAAACCCAACAGTATACGGTCATGGGGTGAGATGCAACAGGCGTTTATGCAAAATTTCTACTCCAAACCTGTAAAGATTTCCATTTCTGACTTGGGGAACACCAAACCGCGAAGAGGAGATAGACTTAAACCATTTGCAGTACGTTTTAGAAGCGAGTCTCTCAAATGCCGGACAGAGGTACCCGAAGAGGATTTGGTGAACATCTGTATATTAGTGCTTGAACCCAAGACACGCCGAATGTTTGAAAATGCCCAGATAACCATGTTTGCTGATCTTGAGGAAGCGTTCGCTAGGAAGGATGCAACTAATGAAGAAATTGAAGCGGCTGAGAAATCCTGGTCTCACTCGGTCGCCTATGTTAGACATTTCAGGAGCGCCAAAGAGGCGAGGTCCGTCAGGCAATGACAATAGGCGAGGCAAAAGGAAAGCAGAGCAAGAACCACCTGACTTCCCATGTTCCTATGAACAGGCGGTTGGCCTACTAAAAGAATGGGTCACAAATGATGACATCCTCCTCCCAGAGCCTAGAAAGGTTCCTATTGACGCGGAAAAGCGCAACCCACGATATTGTCTATTCCATAGAAGGGTAGATCATCCCACTAGGGAATGCCGAACTTTCAAATAGGCAATCTACAACAAACAACGGAATGGGGAGGTAGACGTTGGGGGCGATAATGGCATACAAGATGACCCTCTACCAGACCACTGGGTAGCAGCCCTAACTCATGATCCTAGAGATGGAGATGGATGTTCGATGGAGGTAGCTGAAGAGGAAGAAATATATGTCGTGTCAACAGGCGGTACAACTGAACAAATAGCATAAACAGTGGCGAAAAAACCTCTATTCGCAAACTTCTTTGACGCTCTGGGCTTCGATGCTGCTCAGAGACACCTGGCGTCGATATTCCTAACTAGAATTGCAGCCAAAGAAGATGTGAGCGCCTACCTGGACAAAAAGTACCCGCTTCCCACCAATGTTATAACCTTCACCTAAGAAGACAAGGCCGTGAATAGCGACCATACATGTCCATTATATCTTACAGTTAAGATAAGGAAGGACACTTTCAAACGGGCGTTCATTGACACTGGAGCGTCGATCAACTTGATACCTTTACACATCCTGAAAAGTATTGGCGGAAAAGAAGCAGAAATTAAGAAATTTCAAACCAAGATCCAAGGCTTTGGCGGTTTAAGTCAACACACAATTGGGACGATCAACCTCGAAGTCAAGGTCGGTCCAATAAACACAATCGAACCCTTTCACGTGATGGATGTCAACACGACGTACCATATCCTATTAGGAAGACCATGGCTACACAAACATGGAGTGGTGTCATCTACTTACCATCAATGTATCAAATTCATCCTCAAAGGAAAACAGAAGAGGGTCCGAGCCACTGAGAACCCCTTCTCTGCCGATGAGGCGTGTTATGCTGCAGCAGCTTTCTTCGACGGCCTAAGTGAACCGAGCGAGGTGGTGACTCGCATCCACTCGATTCCAATTCCAGACTGGGATACGACCTACCAGGAAGGAAGTTCCAGCCAAGGACGAAAGAAAGACTACGTTGAAACGGACAAGCGACGATTCCGAAAGGTGTCTCGTCCAGACGGACGCCATGTGTATCGCATATAGAAATTAGCCGGGGAGGCCCCAACAACAGAAGTCAACATTGCAGGAGCTATGGAAACTTTGAAAGTTGAGGACGCCCCACACACCTGGGAAAGAATGACGAAGAACGCGCCGCCCAAGCATGACGAAGCGACAAAGAAGGTAAACTTGGGGACTGAGGAGGACCCAAAGTGGATTGAACTCGGGGCGGCCCTGACGGGCGAAGAGAGTCATGAGTTGCATGAACTGCTGAAAGAGTACAGGGATGTCTTTGCCTGGTCCTACGAAGATATGCCTGGATTGAACCCCGCCTTAGTCTGTCACGAACTAAAAGTCAACCAAAGCAGTAGGCCCATAAGGCAACCTCGATGCCAATTCCATTACGAAACCGAGGCGCAGATAAAAGAAGAAGTGACGAATCTATTAGAAGCAGGGTACATTAAGCCCATACATTATCCAACATGGCTCGCAAACAACGTACCAATAGAAAAAAAGAATGGAACTATTCGATGTTGTGTGGATTTCCGAGACCTGAATTGCGCCTGCCCAAAAGACGAGTTTCCTCTCCCTAAAATCGACATGAAGGTAGACGCAACATGTGTGTACGACATGTACGCATTTATGGATGGACATAGTGGTTACAACAAAGTTAGGATAAAAGAAAGCGACGTAGCCAAGACGGCGTTTTCCACGCCCATAGGAAACTTCTACTATGTTGTCATGCCCTTTGGGTTGAAGAATGCCGGTGCGACCTATCAACGGGCGATGACTTCCATCTTTCATGATATGAATCACGAAATTGTCGAGATTTATGTAGATGACCTTGTGATTAAGGCAAAGAAGCGAGGAGAATTCGCCCAACATCTTCGTCGAGTCCTCCAGCGATGCCGAAATTTTAATCTAAAGATGAATCCGGCCAAATGCGTGTTTGGAGTCACCAAGGGGAAGTTCTTGGGGTATCAAGTCACCAGTAAAGGAATCGAGGTCGATACTGCTAAAGCCGAAGCCATTATATCAATGCCGCCACCAAAAAACAAACAAGAGCTTCAAAAGCTGATAGGCAAAGTTTCTTACGTAAGGCGCTTCATCCCAGGACTGGCGCAGACCCTGAATCACTTCTTCCCAATGCTTAAAAAAGATGCGAAGTTCGTATGGGAGAAAGAGCAACAAGAATCTTTTGACACAATAAAAAAATGGCTTACCCACCCGCATGTCTTACGCCCGCCCATAAAAGGAGAACCTCTGTATCTATATATCGCACACATGGAAACCGCAATCGGAGTGTTGGTCGCTCAAGACTTGGGAGGAGCCAATCTTATCCCTATTTACTATCTTAGCAAAACCTTGAAAGATGTTGAGCTTCGATACACGTCCGCCGAGAAATCTTGCTTACCATTAATCCTAGCAGCACAAAAAATACGCCACTACCTCCTAAAACATAAATGCTATGTGGTGGCAGCATCCAACCCAATTGTCTATCTAACCACTAAGCCAATCCAATCAGGCAAGCTGGCGCGCTGGTCAATGCAGCTGTTGGAATTTGATTTCACACCAATACGACCTCAAGGAGTCAGGGGACAAGCGATCATAAACCTACTGGCAGCCTTCCCAGGATCAGATACTTCTGACATTCATACCGAACTCCCTGGAGAAATCGCTGCAGAAGAAGAAGTGTCGCCTCAAAAATGGAAGATGTCGTTTGATGGTTCCTCCTACGGAAGTCACGGAGGCGCATGAATCGTTTTTGAATCACCAGAAGTCGAACTCAAACCATATGCCTACAAACTCGATTACCCCTGCACCAACAACGTGGCAGAATATGAGAGCTTCCTCATAGGGATGCAAATGGCACTGGAAATGGGCATCTACGACTTAGAGGTCACGGGAGATTCGAGGCTCCTTGTGAATCAAATGTAAGCATATTTTCATGTGAAGGAACCGACACTGGCGGTTTATCGAGATAAAACTCAAAGGCTAATACGACGCTTCGACCACATTGCCATAGAACACATGGGGCGTCTAGTGAATAAGCACGCAGACGCACTGGAAACCATGGCATCAAAGCTGCAAATGCTACAGGGAGATAAAGAAGTTATCACCATCATCAAGAAAACCTCACCTATGACCTTAGAGGAAAGAGCCGCTATGGAAGAGTTGGACTGGTGACGGGTGATAATAGCAGATCTCAAACGCCCACCAGAAGAAAGGCAACTTTCATGGAAAACGTTAAAAACTTACACACTCCTTGAAGGAGACTTGTATTTCATCACAACTAGAGGCGGACTATGTATATGCCTTGGACCAAATGAGATCAAAGAAAAATTGGAGGAGATACATTCTCAAACTTGCGGACACGCCACATCTATCATGCTTTGCATCGACGAATTCAAATGAGCGGGATTTTACCGCCGGACATGGTCGAGCAAGCTAAAGCGCTTCAAGACAATTGTTTGATTTGCCAAGGCGCTCCTCAAGAGGCAGAAATCTGTGTCGCCGAGGAGGACGCAGTGGATTGGTGATAACCCTACACCGACTATCTAACAAACGGTACATTACCAAGTGATAAAAAAGCCGCCCTTCGATTAGTCAAGAAGTCAGGGAGATACTTTGTTCTTGACCGAAAGCTATTCCGAAAAAGCTTCAACCAGCAAACCCTGACATGTCTCGACAAGGCGGAGGCTCTTAAGTTATGGACCTAACTCATGACGGCGAGCATCAAGGGAAAGCCAGATTGTTTACGAAAATTTATGAAGCAGGCTACTACTGGCCTACAATGGAAAGCGACACAGCCGAGTATGTTCGGAAATGCGAACAGTGCCAGATTCATGGAAATTTGATACACGCCCTGCATACCACGCATCACAATGTCGCTGCCCCTTGGCCCTTTCATACTTGGGGATTGGATATCATTGGACCCATCACGCCGAAATCCTCCAAGCAGCACGAGTACATCATAACAGCTACAGAGTGCTTCACTAAATAGGTAGAGGCGATCCCATTAAAAAACACTACTAGCGCCACCATCACCGCCTTCATCAAAGAACACATCATCACGCGTTTCGGAATACCTATGTGCATTATATCCGACAATGGTACGCCCTTTGTTAATAGCGACGTAAAGGACTTGCTAGCAGCCTTTCATGTCAAGCGCAAGACGTCTACTCCTTACTATCCAAAAGGAAACGGGTAAGCCGAAGCAACCAAAAAAATCTTGCTCCGGATCCTCAGCCGAAGTCTATATGATAATAAGAGACTATAGCATGAGGAATTACCCATGGCACTTTGGGCATACCGCACTGCAAAAAGATCCTCCACCGGTGCCGCACCATACACTCTAGTCTATGGAGAAGACGCCATTCTGCCAGCAGAAATCGTCATCGCATCTGCCCGAGTCATCGCAGCAAGCAGTCTTCAAGCCGAGGATAATAAAAGATTCCAAGTGTTGGACACGATTGAGGAAAAACGAGATATCGCACATGCCCATGCTGAGAAATACCGCGCCCGTATGGAAAGAGCTTACAACCAAAATGTTAAACCAAACAAGCTTTGCTGTAGGTGATTTGGTCCTCGCCATCTCACATCATGTTCCTCGAAATGAGAGCGCTGAGAAATTCACACCAAACTGGGAAGGTCCGTTCAGAGTCATTGAAGCGGCAGACAGTGGCTACTACAAGATCGAACACGCAGATGGTACTCCCATGAAGGGGAAACCCAATGATAAAATTAATGGGAAGTGGCTAAAAACTTTTTACATGTAACCGATACGCAATACGAATAACGCGTGTTTTGATTCATAGTGCGCAACACAAAACAGATCCACAAAAATCCTTATCACAAAGAGGAGTGCTTGAAATCCTCTATGTGCCCACTCTTTGGGACATGAGTGCCTAAGAAACCCCCCACGCCTTACACACGACAACGGGTGACTAAATCCTCATCCTTGATAAAAGGAAGAGTGCTTGAAATCCTCGATGTACCCACTCTTTGGGACATGAGTGCCTAAGAAACCCCCCACTCCTTACACACGGCAACGGGTGACTAAATCCTCATCCTTGATAAAAGGAAGAGTGCTTGAAATCCTCGATGTACACACTCTTTGGGACATGAGTGCCTAAGAAACCCCCCACGCCTTACACACGGCAACGGGTGACTAAATCCTCATCCTCGATAAAAGGAAGAGTGTCTGAAATCCTCGATGTACCCACTCTTTGGGACATGAGTGCCTAAGAAACCCCCCACGCCTTACACACGACAATGGGTGACTAAATCCTCATCCTTGATAAAAAGAAGAGTGTCTGAAATCCTCTATGTACCCACTCTTTGGGACATGAGTTCCTAAGAAACCCCCCACGCCTTACACACGACAACGGGTGACTAAATCCTCATCCTTAATAAAAGGAAGAGTGTCTGAAATCCTCGATGTGCCCATTCTTTGGGACATGAGTACCTATGAATCCCCCATTCCTTAACCATCCTCACCCCTGATAGACGGAGGTGTTTAAAATCCTCCATACTCTTTGAGATATGAGTATCAAAGACAGGGCCCTGGCGTCCCCTAGGGCGCAGGCGCCCTTAAGAATATTTCCATTCATAAAAATTTATAAAAAAAAAGAGGGGGGAGAGCATATCTTTCCCTCCCACTAAGGAATGACCCTGGCGTCCCTAAGGGCGCAGGCGCCCCTGATAAAAATTTCCATTCATGAAAAAAAAATTTAAAAAAAGGGGGGGAGAGCAAATCTTTTCCTCCCACTAAGGAATGGCCCTGACGTCCCCTAGGGTGCAGGCGCCCTTAAGAATATTTCCATTCATAAAAATTTATAAAAAAAAAAGAGAGGGGAGAGCATATCTTTTCCTCCCACTAAGGAATGACCCTGGCGTCCCTAAGGGCGCATGCGCCCCTGATAAAAATTTCCATTCATGAAAATTTATAAAAAAGAGGGGGAGAGCATCTCTTCCTCCCACTAAGGAATGGCCTTGGCGTCTCTAAGGGCGCAGGCGCCCCTGATAATATTTCCATTCATGAAAATTTACAAAAAAAAGGGGGGGAGCATATCTTTTCCTCCCACTAAGGAATGGCCCTGGCGTCCCTAAGGGCGCAGGCGCCCCTGATAATATTTCCATTCATGTAAATAAAATTTAAAAAAAAAAGAGACAGAAGAACATCCTTTAAACATTAATACCAAACGATAGATTTACAAACGACGGAGTCGTCTAAGGGATTACATTCAGAAGAGACTGAGCATCACTAATAACACTTTCTAAAACGGCAGTAAGAACATGCGCACATACATAGCCATCATAACTACCATTTATCTGCTCAAAGCACAACCGCCGCCGCTCTAGAAAAGGAAGCGCCGCGGGGACAACATTGATAACAACTTCTTGTAACTCTTGCTCAAATCTCGCCAAAAGACATGAGTAACGCCTGTTCTCTTCTACAAAGTGTTCAAACATTATGCGTGCTGCCTTAGCCATACGCTCAAGACGCCCAATCTCCAACAATAATTCTTCCCGGGTCATTACAACTAATCTAAAGGAGGTTTGAGAACAAAATGAACTAACAGAACATCATGCCAAAGACTATTTATATAAACAAAAGGGGGGAAGGAAATTCCTAATAAATGCACAGAAAAGTCCACCCGCAGTCAACCTTGCAAACCGGCCAACATGGCCTGGTATTTTGTAATCTCCTCCTCCACTATGGACAAACTACCCTGAGCTCCTTTTATAGCCTCATATGCATTCATCCGTGCAATCCCAGCTTGTCTAAAATGACGCCCCACCTTACCAAAGGCGGCTTGAGAGATAATTCCTTTCTTTGCCATGTAGTAAGTATCGGCACATTCTGACCAATCTAAATGCACCTCGTCCAAAGCCCCCTCACATCTCCTCAGCTCTTGCACACATTCCTCCTTGATCCCGCTTAAGCGTCGAATCTCTTGCTCATAAACTGTCTTCCAAGGGTTCTGAGGCATGACAGCAAGCGCCAGAACCCATTCCTTAACAGGGCGAGAAGCAGACATATAAAGGGATACGGAAATAAAATGAAGAAAGAGAATAACCTAAGAAAAATGAAAACAACTAAACATGACACACATATATACATATCCACATAAACCTAAAGCCCCAGGCATACTAACCCTAAGAATTTTTAACACGTGTATGGGCGCTGAGCTCAGCCAAGGCACGAACAAGGACCACGTCAATGGCATGGCGAGAAGCTGAAACATATGCTAGGTCCAGACCAAAAGCTACCCGGCGACTCTTTAATTCAGAATGCCTGATTGATAAGCCCATAGGCACGCTATTACCGGCACGCCTAAACTTTTCTACATGTAACTCCACATCCATCAACATTCCATGCACATCTACATGCTCTTGCTCAAGATAATTACATATAAAGGGATGAACAGTCAAGAGTCGCCTCAACAAGGATATCTCGACCACCAAACTATAATAACTAGCCATCATCTCCCCCCAAAATTACTTGCTCAAGATAATATACTGAAAAATAGTCATATTTAAAGAACCCTGTCTCGAAGCACGAGCGTAATCCAAAGAAAAGAGTCATAACACAAACTTTAAGATGTTCTTTCAAAAAAAAAAAGAGGGAGAAAGATAAAGAATGAGAAAATTAACAATAAAGCCCTTCAAAGCATTAGGGCGTTCATGATTCGGCGTGTTCCGCCATCTCTGATTGGCGTCCGCCAACAACTGCTCCTCCTCCTCCTATAGCGTCTTCTTCACCTGGATGATCTGGTCGACAACCTCACCCGTCTCCTTAATCAGGCGATGTTGAGTCTCCCGCAACGCCTGTAAGTTATCCCTTACAGAAGCAACCCTTTCCTCGAGACCAGCGACAATGCCTGGCAATTGATTTCAACGAGCATTCGCCATTGTCTCAGCCTCCTGCCAAAGGGCATCCAGCCACCCAATATTAAACCGCATGTTGGAAGCATCATCAATTATTCTACGCCGCTCTGCAGTACTTGATAGAGGATGATCACCAGCGTCTACCATCTCGTTCACTACGTCCAAGACGTTCAGAGTATGAGACACAAGAACGTTAGCATTGGGAAAGACCACGTCTGAGGCGATATGGCTGTGCTGCATCGCCACTTGAGTATATAACGGCTCATAGTGAGGAGGCACCCAGAATCCAAACACCGAAACATAACTCCCCCCGTCCCGAACGTGGCGTTGCTCCATGGGCTTGTCTGAAAGGAGGAAAACAGGCGGGGCCTTGCGCTCGCCACTAGTCGGAAGATTGGGCTGAGCAATCCGCCCGGGCACTGTCACCCGACGACGATGATCGCCCTGGGTCTTGGTCCTCTTCACTTTGTCATGACCATCTCTAACTTCCAAATGATCCTGCTTGCCCATAACCTAGAGATATTACCAGAGAATGTATATGTCAGTTGGTAAAATGACGGCCACGATATGCAAAAAAAAAAAAAAAAAAAATGCTTACGAAAGGAGAAGGCACAATGTCTTGGCGACTTGTAGAAGAAGATGAAGGAGAAGAACTCCCAACTGAAGCGCCCGAATCGAGAGTCGGTCGGTCTCCCCGCCCTAAAGAATCCAAGAGGAAAGAGAGTGAGGAAAATTCTAAAGAGAGAGTGCAGCACCTTTTTCTTCCTCATAACATCTACCTTACGTGTATATATATAAGGCAATATACTATTTAATTAGGAAAAGACAATGAACGAACACGTGTTAAGCTAACGGACAAAGTACCTGATGGTCCTTGCTGGGACATCACCGACTGACTGGGTAAAACATCAGGAACAAGTACGAAACTAGAACTAGCACCAACAGATTGCTGGGGACGATCTCTTGACGGTCGCCTATTAAGTAAAGTTGCAGCTCTACCCGAGAATGACCGTCGAGGGGGAAATCGAGGAAAATACGGAACAAGAACTATACCAGCATCACGGCGTGCCTGCCTTTCAGCAAATCTCGGTGGTAGTTCCTTCACGTCAATATCGAACCATTCATGAGCAAAGTATCTTAATGGGCCATGCGTAGGGGCATTCGGCTAAAAGATAAAGTAATAAGTACCCAAGGAAAGTCACTAAAAGTAGCAGTAAAGAGAAAAGCAAGACAAGAGCTACCTCATCCCCTGGAGGCACAACTCCACAAAAGCTACGAACGACATCCTTGATCTTCGATGAGGAAGACGGCTTTCTTTTCTCTTTACCCCGAGGAGAATGGGCTTCAACACGCCTGCTTTTAGCACCATAAGCCAACCCATGAGAGCGCATGATCTCTGAAGGCAGCATTGTGCGCCCCAAACGATAGATCTCCTGCACGTCCGGCGGGGGGACCATCACGCCATCAACAGCCAGAGCATGATGCACGTCTTCCATCTCATGCATCCAATATGAGAACCCTTTATGAGTAACCTTTAAATCCCGGCCAAGCTGAGGGACCTTTAAGGGGTTGAAGGGCGGACGACAGAACCGCGACTCTCTATCCTTGAAGACAAAACGCATGAAACTCTCTTCTACCATCTGCGGGTCTGAAGAACACGAAGGTGAAAGGATAAAAGCCGGTCCCTTGATCAAAACCTGCCTGGCGAGCAACATGATTCAAGTTGTAAGCCTCGGCAAAATATTCTCCCTTATAATAGCCTGGAAGATACCCCGGTGTCACAGCAGCCACGAAGTTGCAAGCATCAAAAGTAGGAGGGTCCAAGGCGACATCCACGAAATCCTCAGGAAAAAGGGATACAAACCGATGAGAAGCCTCTCCACATGCATTGTCATCGTATGGGCGGAAAGTAAACTCGTTCAAATCATCCAGTAGAGGCGCTAGGCGAACAGTCGGTTTGGCGACTTCCTTCTCATAAAGAGCTGTTCGAGGGAAGGAAATAGGGTAAGTAACGGTGCTCTCAGTACCGTCTCCTGCGATAACAACCCGCTCACCGGAGAGCTCCAAGATCTTCATTTCTGACCTAAAACGGCGATAGTGCTCCCATCCCCACATCTGCATGAAATTAGCAGGAAGTAAAGTCTCAACTGTAAAGGAGGCGTCATTGGCTTTCTGAATATCACCCACTAGCAAGTCCAAATGATGATATAGTCCGCCCAGATACATGGGCGCCAAAGGGAACGAAATACCACGCGACATGAGTACCGCCATGATCATCGACTCATCAGTCACCGCGTTGGTTGGAGAATGTTCAAAGACTTCGTGAAAAAGGAAATAAGACATGAAGGCTGCCAACTCATGTCGCTCAGTAGATCCGGCAGGAGGAGAAGGGGGTTCCCAACTGGACTCACCCACTAACTTGGGCGCCCACATCTTCACCCACAAATTCAAGGTGGCTCGCTTGGCAGACACTCTAGGGGTTTCATGAGCTTCAGCTTCCTCAGCAGAAAGTACTCCTTTCCCCTTTCTTGGCACGGTCTTCTTGGCACCTTTCTTGGATGATCCAACAAGAGTTTGAGTCTCAGAAGGCGGGTTTGCCTTAGCAATTAGCTTCCTTGAATATGTGCGTACTTGTTTCAGAAAGCACAGTATAAGATTGTCAGCATCAGACGGACCACCCGATGCTTCTTTAAAATCGTGACTTCCGTAGAGGGGAAGGCCGGTCAGAGACACCACGTCCTCTAACGTGGGCGATGCCTCTCCCCAGGCGAAGAGACATGTGTGAACCAAGGGAACCCATCTAAGAGATAGACGGATCATATCCCGGTTGTTCCTAGTAAGATGCCTATAGCGCGATGAAGAAAGAGCCTCCATCAACCCCAGCTTAATGATTATGTCCTTGCAATAGGGGATCGAAAGCATGTACTCGATCCACGGATGCCACTCTGAACAAGAAGTCGCCCGAGAGAGAAATTCTATCTTTGGAAGAACAAAGTCGCCACGATTAAGGCGTATTCTGCAAAGAGAAGTGATGGGAAGGAGAGGCGGATTCTCAATTTCCTTCTCCAGAAGCCAATCACTGGTTTCTTCGTCTACCACTGGAGGGTCAAAAGTAGTCGGCTTACTTATCTTCCGAAGGAAACTATCATCTAAGAGGGAAGCAATGAAAACACCAGGGGCGGAAACTCGCCTGAGCTTTTCGGCGGATCTCCGTTTGGCTACAATGTTCGCCCAGTTTTTACCCGCCCCAGGGGCGAAGACTCTCTCTTCCTCTGATAAAATGGGAAGAAGGTGAGAAGCCTCCTACTTGCCAACAGAGCCGCCATCGCCAGAAGAGCCCTCAGCTCTTGAACTCTCATACTCGCTCATGTAGAAGTTAGTAGTAAGACGTCGCCTGGAAGGAAAATGTGATAAGAGGAGAGAATGGAAAAGGGAGAGAGTATTGGAAGGAATGAAAGCAGATGAAGACAGAACCAATATTTATAGATGGGGAAGAGACACGATCAAGGGTAATTGAAACGACGTGACATGATTCGAAAAGACGCTAACCCTAATAAATAACTGTAGGGAAATAACCGCTTCAACCATCCCACGTGTCATAATATCGACACATGCCATGACAAAATTCTCAAGAATAACATGACTCAGACGAGGCATAACACGGAAGAATGGATGAGAGCAAGGTCGCACGAGTACAAGGGGACTTGCAAAGAGCAAGTTCTCAAGAGACATGAGAACAAGGGGACTTGCAAGGAGAAAGTTCTCAAGGGACATGAGGACAAGGGGACTTGAAAAGAGCAATTTCTTAAGAAAACACAGACGAGGGGACTTGCAAGGAGCAAGTCTTAGGAGACACGAGAACAAAAGGACTCGCAAAGAACCAAGTCAAAACAAGGGAATCTGCAAATGGAGTATAGACGCCTGAGGAAGAGTAATTTCGAAGAAGAGAACATCTTGCCTAGGCGATGAGCTGAGGACGCGCCCAGCTAGGCAACTCGAAAAATTAAAAAGGCGGAAGTCCAGGAAAGGCCACTTGAGAGATGCAATAGACTGTTGAGGAGGCTAACGCCTCGCCCAAATAGCCAGGTGACTTAATGTAGATACCTGAAAAAATACCAAGGAAGAAGCACGGCCTCCCCATATCCAAAAGGGGGCATGAAGCAGTGTCCCACACTAAGGGAGACGTCGGGTACTCCCCATATCCCAGAAGGGATATCACCTAATAGGCTATCCTCTACAGCATTCAGGAGCACGTGCAGGAGTTGTGAAGGACAGATCTTCTAGAAGGACCCAAAGTACAGTTGTATAGTCAGAAGAGGCAGTATCAAGATAAGGTAAGGTGGGGAAGGACACACACCTGACATCTCCCATTTAAGGAAATAACTATAAATATGGGTCCTTTCCCAATGAAAGGACTCAGTGATATCATTGTGGGAAATTGTGTTATACTTCTAGGAACTAATCTCTACAACCCACTTCTATCTGTACCCTGTATATTCCTTACTGTGTACAGAAATCAAGTTAATATTACACTTTACTAAAGGTATGAATTTCTACACTATGTACACTCCATGAACCAGTTCACATCGTAAGTCCTAAAACATAATTATTGCCATAACAAAATCATGATTAACAAAAAAATAATTATTAGAAAAGTAAAAACTTCATGAGATGATTAATGTACCTTGATGTGATATTGAATCAGCTGCAAAACAAGCTAGCAGCATTGTCTAAAATCCGTCCCAAGTTTTAACGCAAGTCTTTCATCCTCATCTAACTATATCATCAAAAGATGTCAACTTTTGTACTCTAAATCTAAACCATCATAAAAGGACACAAAGAAAGAAAAGAAGTTATTAGACACCCTTAATACTAGTAACGTTCACAAACCCTTCAACTTGTCTTGGGTAACTGAGGACGGTACCTGCTGGGGTTTGATATCGATCCACGATGCCATTCCATCTGTTCTTTGGGCAGCACCTGAAAATTGGAAAATAAAATTCATCAGAAACCTAATTTAAGCGTAGGATAATGCGACCCTGTGTAGACCTAATGAAGAATTGTAAAAACATTAACAACGAAAATTAACCGCGGAAAATAAATAACCACAACACAACATTATTATAGGATTTGAAAACGTGAAGTTAAGCAACTTTGAATGAATGAAAAGGAAAAGAATCATTAGATTTAAAGTGGATGGAAAACTTAATTGGAAGCAACAGAAAAATGCTTACATGATTGATTGGAACTGGTGCTGCTCTCGATTGGGATTACACATTTTATTTAGAGCCTCCAATTGATGCAAGGATGAGTTGAGGAGATAATAGAAAAGCATCCATTTGTTACTGAATGTGAAAGGTAGGAGAAATAAATTATTCGGAACATGAAGAGAGAATGGAAATGCTAAATCATCCATAGTACCATACAGCTGTGGCGTTACATACAATGAAAACCTTGCCATTTAAGAAACTTAATTAATAAACCTATCGTGGGATGCGAGGGATGGCCGCCCTTCGATTAGCGTAATCAAGTACGTTAGAATAGAGGGAAGATCCTGACCAGTAGTTAGAAAATCCAATGTATCCTGGCCGCTGGGTGACTCACCAAACACTACTGTTGTATAAGCATTGACATATTGTATAATACTCTAGTGATGTGTCATGGTCATATTTGTATGATCATAGTATTAGGAAATTAGACTATGAAGTATAACGCTTATCTTTTGAACTTCGTAGATATGACATCGACATAATCTTGTATATACTGTTATGATTATGTGAATGGGTTATGGTGAAGATTTCATCCTTGGAAACAATGTTTTACATTTGTTTAAAGGAAGTACATTCATGGACTGATTTTATAAATCGAAAGGGAAATCGTTAGGCTTATTGGTACGGTTATTCATTGCAAATCTTTGGATTACCAATATGTGTGAGATGGTAGAACCGATCGTAACTTTGTTATGTATCTTGGTATAACTAATCACAATGTCTGACTTATGATTTGGTATGACTAGTTTTTATTAATTGGTGTAACTTTTCCTAAGTAATCACCATGAGATGGTATGATCGATATTTGTAATTGGTGGGACTGATCATAGTAATTGGTGTGACCGATCACAGAATGTTGTGTAATCGATCCTTGTAATTAGTAACCGGTCCTGGTAATTGGTGTAACCGATCCTGGTAACTGGTGTGACCGATCACAAGCAATACCATGAGAATATGGTAACCGGTCCTGGTAATTGATGTAACCGATCCTGGTAACTGATATAACCTGTCCTGTTAACTTGTGTGACCGATCACAAGTATTTTCATATTGAGATGTAACCGATCCTAGTGATTGGTAGAACCGATCGAACCCATGTATGTGATTTGATATTTGATCAATCACATAATAATCTTGGAATACTGGTGAACCAATTCTAAACTTGTTTGGAAGTGTGGTATAACCGATTCCAAGAATGTAAATCCATGTAAATATGAATAAGGATTTACAATGAAAAGATGTCAACATACTTTGAACACGTACAATAACTCTTATCATTTATTGTTCAAAGATATTCCTTAGTACTCAAGGAGATCCTGTGCTGAAATAAATTGAGAATCTTTTAATTAAGGTTTTTGGTTTTATATGCTTTAATTACCAGCAATTAAATGCATATCTCTAGAGAATAAAAATTAGTAATGTGCATTTACTAATTGGAGATTTTCTATTAAGAGATTTCGAAAATTTTGGACAAGCATTTATTGGAATTAGGAAAACCGAATTTTGCTATTAATCGCATATCTAAAGAACATTTTCGGTTTTGGAAATTCCTTGGTGTCTAAACATCCTTGGTCTATAAATACTTAAGTTTGAATTTCTAGCAAACTATCCCAAGAGCCAGGCAAACTTCATTCTTGTTATTTCTTGTGGAGCCGTCTATTCAGAGAGGAAAGTATTTGTTAGAGCATGGCTCGGTTGAACCCACCAAGCGTTCGTATGTCAAGTTTGGTTGTCATATTTTAGGGAACCAAAACTCATTTAAAGAGTCGCTTGATTATGTACTAGAGTCAACTTCGTATAGGTTAGCTTGAAAGTATTAGGATATGAGACATTACAAGTATTACGTGAAGACTTGAAGAAGTGAAGAAGTAGGGAGCTACAACGACAACATCATCCTTCCACTTGAGGTTAGTAATATTTGTCTTAAACTGTTTCATTCCCTAACGTATCTTTCAAGTCGTGCATAATGAAAACATAACTGCGAAGCATGAATGATTATACTCTAGTTAGAGGTAGTATTAAGGAATACAATACGAAGTATAACACTTATATTTTGAACTTCGTATATAAGACATCGACATAATCGTTTGAATGCTATTGTGATTATGTATGGGTATGAGGTGAAGATTTCATCCTAGGAAACAATGTTTTACATTTGTTTAAAGAAAGTAAATTCATGAACTTGTTTCGTAAATGGAAAGGGAAATCTCTAGGCTTATTGGTATTGTTATTCATTACATATCTTTTGAACTACCAATATGTGTGATTAGTATAACCGCTCATGACTCGTTTATGTTCTTGGTAAAATTATTCACAAGGCCTGAGTTTTGTATTGGTATGACTTTTATTTGTGAAACCGATCTTAAGTAATCACCTGAGATGGTATGACCGATTTGTTGAAATTGGTATGACCAACTCTAGGCAAAGGGGAACCGATCCTAGTAAGAGGTGCAAACGATCACAAGAGGGGAATCGATCCTTGTAACAGGTGCAACAAGTTTCTAGATATTGGGAACCGATCCTATGAACATGTGCAACACGTTTTTAGATATTGGGAACCGATCCTATGGACATGTGCAACAAATACAAGTTACATACCGTATATATGTGGGAACCGATCCTAGTACCTAGTCAACCGAATTTTGGAAAGCTAGTGTGACTAATTCCAGTACCCACATGGAGGTAGAATCGACACTTGTTTTGGTAGAACCGTGAAACCCATGTTTGGTGATTGAGTGTTCTTAATCAATCACATAGTTCTTGGAAGTTAGATGAACCAATTCTAAACTTGTTTGGAAGTGTGGCAAATCGATTCCAAGATAGTAAATATGAAAGATGATTTACTAAGTTAAGATGTCGACATACTTTGAACATGTGCAGTAACGCTTATCTTTAATTGTTCAAAGATATTCCTTAATAGCTAAAGGAAAATCCTGGATCTAAAATAAATTGAGAATCTTTTAATTAAGGTTTTTAATTTTATTTTTGGAAAATAAAAATTAGTAATGTGCATTTACTAATTGGAGATTTTCTAAGAGATTTTGGTCAATATTTGGACAAAGCATTTCCAGGAATTATGGAAACCGAATTTGGAAATATATTGCATATCTTGAGAATATTTTCGGTTTTGGAAATTCCTTGGTGTCCAAACTTCATTGGTCTATAAATATCAAATTTTGTATTTTGAGCAAACTAATCCTCAGAACCAGCAAAACTACCTAGTTGTGCTGTTACTGGTGGAGCCGCCTATTCGGAGAGGAAAGTAACCTAATTAGGCGAAATCTCTTATGGCCGCTCGGTTTAAAGACTTCTTTGGGATTGAGAAGCCCTATTAGTACCGTTGGTGGGAAACTAGATAATTGCGATTTATTATTAGTTTTCGATTGATTTGATTGACTAACGGTTGTTGAACTTTGATTGCACCTAGTTTGTTTATGCTTGAGAATCTTCTCTTCTGATATAAGATTCACTCAAACTAGATCGAAGTTTCGACGGGGATCTTTAGACTGTTTGTAGATCTAAAGACGTCTTGTGATAATCCATTGTTAACAGACTCCGTTCTGTGTGTGATTGATCACAAGAGATTCAATTTAATTATGTGCAGGTGTTTATTGAAGATCTAAGAAGATTTGAAGACGAAGAAGATTTCTGATTTGGGTTCATAATCTTTGGTGTGCACAATACTTGTTTCGGTTAAAGATGATCCAAATATAATCGGTTTATCCTCGTGGTAGATTGGATTGATTAGTTGAGTAGATCGATATCAATACAATTCTTCGTGATTAAAAGTATTGATTGCAAAATCTTGACAATTACTTTGGTTGTTGTTATTAGATAGATCTAAGGACCTGACAAAGGAGTTTATTGGGATAAACGGAAGAGCCTTTTGTCGAACTCATATCACTTGATTGAAAAGAGTTGTTACCGAACAGATTTGTTGTTCCTTTACTGTTTGGAATACGAACCAAAAGAATTGTTCCAAGTACGTGACTTATTACAAGTTGGAGGCGTGGGAATACAGACGGAACTAGGTGAACTATAGGTTTAGTTGCTTGGTCCCAACTATACGAAGTTGGTTTGATTTTGTATATCGGCTTAATCATGAGAGTATTCAATTTTGGACAAGGTCCCGGGGTTTTTTGCATTTTCGGTTTCCTCGTTAACAAAATCTTGTTGTGTCATTTACTTTTATTTTCCGCAATTATAATTGTTGTTATTATAATTTAAAGTAAATTACACTATTTGTATGGTAAAATTGCCCCAAACACGAATTTTATGACGATTTTGCTGAAGATCGATCCGTTGCTTCAATTGAATTGTATGGGGGGGGTACTGCAAAAAACCTTCCGATGCTAAAGTCAGCTTTGGATTTTTCACAGGAGTTTTTGAGGAAAGAATTGCATACCATTTTGGTTGTGAAAACGTCCATTTATATGTTTCAAATTTCTGTTTTAGAAGCAGGCATGAATTGCAATAAATGGCCCTGCATGCCTGCTGTAATAGCTGGCCCTTGCATGCCTCCTGAAGTAACTGTCCCTGCATGCCTCCCTGTCATAACTCGCATTGACTGGTCCTGCATGCCTCTAGAACCTTCTTCATGGGTTTATGGAATTAACCAAAATGATGCAAAGGGTTGCCCAAACAATTAGGTGTTCAAGTGTCAAGCCCAAGAGGAAAAGTTACTCAAACCCACAGTGGGTGTATAAATCCACAAGGCAAATCTGTGTGGGTTGAAAAATCGGTGAGCCAAGGGCTCAACTCGGCAAGACTCAGTGAGCCGACTCAGTCTAACTCAGTGGGCGTAAACATCCGCCAGTTCAAAATGAGTGGGGCGTAAAAATCAAGGGGCTATATAGCTAACTTACTCCGTGATATACTGAATTGGGACTACAGAATTAAGTTGAACCGAGCTACACTGGATCAGGGCTACGGTATTAACTTCAAACGCATCACACTGAAGTAGGACAGCCTGGCCGGACAGGGTAGGACGGATGGGGGTGGCCGCCGGTTCAGGCCGCCGGCAATGCCCGCCGGCGACATGCTGCTGCTTCCGGTAACGGAGCTGACGCCGGTGCTGTTGAAGTCCCAACGGCGTTACAACCTTAACGGAATATTCTGACGACGTAAGGAATATACCGTCGGCGTTATAACAAAACAGAATATTCTTCGAATATTCCGTTTACGTCACCGTTTGCTGATGACCTGATAACGTCATCGCCTGCTGTTGTGCTGACTGTATATTTTGTTGACGTGGCACCTGACTCGTCATCACATATGCTGACGTGGTACACTCCACGTCATCGCCACTGCTAATGTGACACCATGGAACGCTAACGTGGCAAACAACTTGCTGACGTGATACTTGCCATGTCATCGCCCATGCTGACGTGGCGCTATGGAACGCTGACTTGTATGCCGACGTGGTTCTGTGAGACACTGATGAGTATGCTGGCGTGGCACCCACTTTGCTGACGTGGTGACTGCCACGTCATCACTCCTGCTGACATGACGCCTGTGATGACATGGCAATGCTGACACGGTGGTAGGCCTTTAGATGTGTTTATATTTTAGCCTACTTGTTATAACCGCAAGTGCACGGTGTCTACAATGTAGACAATGACAAATACGGGTCGATCCACAGAGACTTGTGGTGCTGTGTGTGATCTAAGGCTTCCTAACCGAATTCTAAGAGTGACGAGAACAATAAAGATTGAGTGTCGATGCGGCGAGGTTGAGTAAGTGACTCTAAACTAAAGTTGTAAATAACAGTGACAATATGGGAAGTACCAGGGTGGTGAATCCACCACTTGACTCTATGCTAAGGTCATTCCACTAATGTTGTGTTCTTGTATCTTCCTAAGGATGATTCTAAGGAATAATGAATCACTAATCTCATAATTCCCCCTAGTATAGAGTGTCTTATTACGGTACACTCTATCACAGTTCCTTGGTCAATTAACTAAGCATTATTCATATCTCATTAAGCACATACATTCTTCCCTGAAAGTTTCACATGGAGAATTGGTTAATCTTTCACTCTAATTCCCCTAGTATTGGTTTGTCTTCTTCAAGACAAACCAATCACGGAGAACTGGGTTAATCAACTAACTAAACTCCTAAGTCTCATTAAGCACAATAATCACAACAACATCAAAAGAATTAATCAACATATTGTCTAGGGTTTCAACAACACCCTAGCAATTTACTTAGAACATGATAATAACAATTAAAACACAAAAATAAAACTAAGTTCTTTGCTCTGGCTAGCCCAGGCATGAAGTTTTTCAAACACATCTCAACCCTATTTATACAAGCAGTTCCCCAAACCCTAATTTAATTCAAAAACAGAAATTAAGTCATACCCAATCGGCCATACCCTCTGAATCATTGTCAGCTCTGTTCAATCGCCTCTGAGAACACCATGCATGGTTGTTGGAAGACCCTAGCCTTGTTTATCTCTAACTTAGCTTCTAGGGTTATGAGAAGCTATGTGAGAGATAACCAAGACTTAGGTGCGGCGGAGTAGGTGCTACTGATGGAGTTGTTGGTGATGGAGGAAGGTGATGAAGGTGGCGACTGTGGAGTTTGGTCGGGAGATGGGGGAATGGGTTTTGCAGAGGTATGGGGGAGAAGAAAGAGAAGATGGAATAGAGAATAGGGTTTGGTCGAAGGGTATAGGGTAGGTGATTTTCGTTGTGAAGCAGGTGCAGCGAAGATTGATGCGCCAGTTGAAGCGAGCGTTGGATGTGGGGGATGGAGATCTCAACGGCTCAGGGTGATGTGCGGTTTTGGTGTTGAGCAGGAGCAGCGAGAAATGATGTGAGCGAAGGAGCGAACGTAGGATGTATCAAGGTGAGATCTCAACGGCTCGGGTTGGATGGGCTCGGATCCGGGTCGGGTCTTGGATAGCTTGGGCCCAAGTCTTGTAGATGGGTTGCTCCTTGTTGGGTTGCAACATTGCGCGCGTGGGCTTCGGCTTCTGCTCCATAGACGCTTGTCTCCGATTCTTTGCTCTTTTGGCTCCTCAATTTCTCCGAGCTTTATTTATTACCTAAAAACACAAAATTAATTAATACAAATATTTATTCTTGAAAACAAAGAAAACACGAGAATGGGGATAATATCTGATTCTTGAGCACAAAAGATGAGTTAAATGCCAATAAAAAGGTGTATAAATATGCAATATTTGGCACTCATCACACGGCAGTTGTTTCCGTGGCCTTGTTGATGACGTGACAGTTGCCTGATTGGCTTGGAATTGGTGACGTGGAGCGCTTATGTGGAACTTTTTAGCCCAACTTGGAGTTATGGGCTTGTGAATTGAGTGTTTGCTAGTGAGGCCTAGCTTAGTTTGTTACACATGGGCTTGCACATGGAGTCTTTGCAAGGCCTAGTTAGCTATACTTGGCTAATCAAGGGAAACATTTTAGCCCAATGAACCCTTCTTAACTAGTAGGAGGAGCTTTGTAGGCCTAAGTTTGCCCATTTTTTGTGTGTAGAATATTAAGGGTACAAACATCGCCCCCTCTTAATCCATAACCTGTTATGGGTTAAGAAGTTCGGGTTTCCCTTTGAATTTGCATTTTTCTGGAGTGTTACATAACTCGCCCCCGAGCGTGTTGTTTGGAGTGTTATGCAACTCGCCCCCAGGGATGTAATGATTGCGTTGGAGTGTTATATATCTCGCCCCCAAATGGTTGAGGTGACATATAACTCACCCCCAGTATGTTTTGTGCCATGCTGCTCAATGCTCGCGCAAGGGTGCACTTTCTTGCTGCATTTTGCTCGCGCATGGAATGAAAAGTTGGTTTTTTCTGCTATCTTGAATTCGCGCAGGGGGCCAATCCCACTATTCAAGATGCGCGCAGAGTTGAGATGTGTACATTTTCACATGCCTGGACAGGTGAAAATGTTCGCCACATTTGTTGATGTCCCATATGATGGGGATACAATCGGAGTAGGGTAATGATGCTCGAACTGTGCTTTCACCCCATCTGCGAGGTGTCAGCGATACTGCTGACATCAGACTTGAACTGAACTATTTTGCCGTTTAGAACTGACTGCGGATTTGATCATCCGCAGCATCTTATAATTAAACACGACCAATTTTGATAAAGCGTGGAATATCAAAATAATGTTGATTTAAATTTCTGAATAGAAGTAACAAGATAAATACCTACTGCTCGACAACAGCTGCCTCGTTAAAACCTTTGTGTGGAAAATCCAGTGGGATAAAACCATCATAAAGGAAAAAGAGTGCATCACAGCAGGATTTGGAAACTACTCCTAATGATAAAACTTCTTCAGGTGGAAAGAATTCCAGGGCTTCCATGGCTTACCATCTTGAGTACCGTCGAGGTTCCTTAGGTAGTAAGAGCCACGAGATGCTGGCCTGTCCACTATGTATGGACCTTCACAGTTTGCTTCGAGCTTCCCACTATTTGGTTCCATTGTGGCTGCTCGGGTTTTCTTCAAGACATATTCCCCTGGCTTGAATGAATGTTCTCTGACTTTTAGATCATAGCTCAGTTTGATTTCCTGCTGGTATCGGACCAACTGCTGTAAGGCGGTTTCTCTTTGTTCTTCCAACAACTCTTTGTCCAAAGCCAGTATGTTGTCGTTTTTCCCAGATTTGCCAGCACAAGTTTTGGTAGTCTTGAGATGTACCTCGGTGGGAATGACTGCTTCTGTCCCATACGCCAATGTAAATGTTAATCGGGGATTAGTTGTTAGTTAATGAGGTTGTAATAGACGGTCTAGATGTGACCACCTGGAGGGTGTTTAGTCTTTAGATCTAGGGTAGCTTTTTGAGTGAAGCTTTATAAACCCAAGAGTCTGTAAGAGAGATTTTATCTAAGAATTAATAAAAAGAATCAGATCGTTTCAATCGATCAAACCGTGTTCTCTGAACCGGGAGGCTTGATCCGTGAGGATCTTGACGTTACTACTATCTCTAACCTATTCTTGTTGTGAATCACACCTTGGTTCATAACAATTGGTATCATCCGAGAAAATTCTCAGGCGTACTCAGAATGGGGATCTACTTGCTCAATTGGAGGTGATTAGGCTTGTAGAGAAGAGATTATCTTATATGCGGTTAGAGAAATTAAAGGTGATATCGGATATAAACTTCCCAGATCGACAACAGGCTCTTCGTCAAATGGATAGTTACATTTTCATCACTGAAAACCAGTTGGACTCACTCAACAAATCTATTGCATCAACTCAGCTTCAATCATCTGAAGAACCTGTAGTTGATAAAGCTGAGATTATTGAGAAGATTGTCAACCAAGAAGGCGATTGTGAGTTGATTCCTTCTTATTCCATTGAAGCAGAAAAGGGAGAAGAAGATGAGTTCGAATTGATTATTCCTTCTTATTTCTTTGAGGAACAAGACGATTATGTAGATTTGGAATTGATTCCTTCTTTTTTCTTCAAAGAACAAGACGAATCTGTCAATCTTAACCCACAGAAGGGAAAACCCATTTCCCATTTGAGTTCTTCAGTCGGTATTAGGGGTTCTCTCGCCGAAATTGGTTTCACTAAATCGATAGGATTCTGCAACAACCATAACCAGCACGCAATGGGGGGTAGTTGTGAGGATCTTGAACTCTCGAAGGAGATGATATTAAGTAACAACAAGTTAAATGGTAAGAATTGTTTTCCTCTTCTATCTGATTATAGTAGATTGTTATTTGATCGTGGAAAGGAACTTGAAGTTATAAAGGGTTTTTCTGATTCTGTTGGTAAATATAATTTTTACCCCATTACAAGTATTTCTTGTTCCTTGGTCCGTGTGTGTTCGATTCTAAGGAATAATTACAATGGAAATTTTGTTCATGAACTAGTTAACAAATATGGGTACCAATCAGATTCAGGGTTTATAGATCGAATTGCTCATATGTTGGCTAATGGCAGTGTAAATTCTCTAGTTGATGAAGCTACAAAGACGGCTGCAATTGCTTTCGTCGAGATAAGTCAAGTTAACATTGTCGAGGTTAGTTGTGTGGAACTTGAAATCTTGAAAGATTATTTCTTCAATAATCTTGATTTTCCGAAACTACTGGGTAAGGAATATTTTGCCCTTGCTTATGACTATTTTCGAAGTCTATTTGATCGAGGTAAAGGAGTAGAAATGGGTGATAGGTGTTATTTTTCCGATATATATATTTCTAAATTCTATCTTAATTATTGTTTGGTTCTTTATGGCTTGACATTCATGGATACTTCCTGTAACGAATTAGTTTATGAACTGATTGCGGAGCTTGGATACTATTTTAAATTGCTATTTGAGTATTCAAATTTGTCCTTGCTTGCTATGAATGGTGGTACTTGTTACGTTAGCCAGCTGTTTGATACAAGTCTCCAAGCAAGCAATGTTCCCTGGACCATTTGATTCTTGAGGTGCCAAGACAAAGTGAGGTGGCAATGCACACCAACGGTTTCATCAATTTCTGGAGATTTTAGATCCCGTTGTGATAAGATATTTACTACTAGTTCATCCATACTTCATGCGGGTTCAATATCGTTGGCTTACTACAATGAAAAATTAATTCATGAACTTATTACTAAGCATGGGTTTGCATCGATTCTCGCTTTGTGCTTCAATTCTTTTAGTGTTGGTTAAACCAGGTGATACTTGGTACTAGCAGGGGACAACTTGTTCAAATAGGGGAGAGAAATAGAATTTGAAAACTCTTGTTGGTCCGCGTGTGGAACTTTAAGGAGGGGGGTGCTTGTTTTTACCAACTACATACAAGGGATGATTTTCCACCAATTAAGCTATCCATTCAAGTGATTAAATACTTGGACTCGGCTAATAATTCTATGGCATTTCTCTACCATTCTCTTCTGCAGCTTCTCTCATTATTTAGCAGTGGGTTCAAAATTTTAAGAAGGGAGTTTTCTGTGCATCAATTATTGCCTGCACCTAATATTTCTAGCAGTTGTATGATGCCAGTGGGTATTATAATGGGAACTCAGATCTTAGTCTTGGTATTTCATATTTTTAAAATGTTGCTACAACTTGCTACTGCAGGTAGACTTTTCAGTATGGGAACTGGTACTGATTCTATATGGCTTGTTGTCGAGTTACCTGGCGCACCTGGCTACTCGAACAGTTGTCGTGTGTTTGATAGAGGGAAAGTGCTTCAACCCAAGAATGGTGGAATGGGCACAACTAGATTTTTTAAGAAAGATTTATTTACTATTCGATTGTGGGTTCTGTGATGGCACTGCATTGTTTACTATCAAGCTCCAAAGAAAAACTTGATTGCCTAGTACGGGGTCTCTCACATCGATGTTACACTTCACCAAAAGCCAAAGGTGGTGGTCATCAAGTAGTACCACTTGACATAATGATTCTCCCTACCTCATGGGTTACAACGACATGTTTAGTTCTTATTAAACTTTAAAGTTCAAGAACTGGAAAATTTACACTACGTGGTTGCGTACACACTCAAGACTCTTGCTGCCCGGTGGTACTTCTCGTAGTAATGGATTGGGAGTTGAATGTGTTAATGGTATCGTTAGGGATTCTTTAGCCTTGGGGCTAAATGGTTACTCATGGTCATTCAAATTCTTAATGTATGGGCGTGGCTCGATTCCTTGAGGTGGAAATTCAAAATATTTCCACATGTATTACTAATTTGGAGAGCGTCAGCGGAGTTATGCCATTCGACTTGTAGAATCTGGTAAAGTCGGTGGATAGTCGGGGACTTACGGACATTTCGGTGGCTTAACATCGGGAGGATCTACTTTACAAATTGGCCTTATTTTTCGAATGGTACACCTAAAGAATTCAACCAAGCTACATTTGCTATTCTGTTGAAATCTTTCTCGGGGACACGTTGTGGCTTTGCATATTTGATTGGCGTGGTCGAGATCCGTATCAAATTTTGAGCGACTCCATGCTTTCGATGTTGCGATCATTTGTTGGTTTTCTTACTTCGACACAAATGGCGTTCTAAATAAGTCTTATTCTTAGAAAGGAAAGGGGAAACACCATGTATCGCAACATCAACATGGTTTCTCGCTCTAGCCTTGCAAGTGGTTTCACTACTAGTTTATGATAGTGGCGCATATCATGTCCTGTGCATCCACGTTGCGACTCAACTCATGATCCTTGAGGATAAGGATGTTTTGAAGGAGGGGGGAATGTCATGTACCTCTTGTGGAAGACGAGGTGGCGCACAAAATGGTGAAAATCCAGTGGATCTTTTTGGGGTTGTTTGATAGGTCCATAAGACTCCAGGGAATTCTTCTGTCCATTTTCCCTTTGCCTTCTCCAGCCGTTTCTTGAGATTGTCCATAATAACGCGATTGGTCGCTTTTGCCTGCCCGTTGCTCTGAGAATAGTAAGGAGATGAGAAATTGTGGCGAATATTCAGGTTCTTGCAAAAGTCTTTGATCACCCCAGAATCGAACTGCTTCCCATTGTCTGATATTATCGCTTCTGGGATTCCAAATCTACCGACGACATTCTCCCATATGAATCTTTTCACATCATGTATGGTAACATGTACCAGTGCCACTGCTTCGACCCATTTGGTGAAATAGTCAGTAGCGGCTAGTACGAATTTAACGCTTCCAGGAGCTTTGGGGAGTGGTCCGACGATGTCTAATCCCCACATAGAGAATGGCCAGGGACTAAAAACTGGATGCAATTCGTTGGCGGGCCTTTTCGGAATTGGAGCGTGTTCTTGGCATGGCACACATTTCTGTGCATATTATAGCGTCTTTCTGCATGTATGGGCAGAAATACCCCTGGGTAAGTATCCTGTGCGCGAGATTGCGTCCTCCAGAATGGCTGCCACATATTCCTTCATGAGCTTACGCGAAGATCTCATTTGTCCTTCCTCGGCTGATACGCATCGCAAAAATGGCTCCAAAGCTACAGGTTTGCGGTATAACAGCCCTTCGATCATTGAGTATCTCCATGAATTCTTTTTCACCTTTGCAACAAGTTTCTCATCTTCTGGGAGTTCGCCGGTTGTCAAATACTGGATGTAAGGTTGACGCCAGTCTGCAACGTTTTTAACATGATTGCCTGAATTATCTGTCACTGGACTGTCAACCTCCATATTGCTTTCGATGTTCTCAATTTCTCCCTGTGCTGATGTAGCATCCCTCTCGCCCCCACTAGCGTGTTTGAGAGCCTGAACAAAGTGGCTGTCGGAGATGCTAGGTAACTCTTGGAAATCCACTACAACGAAACGGGTGGTATCAGTTTCGACTGCCAAAGAAAGATATGCTAAAGCATCTGCGTGCCTGTTTTCCAATCGCGGTCGCTGCCCAATAGAGAATCGGTTGAACTCATTTGCTAGCTCTCTCATATGATCCAAATACAGGGCCATTCTCTCTTCCTTGGCTCTGTAGGTCCACAGAAACTGGTTAACTACTAGCATGGAATCAGTCACCAACTTCACGTTATTCGCATCTAACTGTTTGACAGCTTTTAAACTGATAATTGCAGCTTCATATTCAGCTTCATTGTTTGACGCTTGGAAACCCAGCCTGGTCGCTTTCTCGATCCTCGAACCTTCGGGAGTAAGGATGATGCATCCAACTCCAGCTCCACCAACATCTGAAGTAGGACAGCCTGGCCGGACGGGGGTGGCCGCCGGTCAGGCCGCCGGGTCAGGCAGTAATTCCTATTTACTTGAAACATACACAAACGTTAATTCCTATTTACTTGATAGTAATCCTATTGTGTTTGGTTAAGTCCGAACCTTTTATCAAGTAAACATACTTCGTTGTTGTATTGTCTCGATCTTGTATCCATAGTCAATCACACAAGTTATCTTGTTGTCGTATTGTCTGGATTTCGTATCCATGGACGATCACACGAAGTGTGAACCGATTAGTTGTATTGTCTCGACTCAGTCCATAGAAAATCACTTTAGGAGAAAGGACTTATAGGTGGAAAAGTTTTAGATTGAGGTATATTTGGGTACACTCGTCTTTTTAATTGGTATCAGAGCAGTCAAACACGAAAAGATCTAACAATCTGTGTTTGGTGCGATCCAACCTATAAGAAATTGAATCTATGTCTGATTCAGTTAACATTATGCAAGAGTATGAATACTCAAAAGTTGAAGATGTTACCACTTCATTAACTCATGATCTAGGAGTTGCGAAAACATCTATGTCGTTCTCTGATGGAAAAGAGGATGCTGATAAAGAGTTGATAAAACTCTTAAGCCTATAAAATCTCCGTCTTCTAAAGTGATGATATTAAAGACAGAGTCAAATATTTTTAAACAGGAGATCAGAGATAAAGACATTCAACTGAATAGTCTGGCCAAAGAGAATATGGATCTAACTGTCAAACTAGAAGCTCTTGGTAAATCTCTTATTCAATAAAAAGAGACATACCCTATGGCTCTGACTAATGATGTTGTTGTGATTTCTTCTGATAATGAAGAAACTAAAAGTCCTTGCTCGACTTTTACAGAGACTGTGATAAAACCGATTTAATCACATCTGAAACAGATCAATATGATGGTAGTTTTCCTAACTACATCAAGTCAGAAGAGAATGAAAAACCAACTTCTAGATCTACTGATGATCAAACGAAATGTTGTGCAAAGGAAACTTTGAACCGATTCCGTGTAAGTGATCTTAAGGAATACAACTTTCAGTCACTTGACAAGAAACTTATACTTCTTCAACATACGGTGGTAAAAATATTGAAAGAAGTTTCTTGTCTTAAAAAACTGAAAGACCATTCCTCGGTAGAAAGACAGATTGTGCCACTACCCAATAAGATCAACTCAAAAGAATCAGAGGAAAGAGTTGATAATCGCTTCTGGAAAAAGGTTCCTGCCTCACCCATATCGAAACAATCCTTGTTTTGATGAAGAACGACTCCAGAAGAAAGAAAAAGAGAGAATCTCTGCCAAAAGAAACAATCAGGAATTTACGATAATTGTTTCAGATATTCATGCTGATGTGTACCATAATGAAATCCTTAGGATGAGAAAGTCTTATGAAAATCTCATTGATAGAATTAAGAGAGATTTATCTATCTCTGAAAATTCTCACATCAGTATATCTTCTCCACATGATCATATCTCCAGAGTTATAAAAGATCATTATTCTGGGAGAAAATATTTTGGGCAGAAATTCCCAAGGAGAAACATGAACTATGGTTCTGATACTCGATGTAAGCTAGAAAAAGCTTACTCCGATACAACTTAGTTGTATCAAAATTGTGCACTCTCATCCCTTTCCGTGCTCTTAATTATGGATGAGAAAAGCACAATAAAACGAGAGCACATTTGTTTTATGTGTAGTTGCTTATCAGAAAAATTGGTCACATTTTATGGATTACTGCGAATCCATGTCTGTCTAAAAAGTGTTCATGTTTACCATGATTTTCCAAAAATAGGTTTTAGTTAGAATTTTCGAGTTTTAATAAACCTCCCAGCGTGAGAAGTTCGGAAAAAAGAAACAGAATATATTTCTGTAATATTTTCGGAATTTCCTGATATTTTCGGTCCGAGAGTTGTCTCTTCTTAAAGGGAAACTATCCCTTGCCTGTAATATTGAAACCCTGATCAATCCTTATTTATATAACCGAGCATGCCTCTAATAACTCGTAGTGTCACAAAGGCTAATAAGGAGGAAGCTCAAAAGGTTAAAGATTGTCAAGGAATCAATACAGAGAGGAAGAAGAAAAACATATCAAAAATCATGTCTGATTATGATTCTGATAGTTCAGTTGGATCACAAGATGAGTCATGTATGTTGGCTTACAACCTATAAGATCCAACCAAAGCCAAGTGGATTCGTTTTGATAGTATGATTGACTATATCCAAGGTTTTGAAGAACTAAGAACCAATCTCATAATAACGGTTCTGTTTGTGGGTGAAAACTATTTCTGCTGGTTTCGGTAATTTTGGGTGTGTGTGGATGAAAAATGAATCTAAACCCTAAAAAAATGCACTGCACGGGAGTGCTTTTTGATTCGAGAGATCAATCTATACAATTCTTGCCTAAACCAAGAAATGGTCGTTCCGGACTTGCTTCGGTCACAAAGTGAAGGAGATGGGGTTGATCTTAGGGAGGGAAGCGAAGAAGGTGTTGAGATTGTGAAGGTGTTGGTTGTTTATGACTTGTATCAGAAAGAGGAACTGTCTTGCAATGATGTAAGCTATCAGTTCTGGTGTTTTTTTAATACGAATGACAACACTTGGTTTTTTGTGCTTGTCTGTGTTGTTTGGAAATAGGTGAAGGACCTATTTATACAAGTCATTGAGCGCAAAACCCTCATCTCGTAGGAAGTGGAGGAGGTGAATTGATGGAGTAGTGGGGTCGTGTAGGAGTGGTGATTGTCACATGATCACACCTTTGCCCACTTCCCTCATCACTGCTAACCGTCCACCTTTTCCTGACACGTTCTCGTAATGGCGCGTTGCAAGCTGCACGGTGTAAACCGCCAGACCAATACCGCAATTAGTATCCCCCAGTTTGTGACATGTTTGATGTCTCGAATGAGTGGATCGTGGGACCCACTGTAGGAAGTAGCTTGTGATACTAAAATAACTAAGGATTTGATATTTATGAAATATCGTGTATGCTCAATGCATGTAATGCATCGCAGAAAATCAACATGTATGAAGCATCGATGTTTTAAAGCCTGGCCGAATAAGTTGCGGACCAAGCGTCTTAAAATAACATCACGTCCAACCATCTTCGAGTGATCGTTTGAAGGCTGCATGGGCGAGCTATCTTCTGGCCGATCACTCCCTGTGGAAGAGTGGTGGATGGTGATCATCGGGATGCCTCACTGGTCGTTTAGCTTTCAACCTAGGATGTCCGACCAAGCTAGCGAAGTTGGACGGACGAGATGGTTTAAGACCCTCATCTGTGACCAATGGATTTTTAGGGTTTTAGGAGGTGTGCGAGCATCACTCCTATGCTTGACCGAATCAGAGCTTGGCGCAAGTTTTGGTGGGGTCGACCATGCATGCGTGTAAACGGACTTCCGGTGTATATGCCCATACCTCTTTGTCTCATGAAGGTGCGATCTAGGCCACTCAATTTGATCATCAAAGGTGAGTGGTCGTGATCGATTTGCTGCAGAAACCCATTGCCACAAAGGATTTGGAAGCTGCTCGGTACGTAACTTTTGGGCGTGCGTTTCGAGGTCGTCGAGTCCTAGTCTGCCTATGCCGACCAGCTCCACGCAAAGGTGGGCCCACAGTGATCATGTTGACATGCTTGGGACCTTTTAATTCTATATCTACACCCTCCATCCAAGCTTGCGAAGATGAATGGTCGTGATCGAACTGCGATAGTTATGCAGCGCCGCAAACCCTAATTAGGGTTTTGAAAACAGCACGTACACACGATTTTGGCCAAACGGTTTGGCAAATTATGCTCCTCTTTTGGAGGAACCGATCGTGTGCAGCCCACATTGGGCCGACGGTGAACGTGTCCGTACCTGTCTGATGGTCCTAGGCGTGATCTAAGCCATCCAAACATGCTGGGGAAGTTGGATGGTTGTGATCGATTTAAGACACTAGTGGGATTTCCGTGACCTTTAAAGCATCACGCCAGCCATATTTTGAGCAAACGTTTATTACTCCATGGCTTGGTCGTGAGAAAACCGATCGGGCAGGGATAGAGTGGGCCCGCCAATGTGCGTGTTGGCGCCTCCTCCACCTTTCATGGTACGATCTAAGCCGTCCAATCAGGCTAGTGAAGTTGGACGGTTACGATCATTTTGAGACTGTCTTAATCAGTCTTGCTCACTCGAGCTTCTTCCAAAGCAGCGCGGCCACCCTACTTTAGGGCTGGCGTTTTGGCATGCCGGGAAGTAAAGTGTAATGTTCGACCGGCTAGGGAATAAATAGGCCCGCTGGTGATCATCAAGGTGGTATCCTGCTCCTGCTAGGGTTCGTCTAGGCTGGTTAAATCATGCGGTCAACCTGCGAGGCCGTGATTGTTTCTGAGACTGATATGGACAATCTAGATTTCCCTTAGGAAATTAAATATGCTCAATCGGGCTAATATAACACACCGAGAGATGTAGCATGTACTTGTATTTCATGCATGCCTCACCATTGACACTTGGAGATTCGTGTTACTCTGCTAAGAGCAACGCTCAGTCGTCATGCCGCACCAATAATGAGAGTTCTGCGGGAACAACACAGGAAATACTAGGCAAATCATGCATTATAAATAATGCTAAAAATTCACAGAATATTTGGGATTGTTGCCACATGCTCCAACTAGGTGAATTAATAAAGCGAAGAAGTATTCATCACTTATCAAATAGCCTTATCCTCTACAGGATGTTAGCATATTAAATTTGGTTTTTATAATTTTAGCCCTGAACTAAAATCCACCATCAACATTAAGTCCCCTGCCTAGCACATAATGGTTGCATTATTGTGGGGTAGGCATGAGATGGTGACAAATAAAGATAAAACTTATGACACAAAGTTAGATGTTACCAGGAGAGATGGGCCGTCCTGTCCTTGGAACATGTCACGTTCAAGAGGCGTCCAGGTAAGCGTTCCCCTAGCATGATGTCGGTTTATGTCATAATCCTCGACTCTGATGTGGACGACCCTATCATAAGGAATATCTTTGAAAGGATGTTGATGCAATTTCTGAAAAGATGTTGAAGCATCTCCCAAAGAGAACGTTGATGTAGCTTCCGGAAGGCGTGTTGAAGCGGCTTTTGGAGAAAGCGTTGAAGCAGCTTCTGGAGCGAACATCGAACCGGATCCTGGAGAGAGTATTGAAGCAGCTTCTGAAGCGAACGTCGAGGCGGACCCTGGAGAGAGAGCGTTGAAGCGGCTTCCTCTGAAGAGAGCATTGAAGAGGCTTCTCCTGGCGAACGTTGAAGCGGCTTCTTCTTCAGTTCAATTTTCCCTTGCGAATTACATGCTCCTTGATTGACCATCTCTCTTGTGCTGAGGAAGTCCTTGACTGACGGCGAAGGATTTTCATGCTGAGACGGAAAGTAGAGTTGGGAAAACTCATCTTGATATCATCTCCATTTAAACAAAAGTTTTTTTTTTTATTATTATATATGGATTGATGGTTACAATTGGATACACTAATCTATGTTACTAGATCTAAATACTCCCTTTAGGGGTTTGTTCAACTGACTATGTTTTTGTAAACATGAATAGGGTTGTTCAATTTGCAATTTTTTTTTAAAGAAAGTGTCTCTTGATTTTTTATTTGGACTCCGAGAGTTTGGGGACTGTGATTTGGATTGGTGACCGAGTAATTACTTTTGTTACACTATCATGTTTGCATTGCACCAGATTTATTTTCCTAAATTTATTTTTGTTGTTGTATGTGTCAGCCTGAAAATATTTTTTGCTTTTCATTATTTGGTTTTAATCTTTATCTACATACAGGTCCCAGTAGATCTTGTCCCTGATGGCTCCATTTAGGTCAATGTGACAAGATCAGAAAATACCATGGTGGATAACATGAAGATTGAATTTGAGCATGACAATGAGAGATTTGCTTTTCTTAAATGGGGATCTACTGCTTTTCCTAATATGCTTGTTGTTTGTCCAGGTTCTAGCATTGTGTACTAGGTTAGTTTTTAAGCAACAACTTTCATGTATACTGAATATAGCTTCTACCTAGAGAAGTCGTGCTAACTTTCATATAATATTTGTGTCTATTGGCATTGATTCCGAACTGGGCATTATGCTACAATCTATTCTATATATATAACTTGGTTCTCTGTGAGTTATATATATTTGCATGATTCTATTAGTAACTCGATATTATAATTACAGGTTAATCTGGATTACCTTGGATAAGTTGTTTTTAACCTTGGATAGTTGTTTTTAACACTTTTATTGATGTATTAGGAGTTGTTGGTTGGGAGTTGTTGATTTCCTAAACAACTGGTAAATGTTATTTGGGCTTGGTATTAATATAGTTTATTCTTTTAGTAGTATACATTATAGTTTTTCGTAAATGTGAGCTGGTTTCATATTCATAGTGTTGATTATAAGATTACAATGGTATTCTTGGTCAGAAATTTGAACTTCTTTTTTTGATCCTGGAATGTTATTTGCATTGGCGGAATGACTTAGGTTTCGATAGTTATACATCACTAGAAGTAGTATGTCTATTGGATGTGATTTTGATATGTTATCTGCATTAACGAATCTGTGGTCCAATGGTAGCACGACTGACACCATGTCAAAGATGTGTGTTCGACTCACGCCAGGTTCATTCATTTGTGTAAGAATTTGGAGACAACTTGTGTTAGTTTCTTCCATATTTGGAGACAACTTGAACAAGTTGCCTCTATATTTGGAGACAACTTGGGCTAGTTGGCTTCAGTTTTTTAGCAATTTGTCCCTATATAATTTTTTGTTGGAGACAACTTGTGATAGTTGCCTCCATATTTGCAGACAACTTGAACAAGTTGCTTCTAGATTTGGAGACAACCAGTGCTAGTTTCTTTCACTGATACATGTTGGTTGATGAACCAACAAAATACTGATAGATGGATCAGTATAAAATTCTCGAATGTTGATATCTGAATCAACATGAGAAATATTGCTCTGTAGAGCAATTAATAGTTGAATTAATAAAACATTGGTATCCGACCAAATATAAAATTACTAATTAAAACGTCGATTACTGGATCAACATAAAAGCTATTGGTGTTTGAACCTGTTCAGAATTATGCTAGACAGAGCATTAGGTTCAAAACTCTAATTTTGATAAATGGATGATCAATTGAGAATAAACCAATGGGTGAGAGACGGACCAGCTATATGAGGTGATGGACAGACCATGTAGTGTCCAGATGCTCGAATGAGCATTCACCAAAGTCCTTTGAAGAGCAGTTGATGAAAGGATGATTAATTTTTGTTTAATCATGATTAAAATGGTGGTTGACTGAGCAATAGGTAGTAAACCTAATTATGGAGAGAAGAGGGACCGACCAAAAGCGGTGTGGATCCGTCCCTTGGTGGTCATGGGACCATCTGATGGTGAATGGATCATCTTCCCAGTTGCAGAAAAGAGTTTGAACCAATTATGGACTTTGGATGATTAATTAGGTCAAAAATCATCAAAGGAGGTGGGACCGAATTTTGCAAGCTAAAAGGCCGACCATGACCGGTCATGGTGGCATGCCCATATTGTCATGTTGTCAACGAACCCATCCTGAGAATTTTGAATTTTCCATAGAAAGAGGGAGAATTTACACAAACTTCTCTTATACTAGCCTTCAAATCAACAACAAATTCTTGTAGACCAATAGGAAACAATAATGTATCCTCTTTGTGACATATAACCGCGAAAACAGATTCCATATTTTACAGGACAATATGAAACTAAAAAAGGTTTCATTAGATGTGAATATCAACAACAACAAAAAAATTTGAAAAACAATATAAAATCATGACAATAAAAAGGTTTCATTTCAATAGATCGTAGCTTTCATAAGAACATCAACAAAAACACAAAAAACTTACATATTAACATAAAGTTCATCAATAGGAACTCGAAAATTCATCAAACAAATCAAAGATCAATACAAAAAGAAAATCAAATACTTGAAAAGTCGATTAAGTCTTTGATGAATGATTCAAATACTATAAATAGCTTAATCTGGTGATGAAGATGATCAATACGAAGGATTCTTCAGCTCGATTTTTCAATTCGAGATGCAATTTCAACTAATAAATCAAACCAAGATATAATTCCAACTAAACTGAATTGAAACCAGATCTCGAATAAACTGAAATGGTAACTTCTCTTCTCCTCTTCAATTAAACTGAAAGGAAATACCGGGTCCCAAACTTGTAGCTTCTCTTCACTTATTCAATCAATTTGAACCTAAAATTACTCCCTGAATGATGAAATCGGCAGTAGAAGATCTCGAATATTTGAATGTTTGAATTGAAACCCTAAAAACTAAGAAAAGCACGAAGATATGACAGGAAGAGGATTTCAAATTTTCTCTGAATCTTTTTTCACAACTATTTCTTCCACCAAAATTTCCTTTGAAACATATTTAATATATACGGAAGGTCAATTTTGAAATTTTGAAAATTACTAAAAACTAACTTTACGCGTTATTAAAGAAAATGGGTTTTTTGTGCCATTTATTTTCAAATGATTTTTATTTATTATAAATAATGTGGCTGGAGTTTTTGTGCCCAAATTTGGTCATCTTAATGTTTTGCTACTTGTTATGTCATAAGAGCATCTCCAATGCAAAGGGTCAAGGTCATAAAAAAGCATGCCACATATGATTTAAGACTTTTTTCACCACAATTTCATCTCCAATGTAAGTGTCAATGTCATAAAAAGTGATGACATGGCTAAGTGGAGGTAATATGACTTTCTTCATGACCTTGGGTCATAGATCCACAACATCATTTTGTCTCTAAATTCAAATAAAAAGTGTTGGTACAACTTTTTTAGCTAAAAAGTTTTACCTTCATCATTTTTTGTCATTTAGCAATGACCCACAAGTAAAAAAAATATAAATAGCACCTCCACCTAGGATGACCTTGACCCCTTGCACCAGAGATGCTCTAACAAAACAATATCAAGAGTATAAATCACAGTTTGGCTAACTTTGCCTGTGTAAGTGGTGGTTCAGATTTGTCCTCACAAGAGATAAATCTAGGGATGTAATCGTTTGTCATAAGTGATGGTTGTGATTGGGATTAGAAATGCATCTAACGGACAAAATTTATCATGTCATTAAGGTTCCATAATTCTTCATAATAAATAGCCTATTAATTTGCCATGATAAAATGTCAAATTAAAAATGATAATATATAAATTATCATACTATTGATGATAATTAATATATTTTGATTAGCTAATACTTAGGATTAGTTTGGTATTGCTGCGAGAGTATAAAGCACAGTTTGGCTAAGTTTGCCTATGTAAGTGGTGGTTCAGATTTGTCCTCACAAGAGATAAATCTAGGGATATAATCGTTTGTCATAAGTGATGGTTGTGATTGGGATTAGAAATGCATCTAATGGACAATCCGTGCCATAACCGCACGGGTCTTGATGTTGGTTCACTTTTAATATCGTGTAAAATGTGTCCCGAATACTTATCAACTCCTTCTGGTTCGATGTATGTTAAATCTGGCTTGGTCATAAATATCGTAGGGATATCCACTGTCTTGCTATCTTATAGAGTATCTGTTTTTATTTATTTTTTTCCTAGTAAATCCTCCATTTCTAGAACCTGGAAGGATACTCCATCAATAAAGAGCTTTGGAAATTAGAAGTCAAATACCTACATCAATAAAGTATTCAAATTGACCATCTTTGAGGAGCTAAGCTCACGTTATTGCTCACGTTACTTGATTTTTTTCCAGATCATGCCTTAAATTTGTTTATTTAATCATAGTTGTCAATAAAAATCTTTTAATTGTTTACTTGTAAGAAGAGACAACTAAACGTTTCTGGTGGTACTGAGAAGAAGAGGAAACAAAAAGTTTTTTTTTCTTTTTTGTAACTTATTGCGACCCCAACGTTGGTACTTATAGGGGATTCACACTCATTGGAGATGCATGTTGATATCGGATATGGGGTAAACTTCAACTTTTTTTTTCCTGTAGTTAGGCTAAGTCATATGGGCTAGATTGGACTGCTAGATTGGCCAAAAAGTGTTGTAAATTATGAAAAAAGTGTGGGAAAAAAGTTAACACTCTTTCTGGCTACTTCTCTCTCCTAGCATTTGCTCGCAGTCGAACTATCAGCGAGATTGAAACGCTGAATAGTGCGACGCTCAAAAAGTGACACAAACGCTGGATTATTCGGCATTATGCGAATATTCTAGAGAATAACGCTGAATTGTTAGGCGCTAGGATGGACGCTGTTCCATTCGGCGTTCGACTGAGACGCTGCTCCATCCAGTGCTTGACCCTTTTTTTTAACTAACGACTATTTTTTCCAGAATTCCATTTCTACATGTTTGGCAATTTGTTTCAATCGTATTTTGTTTCAAAATTTGGAAATTTATCAAAGTAAATGTAGCCGTTTGAGAATTTATAATCTTCCTTTACATTGCAAAACAAAGTTACAATGTTTTTTGAAGAAACTAAATGTAGGATCAGAATATCGCAACACCAACGCCCTTGCGAAATCCATAAACGACACATTGCAAAGACATCACAGACGAGTAATATAAATGACGCAACGGATGACGACAGCTTGAACACGAGAAAGATGTGAAGATCTAGCGAGATTTAGGAGTGTTGCGAGGTTTTACATTTGTACTCTTGCAAGAATGTCGCAAGTCAGATCCGAAAATAAAGGACAACTTAGCTGTCATCCATTATGTAATGTCCTATATAAAGAGCCGAATAGGCTTATGAAAGAGAGAGTTCTTTTTCGAGTGAGGGGAAAGTTATTAATAGAGATAAAGTTTAGAGCGGTTGTAAAGTTCTTTACTTATTTTCCTTTCCACCTTGTAATGTTAGTGAGTTTTGATCAATAAAGAATATAATTGTTCATCTTAAAATGACTTAATTGTGTGAATTTTAGTGAGGGGTGTAGTGTGGGATTTCCTGCTACTACATATGGCGCTAGAAATAGGGACTGATTGAAGATTGATATTGTGATTTGAAAGAATTTGGAATAATAGGGAAGGAATTTCATATAATTTTCAACAATTCATTAAGATTGAAAAATGGTTAGAAGAAGACATGCATCAAAACAACAAACAACTGTTAGAAGGAGTAGGAGACTTGCTGGAGAAAGGAGAGATGAGATGGGGGAATCATCAAGAATGAATACAAGGAACAATAGAGGAGATCAAATTCCACCGCCAGTTCAGCGTACACCACCAGTACAAAATAGAACTGTGGATTAGACAGAGTGAGTGTACATACTTGGCGGTCAGACTCTGTAGATGAAATGGGAGAAGAGCAGCAATTAGGAGGCAATGGACAAGAGGAGAGAGACCAAGAAGTAATTGGAGGGATAATTCATGAAAATGAAGAGATTACAACATTAGAGGCATTGAGACAAACAATACATGAAGAAAGGCGGTTAGAAGCAGAAGAACGTGCGAATTTGACAAGGAAAAATCATGAATTGAGGATGGAAAACATAAGATTACAAAATAGGAGGTCAAGAAGCACTACAAGATCACGTTCAAGATCAGTTAGAGAAGAAATAAGACAAAATTTGCCTATAGAAAATGCTAATGAAGAAACTCGAGAGGGAATACAAAATCCAGGCGAAGAACGTCGCGAAGGAAAAGAAGCATTGGAAGATCGTTATATTCAACGTGCTGAAATTCTTCAAAACGAGCAGAATAATAGAATTCAAGGAAATAGACACCGTCGAAGCGAAATAATCAAGATGGCGAAGAAAATCAGGAAGAAGGAAGGAGAATTTTACATGGGAGAGAAATACAAAGAAATGAACGAGCAATTGAGGATGAAATTGAAAGACACTACACTGAACAAACACATTTAGCTCGCGAGAGAGAAAGACTAAGAGCATAAGTGGAAGAACAAGAGCTACAAGAGGCAATTCGACAGAATAACCATGATAATCGAGAAAGGAGGCGTGAGCGAAACCGCAATAATGCTAATATCAATGAAGAGTATGATAGAGTACAAAGGAGAACTGAAAGACGGCAAAGAGGAGAAAATGAGAGATATGACGGTGTGCGAATTAATGAAAGAAGTGAAAGAGAAGATCGCAGAGAAAGACGATAATAAAATGATGAACGAGGAAGTCAAAATAGAGATGAGCGCAGGAGAAGAGAGGCGGAGTTGAAAAGACCAATGGATCTAAATTCTGGTATAAATGAACAAATTTTGAGAGAGTTAGCGGAAATGAGAGGAATGATAAATAATAAGATAGGAGGAGGTAAGAGAAAATTAGATGAAGCCATAGAGGAAGCTGCGAAAACTCCATTTACACAAGAAGTACAATTAGGAGGAATACCCCCAAAATGCAATTTGCATGCGTTAACCAGCATTTTTGATGGAACAACTTGTGCAATCCAACACATCAAAGCTTATGTGAGATGTATGCTACAATGGGAGAACCATGATGCAATATTATGCAAGTATTTCGCATCAAGTTTAACAGGAGAGGCGTTAAAATGGTTTGAAGGTTTGCCAAATAACACTATAACATCTTTCAACCATTTGCAAGCTATATTTTTAGGAGCATATATAAGTAACAATTCCTCGTGACCTGTCATTGAAGATGTATTTGGGCTGAAGCAAAGGGTTGGCGAAAGTTTGAAGAACCTAACTGTGAGATGGAAGACAATGTGTAGTGATATGGCTGGTCGTGTGGACGAAAGATATCTCATTCTATCATTCATCAATGCTATGTTTGCAACCAATCTGTTATACATTTAGATTTTTAGAATCAAAAATACAATCACAATGACTGAGTTGCGAGAACTACAGGAGGAGTATATTGCTCTTGAGGAAAAGCAAAACGAGATGGAATCATACCCCATTGAGAACACAAGTTCAAGAGCAGCGAATGCAAGCTTATTACCCAATTTAATAAATACATTGGAGAGCACCTCGCAAGGGCAACAAGAGAGGGTAATGGGAGATGGACATCAAAAGTTAGTAGCTATGGGGAGCCGTGATCAAGAAGAATTTGAGAGAGAGAGAAACTTCTATAGCCGTGGTGGAAATAACAAAATCCAAAGACTTGATTAGCCACAAGAAACTTATGGAGGTCATCAACCGCAAGGAACTTATGGAGGTCAGAGGCAAAACTTTCACAGAGGACAGCGAAATCCAAAAATAATATGGGAAGAAATCAAAATGCCACCTTTGAATGCTAGTGTGGAGAAGATATGGGAAGCTATAATCCTAATGGAAAACATACCCGCACCATGGAACATGGGGAGTGAACCACCTCCAAGCTACAGAAGTAATGAATTTTGCTCTTATCATCATTTCTATGGACATACAACAAATGACTGCAGAAATATAAAGAGAATTATTCTCAGGATGATAGATCAGGGAAAATTAAATCACTTTCTAATAGGACAAACGCAAACTCAAGCATTGCCACCTCCTCCAGATATTCACAAGCCAAACACAAAGAAAAGAAAGAGAAACATTTGTAATTGAAGTTGGCGCAAAGGCAAAGAATCTGTTTTGTAACTCCATCGTACACTCATACAAGACGATTGAAGATTTTCACGATAACACTCTCAGCAGGTTTTTCGCAAGAGATGCCGATGATAGAGAAATAATGAACATTGCGAAGACATCGCCACTGGAAGAATGGCAAAAGCAGACTATTTCTTTTACCGCAGAAGAAGTACCTGAGGGTGGAGAAATGCACGATAACCCATTGGTGGTACGATTGGAGATCAACCCAAAACCTAGCGAGGATGAAGATGATGAAGCTGAGAATTCATGGGCAATCAACATAATTTTGATTGATACTGGGAGTTCCGTGAATATTCTTTTTTATCATACTTATAAAACTATGGGAGGGAAAGATGAAGATTTAATACCTTCAACGTACAAAATCTATGGTTTTAACGGTGCATCAGCAAATAAACCAAAAGGAGAAGTTCATATGCGAATTCCACTGAAAGGATTATCTTCTGAAATTTTATTCTGTGTAGTTGATGTGGAATCACCATACAACGCACCGATCGGACGACCATGGTTACATGAGATCTTAGGTGTGGCATCGACTTTCCACCAATGTATCAAGTTCCCTCATCCCACTGGTGTTGGCATCATAAAGGGAGATTGGGTTGAAGGAAAGAAGTGTTATGAAATTGATATAGAATCTTGCGAAGAAAGAGCTGCGAAGAAGAAGAATTGGAAACACAACATCAAAGAAAAACAAAGAGGTGAAAGATTAATGGTAGATGTAATAGAAAAAAGAGAGGAAGAAATGCTGCGAAACCAAAAAATGATGAAGATATGAGGTGGCGAAGGCTTCGCAACAGACAAGAAAATGACAGGAAAATTCAAAAATGCAGAGGCAGAAAGTAGCAGAAGTAAGAGACTTAAAGAATAAATGTAGTTGTTGATTGTCAAAGAAGAAATTGGGAGGAAGACGAGATTAGATGAGGTTGCGAAAGGAAGTTGATATGCAGAAGAAGAGAATATATTTTATGAAATATAAAGATATGATTGCGAAATTACAAAAGAATTTACATGCAAAAGAATCAACAAATTAATCAGACAGAGGCGAACCAACTATGGCGTACACCCTAGTTCGCGAAATCAAAATTTCGTAAGACCTAAAGTGCGTCATAGAAGGGGGTACCTATTGCATGGCTCAGGGAAAAGGTTACACCGCCCCTGGAACTTGAGTCATGGAGAATTGGGGTCAATAAAGCCCATCCAGGGGAGATACCTTGGATTTTCAATCTAAGCTTATGACTTAGATTGGACGACCGAGGGTCTCTTCTAAGGAGTCAGCATTTGGCCAAGGCGCCGAGGTACACGGTTGAGCCAAGAGTGCCTGGGGCATTTAAAGTGTCTCGGCCATTCTTGGCAAGTCTCGGCATATCTTTTCTCGGCCAAGAAAACTCCACTTAGGGTGCAATCTCGTAACCATAAGCCCTATAGGCAAAAGGTATAAGAGGGCTGCGAAAACAACTGGTTGTTGTTAAGACCGGATGGGAGGAGCTAGCCTTGTATGGCGAAGTACGTCTCCTTGAAGGGGCAACCGGGGGAAGATAAGGGCGGCACCCTCCATTAGGGAGCTGATAAGTGTCTTAAGACGCAAATGTCATGAGGCTTTATTTTCGCAAGGAAATTTAGGCTTGTCATATTTGTGCGACAATCCTGAAGAGGAAATAATACAAAAATAAAGATAAGACGAGATCAATGGGTCAGTACATGAAAATGTAAGGACGTTCTGCGATTTCGTCGCAAGACGGCAATGTCATGGGGCTTTATTTCGCAAGGATTTTTAGGCCTATCACATTGTCGCAACAAAACAATCCTGCAGAGGCAACAATACTAAAAAAATGATAAGGCAAGATCAATGGGTCATTGCATGAAAATGTAAAGACGTCCTGCGATTTTGTCGCAATGACAAGGGGTGGCACAGTAAGACCTTTAACTAGGAAGGCAAAATAAGACCACATGAGAGAAAAAGAAAAAAAGGAAATCTTGGAAGAAACCAAGATTTCCTTACTTATAAAATCCAGCAGAAGAATAATTGCGAGATTGAGGCATGAACACATATCATTATTCGAAAATAACTTGCTTAATCTCTCATTTGAAAGCAAATAACAGATGCAAGTATGGGAATGTATAGAATAAAAACATGTTATTTATCTTCATATGATAGATTTACGCGTTTATAAAATGAAAGGTTCATTATATATTGATTAACTGTATTGCAAAAAAGAATTGTTCTTTCAATATGTGCAGAAAGGAACAACAAAGGTAGAGCTTGTATCTGAAGACCCAAGAAACTCACAGCAATAGATTACAAAAATAGAAGATTAAAAGAATGAACGAACAGATGTTACAAAAAGAGAAAGAAGAAAACAAAATTATTTCTTGTTTGATTCTTCTTCTTCATTTTCTTCTTCATCAGATCCTTCTACTTCTTCATCTGCGTCAGATTCCTCTTCTTCGCTAGCTTCGATGTCAGATATATCCAAAGAAGGCACATTCTTGGGGATTTCGTCAAGGAGGCAAGGGTATGAAGAATGAGGAATGCTGTTGTCGTCGCAGACCGTCTTAATAGTCTGATTGCAAAAAAGAACATCATCATTTTTGAAATTCGCTACAGTAATTTGTAGTTGCTTCTTCAATCTTGAATATTTGTCATTTCGAGAAGAAAGATCCTTTGCGAACTGCTCCTTCTCAGATTCAAATTCTTCAATTCTTTTGCGAAATCTCTCTCCAGCCTCTGCGAACATATGACAATGAGTCAGCAACTTAATGACAACTTCATAAAAAAACAAACAATTAAATAAAGAAAAATGATAAACAACCTTCTTTGTCAGAAATCATATCCCTAATCAAGGCCGTATGCTCAGCTTGAAGACTAACGTTAACACCTAAATTATTTCTGGCGTCATCTAGAACCTTCGCAGCCCAAGCGAATTCATCGGCATTGTTTATGAGAAGAAGGGAGTGAATTTGATTCTCTCTTTCGCTAAGTATAGCATTTTTGCGGATGGATTCATCCCGTTCAACTTGAACCTCAAGAAGAGTTTTTTGGAATTTCGCCAATGCTTGAGCACCTTGACTAGCGATTCGATCTTTGTCATCTATGAGATCACTAATCTTCTTCCTTAAAGTATTAATTTTCTCTTTAGAACTAAGATACAAACGTTTAAATTGGTTGGCTAAGCCTAAACTAGATCTATGATCAATTTCTAAGAGGCGAAATTTGGATTGAAGTTCATTTAGAGGAAGAGATTTAATCTCGTTATTTGAAAAACTATCTAAAGAATCGTTGAGGTGAGCAAGAAGAGCATCATTATCCATAGGTTCAGGAAATGAGTGAAGAAGAATGGCTTCATCAGAAAGGTTATAAACGTCTGCGAAAATGGTAAGTCAGATAAGGGAAGATAATGAGAGAACAAAACAAAGGAAAAGGGAAGAGTCTCATACCATAAAGTTGTTGATTGGCGCTTTGAAGACTAGATATCTTATTCTTCTGAGTGGAAGAATCAACTTCCAGTTGTTTGGTTTTCTCGCGAAGAGTAGTAGTTTCACTTTCAAATTCTTCATTTCTCTTGCGAAGAGCAACAACTTCAGTTTCCAATTCTTCATTCTTCTTGCGAAGTTGAAGATTCTTCTTCTCAAGAATGCTGCGCCTTTTCTCAAGATCTGAGGCAACAACAAAGGAATCTCTCCCATACTATAAAGGAAAGTAAAGAAATTATCAAGATATAATTTAAAATCGAAATTATGAAGAAATAAGGGAATAAAGACATACCAAGACACCAAGTGCATTTAGGAAGCTGGGAGTCACTGATCTGGAGACTCCATGAAGAGAATCATCACCCTCTAGTAAAGGAGCATCACAGATACTTGCGAGAGCTTCGCACGTACTAGAAATACGATCATCTCTAATTCCTTGCATGGAGTCAGAGAAGATGCTAGACAGTTGCGCCATAGAAGATTCAGTTGGAGGATTCTCCTTTGCGAGAGAAATATCGACATCATAATTATCTTCATCAGAGCTTTCGCTGGATTGAGGACTTGAAGGAGAAGAAGAATGGATCTTTCGTTTCTTAGAAGGTGGGATAGTAGACTTCTCCTTGCGAAGAGAAACTTTACCTTTACCTTTGGTCTTCTTAGATTTTTCTTCTTCTCCAACGATCTCAGCACTAACCTTTGCACACGAATGAAGATAAGAAACAGAGGCAACAATATTGTTTAAAATAATAAAGAAAAGTATTTCTTACTTCATCCGTGATCGAACGGAGTACTACTAGGGTACTCGCCTTAGTATTTCTTTCATAACTCTTCCTCAACTTGATAATCTGAAAATTTCGCAAGATTAGTAGGTATAAAAAGGAGAGAAGATTTCAAATTGAGCGAAATTTAGGAAGCATACCTCTTTTGCTTTCTCAGGCCAATTAAATACCCAAGGCTGATAATTGGCGAGATTCGCAGGGAGCACATTTGAACTCGAAATATAAGGTCCATTCAAAAGTAGTGGAAAGACGCACCATTTGTCGTCTTTGGAATGGCGAGGAACATTGTTCTTGCCAGAATGCCAATCGATATCCTGCATAAGTATTTTGTCGCAGGGAATATTTTCACTTCTCTTTAAACGTGCACCCCAGCGAGTTCTATCGTTCTTCATATTTATTATTTCATAGTTTTCAAAGAAACTCTATACTGAATACTTTTCAACGAATATCTCTAAGTCCTCAAACTTAGGATCTCTGACTTCTTTGGAGTAAAGAGATCCCTTACCAGCACCACGGTTGGCGAACTCAAGCATTAAGCGGATACAATCCCCGCTTAATTGGTATATGGCTCGCGAGAATTTCGCATGAGCAAGAACTTCATAAAACAGAGGAAGATTTGGGTCATAGAGAGGAATGGGAAGACCAGCGAGAATCTGACCTAGCGAAATTATGATTTTTTGATCATCACAATGATGATCAGCAAACAGTTTGGCAGAGAGAATGGATTTAGATTCCTGATTAGGAATAGTGGATAATATGAAACCCTTCTCTTGCAAATTTTTCTGAACCTCTCCCAAAAGAACTTCATATCTGCGACCAACTGGAGGCATCTTTCGGAGTATGGGAATGAAGAGAAGATTGAAGATCAAAAGAAGTAAAAAGAAGAAGATTTACAGTAGCAGAAACGGAAATTACGGAGAGATGTTGAAGAAAAGTTGCAGAAAAAACTAGAAGGAAAGTAAAAAAGAGGAAGAGAGGAGTAAGGAAAGTATATATATAGAGAAGGATTCTCGAAAAGGCAAACACATTTAATGTGAAGAGTAGACATGAATGGTTGAGAAAAAGCAGTTGAAAAAGACGTGTCAAGAAATGGATGGAGGAAGAGATACGTGTAATAAATTTTGTGTAAAAGTACGGAATCAAGTCAAAACAGATAAGTGTGAAAAAATGAACAGTTGCGGCATTTTGAAAGTATTAGTTCTCATGAGATTCTCTCCTTCGCAGAGAAGACATGAGAAGAGGCAAGATGTAGGATCAGAATATCGCAACACCAACGCCCTTGCGAAATCCATAAACGACACATTGCGAAGACATCACAGACGAGTAATATAAATGACGCAACAGATGACGACAGCTTGAACACGAGAAAGATGTGAAGACCTAGCGAGATTTAGGAGTGTTGCGAGGTTTTACATTTGTACTCTTGCGAGAATGTCGCAAGTCAGTGGTCCGAAAATAAATGGACAACTTAGTGTCATCTATTATGTAATGTCCTATATAAAGAGTCGAATACACGAGAGACTTGTGGTGCCGAATTCCTAAAGCAAACAATCTTATAGTTTGTCGATTATTAAGAAAGAAATAAATGAGGGTGCTAGGGTTATCAATTCTTTTAATATGTGTTCAACTCGGTTGAGTTTCTTATTCCTGAGGGGATAATGTGTCAATCTTATCACTAGTTATTAGTTTCAGAGAGAGAAAGTTTAGAGCGAGTTCTCACTTACAATGTTAGCCTAACTACAATGAATACAAGGCATGCATTGTGAGAGCAGAGTAATGAGGTGTTAGAATTGAGCATATCTCGATACATTAAGCACTCAAGAACATTCAAGCAAGATTGAAATCATATCAGTGAAAGTTAAATAACAAATTAAACACAAATTACTGCTCTGGCTACTCCAGGCATCCAGTTTTTCACACACAACTTCACCTATTTATACATGCAAGAACACAAAACCCTAATTCATTTAAAAATAGAAATTAAATGTAAACTTATTTTCCTTTCCACCTTGTAATGTTAATATCCGATTTCTAAGCGCAAAAGATGAGTAAAATGCCAATAAAAGGTGTATAAATATGCACTATTTAGCACTCATCAAATACCCCCAAACCTGAATTTTACTTGTCCTCAAGTTTTTTAGCGTATGCACACTAAGCCTTTAAACCCCTAGGTGTCCCTATCAAAAACCTTCTCCAACTAAAGAATATAATTGTTCATTTTATGATAATTGCTTAAAATGATAACTTAATTCTCTAAGAAAGGAAATCAACCATTAGCAAGGGTGGGAGTACTCACTTACCTTCTCACCCGATCGGAAATTAATATCACTCTCTCATAGAAACCATAGAAACGTGTGAATTCTTTACAAAAACTTAACAATTTTTTTTTTTTTTTTTTTTTTTTTTTTTTTTTTTAATAACTTACAATAAAAAAATAAAACTTAATTTTTCACAAACTTCATTAATTATCATCCTATTTTCTTTTCTTTGGGTGGACTATCTCAACTTTTCTTCCAATATTCTCATGTGTTTGCTTGACGATGATTTTTCTATGGGTCCAAGTGGTACGAAATCCTACTTCTAAATAACTTAAAAAATGGGTAGTCTCCACTATGGGTGATAAAAACTAAACAACACCTTGAAAATCCAACTGAAAACTAAGAAACCCGATTGTGTTCTACTTCTAAATAAACATAGCTAGAAGCATGCTACAAAATTCTAAAAGTTTTTATGCAAATATTTACAAAGAGTTGAAAGACTAAAAACTCTAAATGAAATGCCTAAACTAAATCAAACATTGTCCTCAATGTGTCATAACTTAAATTATCACTTTAGTTTAGAGGGATAAGGAATCCAACAAACCAATATATGCACAAGAAGACTCAAATTCAAGAAAGAAAAATTTAACAAGTCCTCTTCCAATGAAAATTTATACTGAGTTGAGATCAACCCAATAGAAAATATATACAAACATCAACAGCCTTACACAAATATAACAAGAGTTCTTCAAAATCTTGCAATTTTAAAGTAATCATCATCCAAGGAGTTTTGCTAATAACAACGGTCATATTCCAACCGGGTTCCCTATCTTTTGATGCAAAATAGTTTAAAGCTCTAGATTTTTAGAAAAGTTGGTTTTGCAATCTTGTAATTCATCCAAGGGTTGTCGTAGGATCTTCATTTACGATTCTCTTTGTTGCGTTTGTGCCAAGATTGAAGAGCTTTCCATGTTCTTCCTTAGATACTCTTCCTCTTTTTCGTATTTGGCCTCTCTTTGTTCTTGTGTGTTTTCAAGAAGTTCGATGAGTTTATCCATTTTTTCATCTGATTTCTGCGATGCTTTAGCCTCACGAGCCTTTTTCTTTGCTTGATCTCTACCTTCACTTCTAACATCATCGGTTTGTTCGAAATAGCATATTTTCTTTGATATGTCCGAGGTTTCAGAATTATGAGTAGATGAAGTGCTACCAAACCTTGCCATATTTTGCAAATCTTCATCCATATTATCATCTTCATTTTCTTGAGTAGCTTGAGTTTGTTGACTAGGTTGAGTGGAAGTACCGACTCCATCATCATTATTCACCGCCGGGTTGTAATCGGGTTGATAAGTCTTCATGATCTGGAAAACCGATTCGTACATCCAAAGTTTTCTAGTCAATGCTTCATAATTCTGTTTTCCACGATGATACTGGGGAAAAAATAAAAGAAAAAATTTAGAGAAAGAAAGAAAGAGAACAAAATGGAAGAAAGAAAACATTAAAAAAATATTGAGGTACTTACATAATCCGCCTCGGTCATCCCCGTAGGTTTGTTTTGGAAGTAGGGCTTACAAATGAAATATATTTCCTCACTTCGGTTCTTATTGTGTTGCACTTTGTTCGCAATGCTTTTTTATCTCTTTCAACACCATTGGGACCTTTTCTTTTATTGTACTCTTCAATAATCTTACTCCAAAATATTGCACCTTTTTTTTATCTTTTCCATGAATTGGATCGTTGTTTGCTATGACCCAACCATAAATTAGTGCCTCTTCTTCTATTGTACTAAAGTGTGCCATAATTTTGTATGAACAAAACTATGTGAAGAAGAGGAAGAAAATCAATGAAGAAGATAATCAATTGATTTTGGTGTGAGGGATGAAGGAGAAGTAGTCCTCTATTTATAGGGAAGCTTGAAAAAATAGCTGTTGTGGTTTTAAACGGCTATTTAATCTGAGTCGTTGAAAATGGAACGGTCATCTTGATCTGATGGCTGAGATTCCAAAGCGCCGTTTGGTTCGGCGTCGTAGCGCCGAATGGTAGGGCGCTGCATTTCCTGCCGTTGAATCTTCAACGGTCACTTTTGATCTCGCGGCTGTTATGCCAAACGCCGTTTGGTTTGGCACTAGACATTGGTGCGGCGCTCCGGCAAACGACTACATTTTCATCCCAAACTCACATCACTTCATATCTCTATATAAACTCAACACAATAGCTCAAAATCCCCACACCCCAAACTTGTGAAGTTTCATTCTCTTTTCTTTTCTCCTAAAATTGTCAATTCAACATTCAAGCATGGTTGCATTCTCAATTGAAGAAGACAATGACTTGGTGAGAAGTTATTGTGCAATTAACAACACTCAAATAACAACCAACTCCTTTTGGGGACAAGTTGTTGAAGAATTTGTGAGAATCAATGGTAATGCTAATGAGAGATGCAAAAAACAACTACAAACTCGGTTATCAAGCATCAAGTGTAATTGCAAGCGTTTTGTCATTTCATTAAGGGCATCAAATGGTAATCGTGAGGATGCTATGACTTTATATGAAACGGATCATAGAATGTCGTTCATTCATAACACCGCTTTGGAGATACTTGGTTATGAAACATATGCATGAAGAAGTATGGAATATCACCAAAGAAGTATTATGAAGACGTATGCATATGAAGTTCTAGTTAAATATGTAATGTAATTGTAAACGTACTTAAGTGATAAAAAGAGTATTATGGAGTTTACAAGAACTAATTAAAATGTTTACTTATTAATGAAAGTGTGCTTGATTAAAATAAAGGGGTATTGGGGCTCCATTCTCATAAAATGTCTACTTATATGAAATTTACTCCCCATTCTCATAAAATGCACCATCTCCTTAAGGGTCATATTGGTCTTCATCGGTATTGATTTCGTCTGTACCCTCATCAACTTCCGGCAAGGCATCATCCATACCCATGTTTGGAATATCACCAACTCTCAAACCTTCTCCGTGTCGGTTCCATATGTGTGTAGTGAGTTCCAAGCGAAGTTGTCCCCAAATCGCAGGGTTGTACAATACATGAGGAGCTAGCCTTACATTTCCTTGAATTGGCGGTTGAGGTTCATCTCCCGTGATCCTCCCTCAATCCGCATTGCGATATTCCATCTCAACACACATGTTGTGCATTATCAAGCACCCCCTCATAATTGCCTTCATGTCCGATTTTTTATAATAACGACAAGGTTTCAATATAATGCCAAACTTACCTTTAAGACCACCAAATGTACGTTCTATGTCCTTCCTTTTTTCTTCTTGGTATTGATTGAAAAGAGCTTCTTTAATGTTTGAGGCGGGTTTGTATGCTTGCACGATGCAACCATACATGGGATATGCACCATCTCCTAGGTAGTACCCCTGCTCGTAATTCATTCCATTGATTTGATAATGACAAGGAGGTGCTACACCAAGAAGTTGTCTATCGAACAAACCCGAAGCATGCAAGACATTAAGATCATTGTTCTGCCCACCCAACCCAAAATAGGAATGCCAGATCCATCTATCATATGTAGCTACCGCCTGCAAAACAACCGAGGGATATGGCTTATAGCCGTTGTGGGAACCTGCTTGATCCATTGGACATGCTCTCCATGCCTAGTGAAAATAATCGACACTACCAAGCATACCAGGAAATCCCCGAGCTTCATTTTTTGCTAAAATCCTTTCCGTATCTTGAGCGGTAGGTTGACGCATGTATCGACCATTATAAATCCAAATAATTGCATCCATAAACTTCATAGCATAATAGTAGTTAGTGGTGGCTCCCATTTGTGTGTAATCATCTAAGGAATCCGGTGCAATGCCTTTGGCAAAATGTTTCATGACGACAATCATTTTCATATATGGACTATGACCAGGAATATCGCAAGCATCCGTTTTTTGGCGAAAATCATGGTCATAATCACAAACTTGCTCTAAAATTCTCAAAAGTGGACGAGGCAAAGCAAACCGACCTTTGAACTTCTTTGGCCCATACATACATTTGAAGTTGAAGTATTGATGCATCATACGAGCATCCGCATCTAAACGTTTTCTGTGCACTGTCTGACGGGTCTTGACTTCATTCGGTACGGGTTGATGTATTCCCCGCCTCCTCTGAGTCTCCAAAAGTGTAGCCACTGCTATAACATTCGTCTCAATATCATCTTCATCATCCGGAAGGCCAAACAAAATTCTTCTCAAAGCTCCCTGCATAATGTACCTAATACAACAAATAAATAAAATATTAACACTCCATAAAAATGAAAAAACTTAAAAACACTCCATAAAACTAAATCATAACACTCCATAAACAACAAATAAACAAAATATAACACTCCATAAACAACAAATAAACAAAATATAACACTCCGTAAAAATAAAAAAACTTAAAAACACTCCATAAAAATAAATCATAACACTCCATAAACAACAAATAAACAAAATATAACACTCCATAAACAACAAATAAACAAAATATAACACTCCATAAAAATAAAAAAACTTAAACACTCCATAAAAATAAATAGTACTTAAAAGTATAACACTCCATATGGTTTCATAAACACTACGACAAGTAATTTAATTCAGGTCAAAAGAAATTATGGGGTTGTTGGCTGAACTGAGTATCATAAACAATGTTAGGCTCGCTTTCCCCCAACAACGCATCGGTAAATTCATTTCCTCTTTGTTGATATTGTGCATTTCCTTGTTGTGATGTAGTAGCTCCATCTTCGACCCTAGGAGTGTAAAATCCTTGACCCGTATCCCATTCATACGAACCACCTAATGTGAGGTCTTGTGATGTAAAAGCTTCATTTGGATTGTTTGGAGCATGGATAGATGGTACGAAAGAAGATGTAGATCTGCCAGATGAGGAACATGAAGTTGTAACCAATTTGTACGACTCGTCCCATGCGGCTTGACGAGATCCAAGCTGGTATGAACATGATTTTTCCATAAACCTAAAGCAATCTTCCTACAAATATATAAATTAGAGAATTTAGTCGAATATTCAAGAAACGTAAAATGAAAATGAGTACAAAATGTAAATGTACTTACCATTGTCAAATTCATCTCCCGAAAGTTATACGGACAAGGAACCCTTGGAACTGGTATTTGACGTTCTACGCCGGCTTCATTGGAAAATGGTAAAGTGAATTCTATCTCCGACAGTTGTGATGGGGGCTCATTCTGTGTGTGATAGGTATATGTCTGCGACATCATGTCAGGAGGAGGGTGACTAGGAAACAAACTGCGAGGAACAACTGAGCTACCCACTACTATCTCATCGACGTTCTGTGCATGGTATGACTCAGTGACATAAGGTTCAACACTCTTCTTCGTCCACCAAGTGTTATATTGATCCTCTGTGACTGTATAATAGTCATTGACCTCTACTACAATATCATCTTCATCAATTATTTCCAAATTTGGAGGATTTGCCGGGACTACAATCTCACCTTTGGCGTAAATCTCTCCGCCAAGTAACAACTAACTCTTGTGCGCTTTTCAAAGTGAAAAAAAAGAACTCTCTTTTTGGATACCTCTAGTGCATACTCATATTGGTCTCCTGCAGCATACCGACTCTCTGCCCATGGTTGCCAAATACATGATTCCCTTGTTCTAGTGTCAATCTGTATTCTTGCGCTTTTGACTGAGTGTTTCATAGTATCCTTTTGGCCTTCTCGATGTCCTCTCTTCCTTGATGCAATCCTAATTTTCTTGAAGAGACAAATCTTTGGGAAAACATCATGATGACCAGAAGGTGACCCGACAAAGCAAGGGTTGCATGTTGCGAAAGTAGTAATAGTACCAATACTCAAGTACCACAACCATGCCAACTAAATTTGTACCCCTGGTTGACCAATCGTCGAGATATTTATAGGTATTACCTAACGAAGCTAGACCCCAATCATACTCCCCAACTCTATTCAAGTCATCCAATAACAAAACCCAACGTTTATATACTTTTCCAGTAGAATGCGATAGAAGAAAATGACCAAAACACCACATAAAGAATGCTCGTGTCAATGTCACTGCACATTCAATATTATTCTGACCTTTTCTACTTTCAATGTAGTTTTTCAAGACAATTAAGGAAAATGTATTAGTCTTAGAGTCACATGTACCATGATTTTTGATATCCGAAAAATACAAATCATCCAAAGCAGGATATGTTAGATCACTACCCAACTGCGACATAACTAATGGTCGTTTACTAGGGTCACCAGTGGGAATTCCCGTTAACATGTACCAATCTAAAGGAAGGATGCCAATCTCAAACTCCCGAAAATGAAACCTCCTGGTACTTTTCCACCATCTCTCAGCTATGGCTTCAACTAAGGCTCTATTCCCAGTGGAGAAATCAAACTCAAAAACAGAGGAAAAGCCACAATTATCACAAAATTGTTGTGCTACCGGATTATCTTGCACTACAATATTATAATACTTTTCAATATCTTTGAAACTACCTCTAAAGCTTACTTTGCGAGGGTCTTTCGTAACATCGTGACATACATGTCTATCACATTTCCATGATGAAACTATATCCAACCCATCTAGCATTTCATCCATACTACATGAAAAAAAATATCATTATCATTGTCATTTTTTTTTGATCAGAAAGGTTAATATATTAATTAAGAAAGATAGTACATTAATTCTACAATTTCATTTTTGTCAAAAACATTAGAAACGATACTGCTTGTCTGAATTTTCTGCTAAATATGTTTCGATGAATGTTGTATTCTTCTAACTCTTGCTTCCTTTGCTACCGAATCTGCTGCTGTATTGTGATCTCTGTTGATGAATTTTAACTTGGCTTGTGGAAGATTGTGTAGCAGGGATAGAATGACTTCAATGGTATTCTCTGCCGCCCAGTCAGATACTGTATCTTTTTTGTTAATGCAGTCTGATAGGACTTTACAATCTGTGGCGATGTAGACGCTGGAGAGAATATTTTCTTTTAACCAATTTAGGGCCTTCAAAACTGATTTTGATTCTGCGTGTAAAGCCGAGGAGGCCCAGTCTGCACCTGCAAAAATATGCATGCAAGTTTCTTGTTCCACCGAGTAAAGGATGAAAGCATAACCATGGACATGTTTTCCTTGTTAAAGGTGGCGTCTGTAAAATCCAATCTGAATTGAAATTGTTCCACCTATGAATCGATGTTTTCTTTCCTTGTGAGCTTTTCTAAAACTTCTCCTTATTGATCGGTTGAGCTTGTATAAAGTTCCTAATTGTTTGAACCAAGACATATGGATTTGGTTTAGTATTCCTAAATATTACATCGCATCTATGTTTCCACAGGAACCAGGTAACTGTAGCGATTTTTTCACAGTGCTTTGAGTAATTAGTACTAGATATCCATGTATCAACCCACTTGACAATTGAATCTGTTTGGATTTGCGAAATGACTATATTTAGATCGCAACCAAACCAAATTGCTCTAGCGAATGGACAATGCCTGAAAAGATGGTCTTCTGTTTCCGCCTCTTGGGAATTACAAAGGGGGCACTCTGAGGAAATTTCTGTACTGTGAGCTGCTAATCTGCTATTTGTTGGTAAAGCTTTTTGTATCATTTTCCAGATAAAAAGTCGAATCCGAGGTATTGTCTTTAAACTCCAAATATTTTTCCAAGGAAATTCAATATTTTCTTCATCATTGTTACTCTAGTTGATCAGGTAATTGTATATATTTTTTGCCGAGAAATTTCCGGAAGTATGGTGCGCCCATATGATTTTGTCCTTTTTTTCCTTATTTGGGGTAATTGCTAGAATTTTTTCTTTAATGTCTATGGAAAAATATTCATATAGTTTTCCAATATCCCAATCACCTTCAGAGGTTAGAAGTTCATGTACCTTTTGCGGAATCGGTTCTGTCCTATCAACTGGGTGGCTTAAGGGACTTGTGCTAGATAACCATTTGTCTTCCCATATTCTAGTATTTTCCCCATTTTCACTTGCCAAATGTAGTTCCCTTTTAGAATATTAAGACCCTTTTGAATGCTTGTCCAAATCCACGATAGTTCATAATTTCTTGTTGGTTCAAAAGGATTCGCTCCCTTGAAATACTTCGCTTCTAACAATTTTACCCATAATTGATCTTTTTCTGTCAACACTCTGCTAGCTAGCTTAGTTAGAAATTATGGGGATTCTTAATTCCTAAACCACCTTGACATTTTGGTTTGCACATGCCTTTCTACGCCTTTATATATCTACCTCTTGCTTTAGACTTATCCTTATTCCACCAAAAATCTCTTTGAATTTTGTCCATTTTGTCTAAAGTATCTTTTGGAAACGCAAGCATCTGCATTTGATAAGTTGGGTACAACTAGAGAATTGATTAAATTAGAACGGTCCTACTGGCTTGCGAGAGTAACTTTGATTTCCACCCTTGTAGCGTATTGTAATACCTTTTCAAAAGAGGTTCAAAGTTTTCTTTTCTATTTTTGTCGAAAAATAGAGGTGTACCAAGATACCTATCCTGTTTTGTCACCAATAGGACTTTTAGGATTTTTGCTATTATTTTTGCATGTTTCGGATGAATTTTTGGGCTGAAGTAGATCCCCGATTTCTGTAAATTTACCATTTGACTTGTGATTTCCCCAAATCTGGATAATATATCCAAAAGATTTTTTGCTTCTCCTAAATCTTCCCTTGTGAATAGAAAGCAGTCGTCAGCAAAGAAAAGATGGGATATAGTAGGAGCATGTTTGTTTATTTTAATTCCCAAAATTTTCTTTTCTGATGTGGCTTTCTCCAGAAGCCTAGAAAGAACTTCCATGCAGATTAAAAATAGATACGGAGATAGGGGATCTCCTTGTCTAAGGCCTTTAGATGTGGAGAACGTTGGGCCTGGAGATCCATTTACAAGTATAGAGAAAGAGGTCGTGGATATACACTGGGTAATGAGGTTGATCCAGCCGTCACAAATCCAAAGGAGGATAAGGCTTTTTGAATGAAAGGCCACTCCACTCTATCGAAATCTTTTGAAAGATCGATCTTGAGAGCTAGAAATCCTTTTTTCTTCTTTGACGTTTTCATCGAGTGTATTAGCTCATGGGCTATGATGATATTTTCGGTTATTTGTCTTCCTGGAAGGAAAGCTGATTGGTTTGGAGAAATTAACCTATTCAAAATGGGTTTTAGTCTGTTTGCTAGAATTTTTGAAATAAGTTTATAAATTGTATTACTGAGGCTAATTGGACGGATATCTGCCGGGGTTTAAGGGGTGGAGAGTTTGGGAATTAGAGTAATGAAGGAGTGGTTCATTTCTTTTTCTAGAATCCCAGTTCGAAAAAATTCTTGTGTATAGTTAATTATGTCTTGACCTAGAATATTCCAATTTTCTAAATCCGGTTGGAAACCATCTGGACCTAGAGCACCCCAAGGGTTCATGTTTGCAAGAGTTGAGGGAATTTTGGTTAGAGAAGTGTTTTCTGAATCAGAAATACAGGGTTGAATAATTCCTTCAAGCTCTACGTTGTAGTTAGAAATTTGGGAGGCGCCAATTTGGGAAAAGTGATTTTTTAGGAGTGAATTGATTTGATCTCGGTCAGAAATCCATAGCCCAGATGGTTCTCTAAGAGAATGAATTGCATTAATTTTTTTCCTATTTGAAGCGGAAGCATGGAAGAATTCGGTGTTTTGATCGTACTCCTTAAAAAATTTATCCCTAGAAAGTTGGTGGTAGTAATCATTTTTTATTTTATATCACTTTCCTAATTCAGCTTGTATGTTTTTGAGGAGATCGATCTTGGAAGCTATGTTTCCGGAGTTATGAATATTGTCAATTTTTCTACTAAGGGTCTTCATATTTTTATGAATATTGCCAAAAACATCATAGTTCCACTGGGACAGATCCGAAGAGATAGATTTCAAGGTTGAAACGAAATTTTTGGTGTGGGAGTTGGAAGAATGATTAATTCAAGAAGCTTCTACCACCGATTTAAGAGTCGGATGAGATAGCCAAGATCTAATGCATCTAAAAGGTTTATGTAACCTTTTAGATTCCGGGTTGGTATCTAAAAGGATAGGGGTATGGTCTGATCCCACTCTGGTTAGGTGACTAACCTTAGTGTTTGGGAACAATTGAATCCATTGGTAGGAAGTTAGAGCTCGGTCTATCCTTTCGCAGATATTCGCATGTCCACTTCTGTTGTTTGACCATGTAAAAGGAGCGCCTTCATAACCCGCATCTTGGAGTCCCAAAGAGTCTATAATCTGTCTAACAAAAGTTTTACTGCTCGAGCTTGTGTTGTTTCCTCCCTGTTTTTCTGCCGGGTCCAGAATGATGTTCAGGTCACCAATTAGAACCCAAGGTTTTTGGACCTGATTTGCTAGATTTTGAATGTGAGACCATTGAATTATTTTTTCTTCAGCTTCAACTGCGCCGTAGATACAAGTTAATTCGAACATTTTATCGTCACATGAACCTTCAAAATGGCAAACGTTAAACTGCGTCGATATTAATTTTAATTTGACATTGTTATGCCAGGCAATTGCTAACCCCTTAGCTATTCCCACAGAAGGAATAATAAACCAATCAGAGAATTTCGATTTTTTGAAATTAAGATCCATTTTTTCAAAAGGAGCTTTAGTTTCGGATAGAAAAACTATATCTGGTTTGAAATCACTGTACAGATTATTTAGATGATCTTTAGTTATGGGAGTACCAATACCCTGGACATTCCATGAGAGAATCCTCATGGTGGAAAAAACCGAAAAAGGGTAAATTAAAATCAAATCAAAATCATAATAGGCAAAACAATAACCAGAAATTCACTGCAAAAAGAAGGAAACTGCAAAAGCAAATTGAATATTGCAAACCAGCTTTCAGGCAGAGTGTGCTGAAAGTTCAACAGCCTAAATGACACAAATTCATAGAGATGGACAATGCCTGTCAAAAGAAACTAACAGATAGGAGGTAAAAAAACTACTAATGCAGACTAGAAAGGGGATGCAAATATCCAGTAATTCACTGACTCAGAAAAAATAGATTGCAAAACCCATAAGCCCAGAGGGTTGCACAAACAAAATAGATCTCAACTCAAAGTTCAGGCCGTAGGGGCTGATTAAGTTCCACCTCCTAACTGCCACTAATTCACAGAAACTTTCCAATATCTGACAAATACAAACTGGCAGAAAGTGGGATTTCAATTACTAAGACAAACTAGAAAGGGGGCTTCAAGTCTGCCAGTATACCACTGACTCAAAGTAGAAAGGAACTTGACAGAAAGCAATAACAGTGGGATAAACAGAAAATTAATACTAGAAAGGTAACTATAAAGCAGGTAACAATACTAAAAGCAGCTAACTAATACAACTAAAGGAAACTAGATTACAGTAATATAGGAAAACAAAACAAAGACATAAAATGAAAGAACTAAGTAAGAACAGTAGCAAAAAAAAAGAGTTAGCTTTGGGCCCTGATGGTTGTATGTTCATGAATTCATTTCAGTTCTGCTGTTTCTTGAGATCATTTTTAATAGACTATGTTTCATTGTGCTTTGGCTTTTGATTATCTCTTGAAGAATCCCCTTGATACCATTGATGAGGGTAGTTTCTCAAAGATCCCTCAGATTCTGTTTCCTCCAAGACCCGATTGCAACTTGATTTGGATTTGGAGGAGCCAAAGTTAATTCTATGGCATCAAGTCTTGGCTGTTTTGGGACAGGTAAAGGATTATCCCAATGAAAATAACTTTGCATTAGAGCCCAATTTCTAAGATAGGCAGTGATGTCAGTGTACTGTTGCTGTGAGGAAGAGGCTTCATTCCAGTTTCCAGTACTAGAATGAAAAGGATTCCCAGGCCTGCCCCTCTTCTGTATAGCTTTCCACATATAGGTATCCAAATTGTTACTACCAGAAGCAATAATTTGTCCATGTTGTTGTAGACCCATTTGAGCAGCACTTAAATCTTGTGACTGTATTAGTCCACTTTGGTTTTCCTTATCATCATCTAACTGAGCAAGATAGTCCCGACAAGTTACCTCAGTTGCAACTTGATCTACTGAGGAGCTGGATAGAGTGTCCTCAGTTAATTCCATGTTGTCTTGTACCATCATTGGCTGCATCTGTTCTTGTTGTAGAACTACCTCTTGTTGCATTGCAAGCAATACTGCATCTGCATGTGCTTGATTCACTTCAGCCTGGTGTTGTGCAAGGTCAGCTTGTATGCAGTCTCTCATCTTGTGACCAATCAAGTCACAATATTCACAGAAATTGCAAGTGAGATTATGAAACTCAAAATACACAGGATTAACAAATCCCAGTTCATTTTCTGCATGAATAGTAAACCTTAACCTCTTCCTGAACCTGATACTTTCCCTGACCGTGATTGAAAAACTTCTATTGCTTTTTCTTACAAGATAAGAGAAAGATAAAATCTCTCCCATGCAGGCTAAGTACCTCCTGAGATTATCACTGGTGACCTGAGCTGGTGATAAATTACTTATGGTTATAAAGAACATCTCCACAGTAGGATACTAATCTTCTAAATCATCAGTAGCTTCCCATTTTTTGATGCAGAACAAGTCTCCAAAAACTCTTCTAGTAGCCAAGTTTAAAACCCTCTGCATCTCATAGTCATGTTGAAATCTTATAATATAAATCCACTCACTCATTGTCATTCATTTTCATCCATACAAACTAAATGATCATTATCAATTCATCCATACAAACTAAATTATCATTATTATTCATTTTCATCCATACAAACTAAATTATCATTATCAATCATCATACAAATAATCAAATTATCAACAATTTCATTTTTTGTTCATCACAAATAATCAAATTAAACCCTAACAATTCTAAAAATCAATTTCAATCACATATCATTTAAATCAGGTAAACATATCATCTAAATCATGCATTATATCAACTATCAATCATCAATTTCATCAAATTTTCATCATAATCAAAAATCAAGAAGAAAAAAAACCTAAAATTTTAAATCCTTACCTCAATCAATTTCGTGGATGGAATTGAATGAAAATACTCTCAAACAATCAAGAAATTGATGGAGTACAAACCCACTGAAGGAATTGAGAAATAAACGTCTAGAATCACTGATCTACGAAATCCATTTGCGGGTGTGTTTGAGAAGGAAAATGAAATGGGAAGAACTGAGGAAGAAGAGGCTTCTGCGCTAGAGAAAACCCGATTTTGGGACGCCGAACAGTTCAGCGTTTTCAACCTAGCTGACCAAGTCAAACGCTGTTCGGTTCAGCGTTCACCCGGACGCTGTACTGTTAAGCATTCCGCTGCTAGATTCGCCATGCCATAGGGGTTAGTAGGTTGCCCAAGCTGACGTGGATGGCCAATCTAGCATCTAGATATCTAGCCCATAGGACTTAGCCTTAGCATCACGTTTCTCCTTGAAAGAAAGGTACGCAGATTTTTTGGAACTTCAGCTTAATAGCAGACAAGAAAATCTAAGCAAATTTAGTGATGCCAGCTTGACGTGTATTTTAATGTGAATATCTTGTTTAGGTGTCTCGAATGATGTCACCTATTATTTAATCTTCTTAATTCTTCAATTTCTCCTATGCCGCTGTCTATGTTTATACTTATTTAAACAATCTTGGTAAAGGGGCGGCATGAATTGGTAGAGGGGCGGCAAGTGTGATAGTAATGTCCCTCTTATTGGTTAGGGGGTGTCCTATAGGGATGTAGATTGACTAGATTACCCTTTCACCTTAAATCAACCAAAATCAAATCAATTTTTTTTAACCTAATGAATCAAAAAAAAAAATCAAATCAGTTTTTTTTTCATCTTCTTCTTCATCTTCTCTTCTCCTCTATCAATCCTAACCTCCATTAAAACCGAAAATTTCATCGTTTTCGATTAATCTACAATTTGAAAATGTTTGGAAAAACCCAGTTAGGGTTTAGTTTATCGTGTTGAATTTAAGTTAATTTTGTATCAAAAATTAGGTTTTGTATGAAAATTGAAATTGAAATTTCGGTTTATATGCGAGTTACGGTTGGTAATAACTCAATTACCAACCGTACCTGTATTGGTTGAAGAACATACGGTTGCTAACAACCCAAATACGAACCGTACCTTAAAAAAATTGAGAATTAGGTTTAGGTACGGTTGGTACGAAACCTTAGTTACCAACCGTATATCATCCTGAATGTTAAGAATTTTTGAAGTAGTGATGTACGGTTGGAAACTATAGATGACTTACCAACCGTAGTTTAGTTACTGCTTGGTTTCGATTCCTTTTTATGAACCGTAATTAGTTACTGTCGTATCCAAGATTTTCTAGCAACCGTGAATCGGTATTACGATTGGGTTTTTCCCAAATTGAACCAAATATTACGGTTGGTAACTAGCTTATTTCCAACCGTATGTTCTTGAAAATTTTAAAAATTTGATCTTTTTACATACTTTAGATAATTTTGATCAACAAAAAGCTAATGGGAACTAATTTTGATCACTCACCTCTAATTTGCCACTTGAATCACTCATTTTGGTTGAGTGAATCAAAATCTAGGGTTCCACAAATATCACATAATTTTTTATTTTTTTTTATAACTCTAAAAATCTAATTTTAGAGTTATTATAAGTGAAAATTGATTATCAAACACTAATCTTGATTATCAAACACTAATCTTGATTATTAATAATAAGGGTTAATTGGTCATTTCCATTTTTTTAATAAGGGGCACTTGAATTTACTTCTAATGACCTTTTTTGTCTTATTAGGTTGCCGCCCCTCTACCGATTCCTACCGCCCCTTTACCAAGATTGTATTTAAACCTTGAAAACTAATGAGTTTCAGCCTAAAATTTGTATTTTCTGGTAACAGTTTTGTAGGTGGTATTGCAAAAGTAAGAAAACCATCTAAAAGAGAGATGACAATCATGGCTACTCCTATCATCAAAGATGGGGACTTAAGTGTAAAAGGGAAGGTTCTGCTAACTAGTGTTCCTTCAAATATTATCATTTCTCCGGCAGGTAGTGGGTCAGCTTTCATCGGTGCCACTTCGGCTACGCCTAGGTGCCGCCATGTTTTCAGTCTTGGAGTTCTTCAACAGTAAGTCCGGCCTTCTATATGGAGAGCAAATTGACGATAACCATGTTTGATTTTATGCCCCAATAAACTCCATTTATCATTTATATTTGATAGATTCATACTTATAGCTAGTAATCACTTATTTTGTTACTTAGCCGATAAATGTGTTGAATTTATTGCGCTGGGTCTCACTCATTTTGCTTTTAAGATGATTGATATGGGAAGAACAACTTGATGGAGGCATATAATGCTTGTTGATATGGTTTACGCATAAATTCTCTTGATTTGGCACCATACAAGCCTTAGACAATCCTGTCTTAGAGTTAGGTCGTATGGGTTTTGGTAAGTCTCCATGGAGTTTTCATATTTTATGTGGTTTTGGCATAATGAAATGAGTAGCGCGAGATTGGCAGTTTTCACGCTTTTGATGGACATTTGTAAAGGAAAGCAATGTTTGCATTTGGATAACAAAATTATTATGAATGGTTCTTAATGTATAGACTTTGTCGCTTTGTTTTGGGTATTGTAGGAAACATAGACTTCTATGTCTATATAGATTTAAGATCTGGTGGATGATACCACGGGTTGCAAAATCTGGTAGGGATATTCCGGTTGAAACCCAGCTTCTCCTTTTGGAAGCAAGGGAAGATTCTGCGCTTAATGACGAGACCATAGAGTCGGCCATTGATAACACTTCTTACATTCTATTATTACCGGTTTTGGATGGTGAATTTCGTACAAGTTTGCAAGGGTGTTCTACTAATGAGCTTCAGTTCTGCGTCGAGAGCGGTACATCCTTCTTCCTTAGAAGGACATTTTAGTGCATGGGCACATTTTTTAGTCTTGGAATTTTAAGTTATGTTTTCATATTAATTGCAATCTCCAATATGGTTCATTCACCTCAGGGGATCCTAACGTTCAGTCATCGCAACTCCTAGAAGCTGTTTTCGTAAATTCAGGTTCCAACCCGTTCGAGCTTATCAAAGAATCAATCAAGTTAGTGATATTGCAACACAAAATTGGAGAATTACTTCATTTCTTTCGCTGTTTACTATGTCCTGAATACTTCTGTATATTGAGCTTGGAAATGTTTGTAGGATATTGGAGAAGCACAAGGGTACCTTCAATCACATTGATGGGAAAAAGGTTAGCGTAGATGAAAATCATTATATGTGTAGGCTATGCTTACTTAGAGGTAATCTTTGACTAGATATTTCTAGGTTGGGATTTTGTTTGCTGAACGTGATATTGTGATGCAACAAACAGATTCCAGCAAACTTGGATTGGTTTGGTTGGTGTACTTGGGATGCATTCTACACTGAAGTCAGTCCACAAGGAATAATAGAAGGACTTCAAAGGTATTACACAAAAACAATACAAATTTCTGTTATCATATGTTTGAAGTTTGAAAGATGGCCCCTTCGTTGACGTAGTCTGTTTACTTATGTGTGTATTTCTCATTGCAGTTTATCAGCAGGTGGATGTCCTGCAAGATTTCTGATCATTGATGATGGGTGGCAAGATACAGTCAATGAGTTCCTTAAAGAAGGTGAAATACTGAAAGATGGGGTTCAGTAAGTTCTTTCAGTGGTTCTTCATACTTTTTCGTTCATAAAAGAGTCGTCTCCAATTTGATCCTTCAACAAAAATTTTCTGTTGAATCATAGGTTCGCAACTAGATTAGTGGATATAAAAGAAAATAAAAAATTCAAAAATATCAAAACTGATGTTGCTGACAATGACTTGCACGGATTCATCAAATACATCAAAGAAACATACGGGTTAAAGTACAATTCCGACTGCGATCACTGATACACTTTTAATTACTTCCAGATTTTAGAGTGTTATCAACATAAATGTGATCGCATTTTACAGGTTTGTCTATATGTGGCATGCTTTGGTCGGTTATTGGGGAGGGCTAGATCCAACATCCGAAGCGTTAAAGAAATACAATCCAAAGATCGTTTATCCTATTCAGTCTCCTGGCAATATTGGAAACCTTAGAGATATTGCTATGGATGGCTTGGAAAAATACGGGGTTGGTATTGTCGACCCATCAAAGATAAAGGAGTTCTACAATGACCTTCACAGCTACCTTGCTAGTAAAGGTGTAGATGGAGTCAAAGTAGATGTGCAAAATGTGATAGAAACAATGGCATCTGGCTATGGAGGACGAGTTTCATTGGCTAGACAGTATCAGTTGGCCCTTGAGGACTCTATCGCGAGGAACTTTAAAGACAATAATCTTATTTGCTGCATGAGTCACAACTCTGACTACATTTACAGGTGGGTCTCCTGTAATTTATGCCCTACGTGTTTTTTTGGATAGTTGTGAAGTGGCCTATAAGCAAATTATAGGAAATTCATGATTGAGTGGATTTGTTGCTTTCAGCTCGAAGAAGAGCGCTGTCGCTAGGGTCTCGGAGGATTTCATGCCAAGAGAACCAACTATGCAAACTTTGCATATTGCTGCTGTATCATTCAACAGTCTTCTTCTAGGGGAAATTGTGGTTCCAGACTGGGACATGTTCCATGTAAGACTTATCATCTCCTCTTATATAATCTTAATGGTCTCAAAGCACTAAGCTTAGTTACATGAGTCTTTGTGAATTTGACGCGTTAAAATGAGAAAAATAAGAGGTTTTGTTGCTCAATATCAGAGTAATCATGAAACAGCCGAGTTCCATGGAGCTGCTAGAGCAATAGGTGGATGTGGAGTGTATGTAAGGTCAGGCAAAACTTGCTTCTAATCATTCTATCCGAAACCTTCATTTGTATTTTCGTTTTCCATGTCTGTTTTACCCCTACTGGCATGAGTGGCAATCATAGACTGATAGAGGCATCTTCTTTTGTTGTCTCTTTTGGCTCTAAATAGTGATAAACCAGGGGTGCATGATTTCAAAATCCTAAAAAAGCTAGTATTACAAGATGGGTCTATTCTCAGAGCCAGATATGCTGGACGGCCTACTCGAGATACTTTATTTGAGGATCCAGTTATGGATGGAAAAAGGTGAACTTCTTTTATCCAACATCTTTTAAGAAATTCTTAGGTTTCAACAGCTTCAACCGGACATCAACATAATCTTTTACTTGAATTAATACCTTGCAGTTTGATGAAGATTTGGAACTTGAACAAGTTAGCAGGAGTTGTAGGAGTTTTTAATTGCCAAGGAGCAGGAACTTGGCCCTGCATAGAGATACCTCTCAAAAACTTAGAATTGGAATCTAATCCTAAAGCTATTACTGGCTTTGTTAGTCCCAGCAATGTCGAATTCCTCGAGGAAATTACCGGTGAAAATTGGATAGGAGAATGTGTTCTATATGCTTTCAATTCAGGTAAGTTTCCAAATGGCTATTATCATTTTCCATCTTTATTATCTTGACTTTAATGGTGACGCTATCATTTTCGAACTTTTTTATTTCAGGGTCTCTATATAGACTACCTAAGAATGGAAAGGTGGACGTCACTTTAGGTGTTTTACAATGTGAAATTTATACTGTATCTCCAATCAGGGTCAGTTTATGTAAAACCTCATCTGTCTTCTTTTTACCGTCTTTCTAACCCAGTTGTGAAATAAAGACTCAACATGGATACTGTCTTGCACCAGGAATACAATCGAGTTGTTCATTTTGCTCCAATTGGCTTAATTGATATGTACAACTCTGGTGGAGCAATTGAAGCTCTGAGCTACTCAAACAGTGGCTCTTCAGAATGTGTAGTTAAGATCAAAGGGCGAGGATCTGGTCGATTTGGAGCTTATTCTAAAACAAAACCGAAGTTTTGTTTAATAAATGGAAAAGAGGTAGAGTTCGATTATGACATAAAGAATGGGTTCTTAACGTTCAAACTTTCACCTTGTCTTGTTGGTGAGACCAATTGGCACGAAACTGAGTTTTACTATTGACAAACTAGTGTTTCTATGCAAGTTCCATCAAAAAAAAATTTTATCCTCATTTTTGTGGGTGTTTCACTAAATTCCTACTGAATGTGTAATTCAAATTGTAACACTAAAAGATATTGTATTGACTCCATCAATTGCTTTATCTGATGAATTTTCATCAAAGAGGGAGGTCCTATTTTTGTCGAAGACCTCAAATATATGGGGAGGTCCTTTCCTGCAAAAGCAGACCTCAAATATTGAAAAAGTGAGGTCCTGCTGTAGCCAGTTAAGTGCAGCAGAAAGTAATATTTCTAGCCATCTCTAAACTGGTTTGCAAAAATCAGGGTGCTGGCAGGTTGATACATATCGTGGAATCGGAATCCACACCATACATTTTCACTATGTAGACATGAAATATGTGAATGCTGTATGGTTTCGAATTTGTACTAAGAACCACCTGGTATCTGCATTTCTTATGGCAAGTACTGCCGAATAAATTTTCCATTTGTTTAAAAGAAAAGTCAAACCTCATCTGTGAACTGGCGCAACTTGCGGTGTACTGTAGATCGAGATTTCACCCAAGGAACCGACCTGGTAGTGGCGGAAATCATTTATTAAAAATCTAAACGGAAAGTTAGCTAAATCTATCAGTAGACAGTTGACAAACTGATTTAAAATAGAATCAATATAAGTCGATGGTAATGCAATATAAATAGCCGTCACTAGTTTCATTTGACATTGTATCTCACACTCGCAGCAAATAATAAACTTGTAGTCATGGCTAACATTTCTGCTCTTTTTTGTAGGTTTCTTCATTGTGATGGTTGCTCTATCCGTCTCCCGTAAGTATTTGACTTTCTTTATGAATCCAGTTTATGGATGAGTCTCTATTTGCATTTGAGGTCAGTACAAATATAGATAGACTAATATTGGTTTCTACTTTGGCATGGCTTGTGTGTAGAGATGTCAAGATCAGAGGGCACTCAACAATGTGAAAACGAAGCTGCCGCTTGGGCTCATCTCCCAGGTGGATGTTCTGGTTGTTCAGACAGATGTATGAATTACCACAAGCAAGCTTTTTTAGGATCTTTTTGTCGCTCTGGCTATCGAGGAGATGCAGCATGCATATGCTGCATTGCCTACCGGGAAGATGAAGGTATATGACAGTTTAATAAAGATAATCAAATCCTTTTATGTTTTATCGACATAATGAATCTACAGATAGTAATTGGATTTTGGTACAATGTACAAGTAGATTTAGAAGAGATTGCACCAACAGTGGCACCGGAAATGGCGCCCGCATCTTCACCAATAATAGCATCAACAATGATGGAAGTTCCACAAACTCCTCCTTATGTTGAACCTATGGCTCCACAGGCTCCTGCAGTTGTCGCCCCCAGTATTGAACCCACTGTTAGCTCAACGTGACATTCACGGATCTTGTAATTTAGGAAATAGTGTTTTAGTTAGGAAACACCTCTTCCTTGCTGTTCAAGGAAATCTCACTATATATTTGTATCTTGTATAACGAACTTTGTGTGTGCAATAATAATATTAAGAAGTTAAACATCCTGTTAAAGTCTCGTTATTTCTCTCCTCTTCTTCTAAACCTAAGTTACCCTAAATCTAAATAGTTTCAACTTGGTATCAGAGCAGGCTATTTGCGACGAGTCATTTGACCGCGCCATTACTCCGCGTCACCCGATTTAATTGTCCACGTGTTAGACCCAATGAGGCTACACGTGAGGGGGCGTGTTGAGATTATTAGTCCCACATTGTCTGGGCATCTAAGATCCTGCGGTTTATAATCTCTTAGGGCCTCTCCACTCATAGCCAATTGTCTGGGCATCTTATCTCACAGTTAATCCTATATTTCATGCACGGACAAAGCATATAGAAATTGACTACCATTTTGTTCGTGATCAAGTTGCTTCCAAACTCCTTGATGTTCGTTTTATATCATCTAAAGATCAAGTTGCAGATATATTCACAAAACCACTTTCTAGAGATCGGTTTTCTCTCTTACGGTTCAAGCTAACGGTTCAGGATCACCCGTTACGCTTGCGGGAGGGTGTTAGCTCAACGTGACATTCACGGATCTTGTAATTTAGGAAATAGTGTTTTAGTTAGGAAACACCTCTTCCTTGTTGTTCAAGGAAATCTCACTATATATTTGTATCTTGTATAACGAACTTTGTGTGTGCAATAATAATATTAAGAAGTTAAACATCCTGTTAAAGTCTCGTTATTTCTCTCCTCTTCTTCTAAACCTAAGTTACCCTAAATCTAAATAGTTTCAACTCCCACGGCTCCACAATTTCCTTATCATCCATCAGGAAAACTGAAAAAGAAAAAGCGTCCGAAATTCAATCCCATCTCCCCTACTGCTGAACAAGCCGCTCCACCAGCCTCTCCGTGAGCCAGAGAAATGAAAAAGAAAAAGCACCCTAAATTCAATCCGGTCTCCCCCAGTGCTGAACAAGCCGCCCCACCAGCCTCTCCCCGAGCCAGAGAAATGAAAAAGAAAAAGCATCCTAAATCTAATCCAGTCTCCCCGTCTGCTGAACATGCCGCTCCACCACCCTCTCATTGAGCCGAGAACCGAAAAGAAAAAGCATCTTAAAATTGATCCCATTTCCCTAGTGCCGGACATGCAAGCAGCACCAGCCTCTCCCCGAGCCAAAGAAATGAAAAAGGAAAAGCATCCTAAAATCAACCCCGCTTACCCCTATTGTTGATGATGAGGCTTCACCAAACTTCTCCTGTGGCCAAAAAAAGTGAAAAAGGAAAGATATCCCGAAATGGATCTCATCTCCCCAGATGTTGAACATGTAGCTACACAAACTTTTCCCCAAGCCAAAAAACTGAAAAAGGAAAAACATCCTAAAATTGATCATTAATATTGCTTTCTGCATAGTTGGCGAAGCATCACCAGTTTAAAAGCCAACATAACTATGTACTCCTTGAATAACATGTATTAAAAGCCAACATAACTATCTATGTACTCCTTGAATAACATGTATTTCTTTCGTGTTTATAAGGGACGTACAATTAAATTGCATGAGCTCCAACTAAATATCTTTATTCGAGCTAACTTACAAGATTCTTTGGTGAGGTCAAATGGGTTGGAACCTGAATTGATGAAAATAGAGGAACTGTGAGGATTGATCATCGGGCCCCTCTGATTCAATAGATCACACTGCGGAGTCCAATTGATGTTACATTCCTTTTGAAGCTTGTGAACCAATTCATTAACTCAAAGTAGAGGTTACATTCCTTGGGTATTTAGTCCCTATTTTGTCTGCATACAAGATATTGGAAAGAAAAGTTGGGCAGTTGTTGTGCCAAATTTTTGTCAAAGCCGATGCTGGATGTGTTATTTGGTGTTTAGCTGCTTGATTTGCTAGTTCATCAGCCGCCTGATTTCCTTCACGGTAGGTATGTTATAGTCTCATATGTGGGATTTGATGCATGAGTTCCTCTATTTCGTCTAGCATAGTTCTTAAGTACCAAGGTTGCGGTTTGTGTTGTTTTTGTAGTAGTTGGATCACCAGTTGTGAGTCCATTTCAAAGCATACCTTAGTCCATTGTTGTTGAGTTGCTATGCGAAGCGCTAGTAGTAGCCCCCATGTTTCCGCTGTTGTTGATGTCGTAATCCCCAAAGGTGCTGCCATAGCAATGAGTAATGTGCCTTGATAGTTCCTTCCGATAATACCTGCTCCCGCTATTCCTGGATTTCCTTTTGCTGCGCCATCTGTGTTTATCTTGATCCAGTTTTCAGGTGGTGTCTCCCATCCGATCATTAGTGTTGTTGATGTAGTCTGTCGTTGTTGTTGTTGTAATGATGGTTGTAGCTCTGGTAGTATTGGCATTAAGTGTTTTTGTGCCCAGCTGTATTCTTCGAACATTACCTGTATTGTTTGAGTTATTTGAGTCGGAGATTGAAGTTGATTCCGGTAGACCGCCGCATTCCTTGCTAACCATAAATGCCACAATGTAAAGGCAAAGATAGCCCTTCTTTGTATTGGGATCTGGTGGTGCATAGCTTCCCAAATGGTTGTTGGTTGTTGTTGTGTAATTCCCGTTTGGTTTATTGGGTTTGAGTGATTGAGAGATAGTATAATCTGTTGCCATACGGTTTTTGCTCGTAAACATTGGAACAGAATATGCTGTGCTGTTTCTGAAGTCGTTCTGCATATTGGGCAGAGGTTTGTTGTAGTGATATTTCTCTCTGCCAAAAGACTAAATGTTGGTAGTCCTTCTAAGTTGGCTTTCCATAAAAAAAAACCTGATTTTTGGTGGGCAAACTCCAGATGGATTTGAAATGCTGTTGTGGTGGAGTGGAGTGTATTGGTATGGATTGAGGTTATTTGTTGCGTTCTGAGGTAATCCCTGCTGTGGTTGTTGACTGGGGATCATTTGGTTGGTTATTGTTGGGTTTGGTTATAGGGGTTATGAGGATTTGGTAGCCTGTTTTTGCTGAATAGTTTCCAGTTGTTGTGAATGGCCAAATGAGGGTATCTGGTTGAGGTGTTTTTGGGAGATGGATATTTGTGATGTGTTGTGCTATTTTGGCTGGGAACATGGTGTGAATGCGTTCATGATTCCAAGAGTTTGAGAAGGTGTGAATTAGGTTTGAAACTTGGATGTTTGGGATGGGTGGGTGGATTGGTGTGGTGTTGTGGTGTGGAATCCAGTTCCCTAGTATTGATGTGAGTTGGCCATTTCCAATTTTGGAAACACAGTGTTCCTGCAAAAAAACAGCTAGGTTAGTTAAACATTTCCATGTTGGACTTGCTATGGGTTTTGGTTTTTCTATCGGTAGCTCCAAAAACGGCCCGTTATGTAGATATTTGTCTCTTGCCATTGTTGCCCATATTGATTTGTCATCTCCCTGAACTTGCCACACTTTCTTCATGAGAAGTGCTTTGTTATGTTCTTTACTCCTTCTTATGCCCGTTCCTCCATTGCATCTCATCTCTGTTACTTTCGGCCATCCAATGGGATGTAGTTTCCTTTTTGTACTGTCATGCCCCCAGAAAAAATTCCTTGTTATCCTATCTATCCGTTTGTGGATATGTGCCGGTAGGAGTTGTGTCTGCATCACATGGTTTGCCGTTGGTAGTAGAGAAGTCTTAATGAGTAATTCCCTTCCCGCCTGATTTACACATTTAGTGATCTATCCTTTTGCCTTTCTTTCCATTCTCAGAGAAGTTACTCAACATGTGGGAGCTGATTCTTTCTCGCTTAAAATGGACACCTAGATAGATCGGTGGGTGTTGGGCTGTTGGAATGCAGAAAAAATTGCGAAGTCCATCGACCTCGTTTGGATGCAGTTTCGGGTGGTGTATAATTAAGGACTTATCCTTATTTATTTGTTGGCATGCCGAGTTGGAGTAAGCATCTAGCACCTTTTGTATCGTATGGCAGGTCTCTGGTTCGGCCACACATGTGATGAGCAAATCATCTGCATACATGAGATGGATTAGAGGAGATATGTTTGGCCCAAGCTTCAGTCCTTTAATCTTTCCATGTAGTTGCTCGTGACCCAAATTTGATGAAAGGATTTCCGCGCATATGATGAACAGATAGGGTGACAAAGGGTCACCCTGGCGAAGTCCTCTCGATGGTTTGATATGGCCGAACGGTGAACCGTTTACATTGATGGAGTATGAGACTGTTGATACGCATGTCATTATCAGGTCTATGAAACCCGCTGGGAAGCCCAGAGAACTCAGCGCCATTTTGATGAAGCCCCAGTCCAAGTAGTCGTACGCCTTTTTTATATCAAGTTTCATGGCAATTTTTGGGTGTTTGGTCAAGGCTGATGATCTGATATAGTGGAAATTTTCCGCAACCATGGAAATGTTATCATGTATAGCTCTGTTGGGAACGAAAGCACTTTGGAATGGGCTAATAATGAATTGAAGGGTTGGTCTAATTCGATCAACCAAAATCTTTGCAATGATTTTGTAAACCACATTACATAGTCCAATGGGCAGGTAGTGAGACGGGTGTGTTGAATTTTGAACTTTTGGAATCAGGGTGATGTTGGTGTGGTTCATTGGTGTTTGTAGGTAGTTATGAAGAAAGAAAAAACGGACCATTTCAATTATTTGAGTACCCGTGGAATCCCACAACAATTTGAAAAACTTACTAGTGAACCCATCTGGGCCTGGCGCTTTATCCGAGTTTATTGAAAACAAGGCTTGTTTGATTTCCAAATCGGTGACCTCCTTCATTAGGTTTTGTTGTTGGGCCTCCGACACACGTGGCTGAATACAGTCAAACAACTGCATATCAATGGTTGTTTCTTGGGCCTGCTATTTCTCAGTGAAGTTTTGGATGAGTATAGCCGCAATTTCTTGCTGTGTGTCCACCAGTGCTCCAGTTGGTGTCTGTATCTGCCTAATGTGGTTGATACGGCGATGGATTATTTCCTGAGTGTGGAAAAAAGTGGTGTTGAGGTCTCCCTCCTTGAGACAAGTCACTCGCGATCTTTGTTTCCAAAATATTTCTTGGCAGTGTGAGAGCATAAGGTGGGTGTTGCGGGCTTCTAATTCCTTTTGGAGCCAGAAAAATAAGTGTGTGCCTGTTGCTCTGGCACAAGTTTGTTGGGCCTTGTGGATTTGTTTCTCCGCTTATTTGATTAAGCCTGGTAGGTGTCCAAATGTGTTGGTGCTCCAAATTTGTAAGGTTTCAGCAGTTGCACCCATTTTGTTTAGCAAATTGAGAGGTGGGGATGGGTGGTGCAGCTGGTTCCAAGCATTTGAGGAGACGTTTTTGAAGTGCGGATGTAAGAACCATAGGTGCTCCATTCTAAAGATCTTGTTGGTAGATTTTTGAATTGCTTTTTCTTTGAGTAAGATTGGAGCATGGTCTGATGCTATCCGCGGCAAGTGTTGTATTAGAGCATGAGGATGACACTGGAGCCATTGCTGATTTGCTATACCCCTATCAAGTCTCTCTAAAATGAAGCTGTTTCCTGATTGTTTTTTATACCATGTGAACGGTTGGCCAGAGAAGCCAAGATCAATGAGTCCATTGTTGTTGATCATATTCTTGAAGTCTTTAGCTTGGTTGTGTGAAACCGGTCTCCCTCCTTTTTTTTCCCGTTTGACATATAACCTCATTAGAATCACCCATTAAGATCCATGGTAAAGCGTGTGGAGGAATTAGCAGGTTGAACTCTTTCCATAGATCCCATCTTGCTGATGGTTGTGGTGGTCCATAAACTCCAGTGAATAGCCATGGCAGTTGCGGTGCGGGGGGTGAGATATAGGCATGGATTAAGCTTTGATTAGCAACTAGAATCTGGACCTGAAGGTGTGCTGCCCACATCAGGCTTACACCTCCTTTATGCCCATTACAAGATATCGCAAAGCATTCATCAAACCCTAGCCTATTTTTTAAGGAAAACATTTGCACATCCGAACAAAGAGTTTCTGATAAAAACAAAACACCAATTCTGTGAGTTCTGGTGATCTCACAGAGTTTGCGAACTGTCAAGGGATTGCCCGCACCTTGACAGTTCCACGCCAAATAACTCATTCTGCTTGCGAGTGCTAGTTTTTGCCAGCAGCTAGCTTGTTCTTGTTGTGTGCTTGAGCATCAGTCTATGTATCATCTTGAGATAGATGGGTAGCAAAATTGGTTTGTGTGGGGTTGCTGCTGCTTCCTGTTGTTGATTCCTTGTGGGATGTTGAAGCAGCTTGGTATTGTTCCTGTTGCCCAATTGAAGTTCTTGCTTTTCTTGGTCGGAGTGTTGGAACTTCATACTGGGGTTGGAGAATTCTGGATGATTCAGGGATTAGAGAGGAGAGAGAGACGAACTTTCTGGTTTTTGGGGGTGGGGGGGATGCTGCAAAAGAAGGTGTTGATGGAATATTTAAGTGTTGGGGTACTCCTTTTCTTGGGTGGGGGCCTTTTCGTTTGTAAGTTTTCAGGTGAGTTGTATGTGATTCTGGGGCCGTTGTCTGCTGCATCTTTTCCGCCTCTTCCACCAGGTTATGAGTGACTTTAACATGTGGGACTCCATTAACTTTAGTTACCACCAGACTGACAATTGCATGGGGTTTATCCAGAAAGTTGTCCAGTCCCTGCGCATACAGAGGGTTGAAAAAATTGTGCAGCTGATTTGAAGTTTGTACAGGTTCTGTCGTTGCATGCCGGTGTTGGGCCTCTCCTGGTTGAGTTGGTGCGGGTGATGCCTGTGTTTGTTGTTGGGCCTTGCCTTTGCCCTTGTCGAGTGGGATTGGTTCCGCTCTATCCACCATCCTAGTAGTTGATGCGGGCACTCCAAAGTGGATAGGACCCCCGCTCACCGGGTTTGGATGTTCTCCCACCTGTGATTGAAAACCCGATCCATCGCCGAAGTAATTGTTAATGCCAAAATTTTTGAAACCCGATGATAGACGTTGTCCCAATCCGTCTTTTGCTTGCTGGTATGGCAAACCTGTCACCAAATCATCATAGTTGCGTCCTGCAGTAGACGAAAAACTCTTTTTCCCGGTTTCTAAGGTCTGTGGTGGGCTGACAAGTGAGTTTTTGGAAGAAACAGGAAAGTGAACTAGTAGGGCCCAGTTAAAACCTTGACTTGCCATTACCGGTGCTAGTCTAGTTGGAATCGGCCGATTCACCGTGTGTTTGGGTGGTGGGTTTGTGTTGGTGCTTGGGGTGGGTTGGTATTGTGAGTTGAGTTGGAAATCAAGGTTTGGGGGTGTTGGGTTTACAGTGGATGAAGATGCGCCTGAGATGTGTGAAGGTGGTGGCGGAGTTTGGTGAACAGGTGGTCTTGCCTAAATAAAGACATATAAAATGCATCTATTGACTAAAATATAAAAATACATTAAGTGAACTAACCTCTCTTGGTGCAGAACTGATGCTCGTTTGGAGAGCTTCTCTGAGAACTTGTACAAATTCAACACCTGAAACAGGCTAAGTTAGTGAATAAGATGTATTTATTGGTCGACTCATCGGTCTCGCTATCAAGAGCAGAGTCACTTGGGATATTGCTACCTGAACTTTTTAACTTGCGGTATATTCAGTGGATCATATATTCAGATAGGTGTTAAAGTGTATAATAATATCCTTTGCAGTATTCATACTAAGGGAACAAAACTGAATATACAAGAAACTTCATGTACAAATTGAATAAGTGTTAAGGGCATGAGGCCATGACCCGAATGTTAGAGAAAAGGAAACATAAACTATTTTTAGTATTGCTTTCTTATTGTACTTTGTCTTTCCTGTTTTACATTGTTTCCTATTTTTGTACATATTTCTTCAGGGAAATTATTAATGAGATCTAAATTGGTGGATGTTTCCCTCATAGATTTAGAAACTGCGTCAGCTACCTGATTGTCATCTCTACTGATAAAAGAAAAACTATATTGTGAAAATCTTGGAACTTAAATGTTTAATGTCCTTTAGTAAATTTCTATTCTCCCATTGTATGAGAAGAACATTGTATGTTATTGACTGAATAACCAGTTTCGCATCAGCTTCTATGTGAATCTTTGTGAACTGCTTCTCTCTAGCCCACGCAAGAGCTTCACGTATTGCCATGCATTATCCCATCTCCGGACTTAGAATTCCATCTGCGTAGCGTCCTTTAAGTCCTTCACATGTACCTGTGTGTGAACGTAAAGCAATATCAGTACCAAGCTGGTTAGTATCATGATTAAAAGAGGCGTCTACGTTAAATTTTAAAACACCATGCATGGGAGGTTTCCAATGGGAAACTCTATGTGTGCTATTGAGATGAATGTGTGCAGTTAAGTCATGCAGATGAGATTGCAGGTGGTAATGAATCTTATGCACTGAACTAAAAGGGTTAAGAGAAGCTTCGGTACTTGATCTTGACACAGTTTTGTGTTTCCGAGAACTCCAAGAAATAATATTCGAACCTAAGAAGACACAATAGCCACTTGTAGAGCGTCTATCAGTTTGATCACCAGCCCAATCAGTGTCCGTATATGCTTGAAAGTTCAGTTTCAAATTAGGAGAACCTCTGAGAGTAATACCATAAGAAGAAGTACCTTTCAAATAACGCAAAATCCGTTTGACCAGAATTAAATGCTTATTTGTGGGATTTTGCATGAATTGTCAAACTTTGTTGACTGAAAAATGTATCTCCGGACGTGTGATTAGTAAGTATTGTAAGCCTCCAACGAGACTTCGATAAAAAGTAGGATTTTATAAAGGAGTACCACCTATTGGATTTAATTCATTTGAAGTAGTAAATGGAGTACTTACAGGCTTCGCACCATGCATATTAGCACGCTCTAACAAGTCTTCAATGTAGCGTCGTTGGGAGAGAAATAATCCATCAGCAGTCCGTGTTGCTTCAATACCAAGGAACAAGGAAAGCTCACCAAGATCTTTTAAAGTGAATTCCTTATGAAGAGTATTAATCAAATCTTGTAGAAAACTTGGATTGGATCCCGTTAAGACGATATCGTCAACATAGACTAGAAAATATATCACACCATTAGATGGACGACAGATGAATAAAGAGGAGTCAGTTCGAGAAACAACAAAACCAAGTTTTTGAAGAAAAACCTTCAAACGAGTATACCAAGCCCTCGGTGCTTGTTTTAATCCATATAATAATTTATGTAATCGACAAACATGATCCGGAAATTGGGGATCAGTATAGCCTGGGGGCTGTTTCATATAAACTTCTTCCGTAAGAAAGCCATTGAGAAAAGCATTCTGAATATCTAGTTGACGAATTGGCCAAGAATTAGACAAAGCCAATGTTAGAACAACTTGTATGGTACACAACTTTATAACTGGACTAAAGGTTTCCCCATAGTCAATTCCTTCTCGCTGATTAAATCCTTTAGCCACGAGACGTGCTTTATAACGTTCCATAGTTCCATCAGCACGTCATTTGATCCGAAAAACCCATTTACAACCGATTATATTTATACTAGAATTTTTAGGAACCAAAGAACAAGTTTCATTTTGCAGAAGAGAGTAATATTGGTCATCCATGGGCTTGCGCCATTTAGGATCATTCTTCGCCTGTGAGTAACAAGTAGGCTCAAACAAAGAGTCAGTAATCTTTGTATGTTTAGATGCTAACAACACCTTTTTATGGATAATACCATCCTTTCCCCTAGTAATCATAGGATGATCATTACGGACTACAGGATTAGAAAAAGAGATATTGGAAGGATGTGGATTAGGGACAGTTGGGAAATCAGTTCTGGGTGCCGTAGGAATGGTGGAGAGAAGTGAGCTTAAAGGAGCAGGTGAAGTTATACCAAAAGGAACTGGAGAATTATCTAGGGAATGAGATTTATTAGATTCACATAAGGACAAAGGAGTAGGTGATGTGGTTTCTACTGAGATGCTAGAAAGTGGGATGGAAGGTGGTGTTGGTTGTATGTCAGGAAGGGAACTGGTACGTGAGATTGTTGGGGATGAATGTAGGTTGGGTTCGTGGTCTCCAAAAGAGGGAAAATAAGATAAAGCAGCGGAATTAGGACATGTGGGTGGTATAGGCAAAGAAAAGGGATAAGAAATTACCTGTGGTGGAGTCGACGGAGAGGGTAATACGGTGGGTGGAGCTACAAAAAGAAAATTAGACTCATCGAAAATAACATGACGTGACCAGTAAACCCGTCCAGATGGAACATGAAAGCATTTATAACCCTTGCGAGTGGCACAATATCCCAAAAATACACATGGAGAGGAACGGGATTCTAATTTATTTGCTCGATAGTCGCGAAGATGAGGAAAACATAAACACCCAAAGGTTCGAAGAGACAAATAATCAGGACTCTTTTTAAACAATATTTCATATGGAGATCGATTACCGGTTGGGATAAAAGGTATTCGATTCATAAGAAAGGTGGCTGTAAAAAACGCATCATACCAGAAACTAGAAGGAACGGAAACATGGAAACAATGTGACGATGTCGTCGTTCGGCAAGACCATTTTGGGCAGATGTGTGTGGACAGGTAAGACAATGATGTGTACCATTCTGTTCAAGAATTTTTGTGAACTTCTTATATTCAGTACCATTGTCAGATTGAAAGATTCTAATCTTTCTGTTGAAAAGATTTTGAACATCTTTATAGAAGATTTCAAAAATTGATACCGTATCTGACTTAGCATGCATAGGATAAATCCAAGTAAATCGGCTGAACACATCAACAAAAATTATGTAATACCGAAAACCTTCATTAGACAAAATAGGAGCAGGATCCCAAACATCCGACACAGTTAAATCTAACGGATTATTGTAGACAGTAGTGCTAGAATGAAATGGAAGTTTATGACTCTTATTTGCTAAACAGGACTGACACACAGAAAAACTAGAAATGGAGACTGGTAGATGATGTTTCGAAACAATTGATTTGAATGTTTTAAGCATAGGATGCCCTAAACATGGTGCCAGTTTTGAAGAGAGGTACGTTCGCCAACATATGCAGAGATAGACGAGACAGAAGACAGAGTATATAGACCATCCTTAAGCGTTCCCAGGAGTACTACCTTCCCCGTGTGACATTCCTTCACAAGACAACCATTATCGTGAAATTCAAATAAAACATTATTATCACGATAGAACTGAGAAACGGATAGAAGATTATTAGAAAGATGCGGAACATGAAGAATATTGGAGAGTAGAAACTTACGGTTTGGGGTGGAAAGGATACCATTACCAGTATGGGATATTGACATATTAGACCCAGCAGGAGTGCGAACTTGATCAGGTCCTGTATACTCATGATAAGTTTGCAAATTATTTAAGTTATTTGTCATATGGTTGTTTGCTCCACTATCCGCAAGCCGATCATAAGTATAGTTTGGTTGGTGATGATATGTATCATAAGCGGCAGGAGGAGATGAATTGGTACTTGAGGAGGGTTGAACACCTCTATTGTTGTTGCTCCGAACTGGTTTACGCTGATCACGTGGAGGGTAAGTCACCAAATCAGTTCTCTTGCGGCAGTCTCTAGCATTGTGATATGGCTTCTCGCATATTTGGCAGATAATAGCTGGTTTTCCATCTCTCGTAAGAGGAACATCACGACCACGAGTTGTTGAGGCAGCATTACCCTGTGGTTGAAAGGAAACAATCTGATTTTGCGCAGCAAGATGAAAATCATAAGAGAGTAGCATAGCTTCAAACTCGTCAGAGTTGATAACACCCATGGTGGTAATTAAAGAGCTATAAGATGAATCAAGACCTATATAACTTAATAGTGACAAAATTCCTTATCAGAAACTTCTATTCCACTGGCAGCAAGTGAATCTACGATATTTTTAACGGATTGAATATATTCTGACATAGTTGAATTACCATTTTTAATGGAAGAAAGGGATTCCTTCAGGTGAATAAGATGTGCATCAGTCCTAGATGCAAAAGGCCATCTAGTTTCTTCCAGATGGAGTGGGATGTTTTGCAAGTCTTTGCTTTGGCCAGAACTGGAGAAGTCAGAGAGGACATGATCCATCCAAGGAAGAGTTTATTCGTGCGTCGCCAAGATAAGAATAATGGATTAGGAGATCCGTTAACTAGAACTGATGGACTGTTGCAGGTTCCATCGACATATTTTTCCAAATCATAGCCTTGCAAATAAGGCAGAAATTGAGCTTTCCATAACAAAAAGTTGTGACCAGCAAGTTTCTCTGAGATAGTACCATGTAAGCGCTCAAAAGGTACTGTCGAGGCTGATGAAGAAGCCATGATGCTACTGGTTGTTGAAGAACTGGTTGTTGAAGAAGATGATGATGAAGAATGGGCAGAGTTTGTTGACATGATGAAAGGAATAAAGAAAAAAAACTGTATAGAAACCCTAATTAGGTCCTAGTGAGGGTCGACCAAGATGATACCAAGACAGATTTAATGGGTACTTGGTTTCTCAAGATGAGAAAACCAAAAGATAAGATATGTATTTATATGTGTTTACAGTTCTTGGTTTACAAGTAATTAACAAAAACAGAAGTAATGTAAAACAGGAAAGACAAAGTACAATAAGAAAACAATATTAAAAATAGTTTATGTTTCCTTTTCTCTATGTTTCCTTTTCTCTAACACTGAATGTTTAAGACTCAATCACTGCACAAATCCATAATGCCGACCCTAGGTATGAAATTCCATGGTGGTTGTTAATGTTTTTCTTATCAGTTCAGCACCAACAAAACACTTAGAAGAGAACGAAGAGAACAAATTAAAAATCATAATTTCTTTTTGAACGTTTGAAGCTTTAATGTAAGTAAAACACAGAGATCATAAAAGTAGACAAGAAGATCAAAGAACAAAAGCATGACCGAATTGCTAAGATGAAACAGAATAGTTTTAGATCTCCCCGTATTTCCAAGAAAAGTGTACCGATTCATCAGTGACTATAGTTTTAGATCTCCCCGAATTTCCAAGAAAAGTGTACCCATTCATCAGTGACTATAATGTTGAACAAGGTACCATTCAGCCTCCAGTTCAACATCCCTTCACCATCCTCCACTTTCTATTGTGAATCCACCATAGCGAATTTGTGCGGGAGTTTCCTTCGTCATATTTCTCTAAGCTTCGCATCTTTTGCAGTGCACTCTCCTTATTATACAGTCCTTCAAGTGCATAAGCAAATCTTTTCCAATTTTCTGTTTCCAAGGCAGCGAAAACCCACTTAACCAATTCCCTTACAAATACTAAATCAGAAAATAAATTCTCAGTAATTGGCGATAACGGAAGCACTTGAATTTCCACTCTACATTCTCTCCAATTAGGTGGAGTAAACCATAGTCCAATATCTCTCTTATTAGCCCATAAAACACCCACAACTCTATTCTGTTTACTAAACTCATGTTCATATTGTCTTCCACTTCCTTCCTTGACATGCCACCAGGTTTGTGCTGCTTGAATCTCCATTGCAGCTATTGTCGAACTAATAGCAACAAATTCCATATCCCCATAGCTTAAACTCAATAATGCAGCTGAATAATAAGCATTTACAGCTTCACTAGTACTCTGTTGGTTCCTCCTATCAGCAAATTCATTCAATCCACCTGCCCACGAATGCAACTTCCATAAATCAAAATTCCTCAATCTTAGATAATGTGGATTAATTTTTGTATTGAAATTCATAAAATCCTCCATTAAAGAGTAGGCTTGTGGCCTGTACTTTTCTCCCCAAGCTAGATCAAATCTAGCAAGTACAGCTATGGCATAAAGAAAATGACCAAGATAGTAATGGTGATTATTGTAAACTCCAAACCCAAAATCTTCCTTCGAATCAACTAAACATTTTTTACAAACAATTCAACCCATTTGGGCTCAAATAGAAAACCATTCCCATCAAATTTCCCATCTAACCAGGGCTCAGTTGAATCTTTCAAGAACTCGACAACTTCTGGAATGACATGCAATAAACAAATTTCTTCCGCAATCAATGCTAATCTAACAGCTATAGCAATCAGCTTGCCATAAAAGTAAGAAGAATCAGTAGTTGTAGCTTTAGAATTCAAACCTTCAACATCAGTGATTAGGGCATATACAAGTTCCGGTATGGCTTCGTTGTCAACACCTCTAATCGAATGCCAAGAAACAGGAATATGATTGGTTTTTAACACCCACGAATCCCCAACAACACCTGTAAGATTACCGTCCATACTTTCATATATCAACTCATCTAAAACCTCAACATTACACTCATCAGATGATAATAACTGAAAATGCAAAGGATGTGCAAGAATCAACAAATTTCCCGTGCCTTTTGTCTCCCATTTATACTCCAAACAAAAGGGTCTACCAAAAGCACATCACCGTAAACAGGATAACAAGAATCAAACGATCAAGTATGGTTTCTAAACGTGGGTCAGGCAAAATTGCAAGCCTGACAACACCACATAACTCATCAGAAGTGAGACGACGGCCACTCTGCATTAGATTGATACGTGTTGATGAATAAAACAACCATGTATGACCGTTGTCTAGTTTACTGGTATGCTTTGTATGCGAATCACTTGGATAAACAGAGTGAATGCCATGACCTGTTGAGATAGAAACTAGAATTTTATTAGCAACAAAACATGTAACATATGGACTACCTCTAACGAGGAAGAACTGAAGATTAGGTGGATAATCTAATGTAACACTAAGATAAGAAAGAAGAAATGACATGATTCTTCTTTGTGTTGCAATGAGATGATATTGTAATATTAGGAACAAATTTTTGGTAGATGAAAGATGGAGCAGGAACACGAGATGGGTGACATACTAATAGAGATGTTTGTGAAGATTGGATGAGATATGGATGTATGAATTCAGGTTGAACACCTTTTTTTAGAGTGAAGTTTTGGAAGAATGAGTTTGTAGGAAGTGGTAAATATAGAAGATGAGGGGAGAAGAACTTTGATGGGTTTGGAATAATTGTTGAGTTGGTTTCTGGGAATAGAAATGGAACTGCTGAAGATGAGGATGCCATGGTTGAAGCCTCTACCCTGAAGAAGACCACAGATAAAATGAAGGGTTTTGAAGGAAGTTACCTATCAGAGGTAAGAGCAAGTTGTAGTGTACTGAGGTACAACTACAAGGATTTGATCAAGATAACTAGCAGCAAGCTGCTTTTTCTCTGCAAGCAGAGCCTAACCTTCAATATTGAAAGCAAAAATAGTTTTTCATTGATGAAGATAAGGTTCACAGGGTTGGTCTTTTAATACCCACTAGCTAATCAAGAGATACCAACGTCTCTTATTACATCAAATGATAAACACAGAACTCGAGAATTTTCAAACTCTAGTTCAAACAGCCTTAAATACGGAGTTGACTCGCCGGATCGGTGAACCAGGTGTGACTCGGTGGTAACTCATGTTATGGGTACATGACATTGCCCCTCCCTTCAAAGATCCTTGTCCTCAAGGATGAAATGTGGAAACTGCGCTTTAATGTGAGAAATATCTTCCCAAGAGGCATCTTCGAAAGATGAATTAGACCATTGAACTAAGACTTGTGGGACAGAGAGCTTACCATTGAGTGAAGTACGAGTGTCAAACACAGCTACTGGTTCAACCACATAGTGACCTTTATCATCCACCACTGGTAGTTGGGGTAGTGTAGGAGCCTTGAGTTCTATATGTTTCTTCAACTGAGAGACATGAAAAATAGGATGGATTCTTGACCCTACAAGGATCTGCAATTTATAGGCCACAACACCGATTCTCTTGGTCACTTCAAAAGGGCCAAAATATTTGGCAGATAGCTTGAAATTCTTGCGACTTGCAACTGAAGATTGCCTGTAAGGTTGTAATTTAAGGAATACCAGGTCACCAAAAACAAATTCTCTGTCCTGTCTTTTCTTGTCTGCAAAAAGTTTCATCCTATCCTGGGCTTTAGTGAGATCATCCTTCAAGAGTTGCAACATAACATTTCTTTCTTTCAAGTAAGACTCCACTGAGGCAATTGAAGTTGTTGTAGGGACTGGAAAGATCAGATGAGGTGGTTGATAACCATATAATGCTTGAAATGGAGACATTTTTAAACTGGTGTGATAATTGGTGTTAAACCACCATTCTGCTAGAGATAGCCACTGAGACCACTGTTTAGGGTTAGATCTTGTCATGCACCTGAGATGCTGCTCCACACAGGCATTAGTCCGCTCAGTCTGACCATCAGTTTGAGGATGGTAGGAAGTGCTGATGTGACGGATCGGTAAATCTAGACTTCCAGCGAACCGGGTTTCGGCCCGCTTAGCAAACTCCAACTCTCCGATACGCCACTCAAGTAACCGGACCTTCAAATTCTTCTGAGAGAGTCGAATTCGAATTTCCCAAACTGCATTATAAGCAAACACATATAGCATTTATTCTCCAATTATTAGAGACGGACAATTGCCGAAGATAAGAGTTGGCCAGTTGCCAACTCTAATATCTCCATGGCCAGTTGCCACTCCTAAAATTTCCGTGGCCAGTTGCCACTTATAATATTTCCGTGGCCAGTTGCCACTCTAATATCTCCATGGCCAGTTGCCACTCCCAACATTTCCGTGGCCAGTTGCCACTCCCAACATTTCCGTGGCCAGTTGCCACTCTAATATCTCCATGGCCAGTTGCCACTCCTAACAGTTCCATGGCCAGTTGCCACTCCCAACATTTCCGTGGCCAGTTGCCACTCCTAATATTTCCGTGTCCAGTTGCCACTCTTAACAGTTCCGTGGCCAGTTGCCACTCCCAACATTTCCGTGGCCAGTTGCCACTCCTAATATTTCTGTGGCCAGTTGCCACTCTAATATTTCCATGGCCAGTTGCCACTCCTAACAGTTCCGTGTCCAGTTGCCACTCCCAACATTTCTGTGGCCAGTTGCCACTCTAATATTTCCATGGCCAGTTGCCACTCCTAACAGTTCCGTGGCCAGTTGCCACTCCCAACATTTCCGTGGCCAGTTGCCACTTATAATATTTCCGTGGCCAGTTGCCACTCTAATATCTCCATGGCCAGTTGCCATTCCCAACATTTCCGTGGCCAGTTGCCACTCCTAATATTTCCGTGGCCAGTTGCCACTCTTAACAGCTCCGTGGCCAGTTGCCACTCCCAACATTTCCGTGGCCAGTTGCCACTCCTAATTCCGTGGCCAGTTGCCACTCTAATAATAATTTATACGGCCAGTTTCCGGTTGTCAAGGTTGCAATCATCTCCGAATAGATGGTATGAAATGTTAAACAACAACCAACACTTCCAGATGATATGAACACCCTTGTAGGGTTGTGCTGAACCGCTTGGCGGCTGCCTACGTACCCTCTCCGTTGCTCGAAGGGATCAAGCACGGCCGTAGTTCGTCATGTACTCATTCAGATAATATGAACTACCTAAACAGTAGCAATTATCTCTTATTAAATATCAAGTAAACTTATTCTACTTGCAGTGCGAGCATAATGAATTACAAGTAGACCACCATTCTTAGTAAGCAAACGATACCTGCTACTCTCTAACCATTCTTGTTACTACAGTATTATGAGTAGCATGCATGCACTATGAAAAATCAAAGAATATATTAGTATCCACAACAGTCTCAAATGCTTTCAAAGTAATAAGTTGAAAATAACCAGATTACTTAACTACGTTTAAACAAACCTACAAGCATATAAGTACGAAGCGCAAGTGCCGGCAACATTTATAAGCCATAATACAAGAATTAATGCCTGAAGTCATACTAGAATTTATGTATTTTATGAACCCAAAATTTAACCCACACGATTCTATTAAGATATAACCTCACCCATCCTTTACTACCAACTACAGTCTCATCAATGACTCCACCATACACCATAAATTTATATGTATTCATAAATTAAATCATAATAAAATTTGCAAAAGAACAAGTACCCAATTCAGATTTGGTGTCATAGAAATGACCAGGTAAGTTCATAATGTCCGTAAGAAACACACCGTAGTTGAAATATCTCACTGCTGCTACCTTGACAGTGAGAAGTTATAGTTTAGTACTAGACTTGAGTACAGGGTCGAGTCATATTAGTGTTCGTGTCAACCATTAAGAAGCAAATAATATAACTAGCATGATTGGATAAAGAATATTCTAAGACAAGAGTAAAAATATGCATTTCCCAGTCCATAGATCCATTATTGTAAAATGATATTTAGGTCCCACAACTATAAACGCAAATTATAGAGGAAAACTATTTCTCTTCCTAGTAATCCAAAGGAAAATTACAGAAATGCGCAACTATGTGTCCTTATGATGGAAACTCAATAAGAAATGTCAAAAGTACATAGTACATTTCGTATCCGCAATTCCGCGAGAATTTCAGCTTCGTCGTGCTTCACATTTCAGGCCATATCTCACTACATATAAGTCGGAACGGGACACTTAATATCTCGTTAGAAGTAGAACCTCCGTTCAGAGGACTTTATTTGATCAGAAGAGATCTTAAGCTAATTATATTTCTAAGAGGGGCGAAACTGTTGCCAAACAGGTCCGACAGAAAACCTGTTAGTCAAGTTTCCAGATTTCCTAGCACTGACGTGCTATGTTTGAGAAGCCCTAATTTCTAAATTAGAGAACCAAATTAAGCATTTTATATCATTTTGTAAAGAGTACGCAACCCTCAACAGATTCTTAGAAGAAATCCTTACCTAATTCAGAGTCTAGATGGCCCTAAATCACACAACAAAACCGACACAGGTGCTGAATTCAGAAAATTATCAGTCTTGACTTCCTGTACATTCCAAGCTATATCTTCCAAACTACCGGTCCGAACAACATGCCCTTTTAATATGCTGTAGAGGACACTTATGCGAACACTTTTTGTGAAGGGAACACCAGTTAAATCTTCTCATATGCGCTCAAAATGTTGGCCTCTAAACAGTGTCCGTGCAAATGCGTCTCACAAATGGATTCCATTCTAGATTTCAGATTTCAAAACATAGCTAGTACAAGTTTATCTTTCTACATTTAGTTCTACAAAGTATTAGAGTAAACACCAAAGAGATAATTTAAAAGAATGGCAATAGTTAAATGTAAACTAGGCATTCTTCACCACATTAAATCTTATTTCTTCTTTGAGAACTCATTTTTCTTTAACTAAGAATCCCTTTGATACAACCTGCAACCAGCTCACATAATTCTCCATTCAAGGTACCAGTGATTCTATTTATATCCAATGGTAGCATCCATATGCATCACAAAACTAAAATCATGCATCCCTTTAATCAATTAACTAGAAATTCAAGTGAATTTAGGAACACATGGTAACTAAGTGCTTTCTCACGGTATATCAATAAATGAGCTTATTCATTTCTGAGACTAACTATAAAATGCTACTATTTATTAAGAAAATGACTAGTTAACAAGTGACCCCATTCATTCAAGTTTTTCGGTAGCTAATGTTACCCCGATCGTCTTGAAATTTTTACAGTGGCCCAGTGACTTGTCTTACTAAAACACATTAAAAAATCACAGTATTCCGACGGTCGGATCTTAAGATATGATACTAAACGTATCTTGGGTTTAGATGGCTTACTGCTGCACCTTTAAGCCTGTACATCTATCTAGTAAAGCTGAAGATGTCGATCAGATCAGCACCACATAATATATTAGCACCAATACCCTATTGGTTCACTACTTGAATCATTTCATCAAGATTAAGTAGTAACATATATATCTAACTATTCAATTACGTCAGTAACATGAACATAGAAGTCTTACTTCAAGAAAAATGAATAATACCAATATGATACGACAACCTAAGTTGCTTAAACAGATATCTAGTCGAATAATTGATTGACGTAACAAGAAATGTGTTGACATGTAAAAAGATGGAACTCCATCTCTTCAGTATGTTCTAGAACAACATTGATGGTAATGATCAGAGGCTATATTTTTCTCACCTCTCTGAATGGGTCTCAGAGGCGCTCCATGGGTGTTTAGAAGAACCCCCCTTTTTTTTTCTCTCTTCTTTCAGGCATTTGACCAAACACTTGATGTCCAGCTTAGTGGTAGTTCAGAAGTGATGTTCAATTGTTAAATTGGGTATAAACTCAACAATTTTTGTCATGCACTAAATCTATACTACTGAAAATCACAATCATTCATCGTTAAGCAATATTCCATACATTAATCATGAATTAATACAAATTGCAAATAACCCATGACTTATTATCACATGAATTGAAATCGATCAATCAATTGTATAACAAGGGACACAATTTCAAGATAACCCTACTTACCTTGCTTTTCTAGGTCATTAGTTCAACAAATGTATCGCCATACCTCAATTCAGATTCTCAAGTTGAAAAGAACAAAGAATTCATCTTCCCCATTTACAATCGAACCAAACATGAACGTCATTAGCACCTTTATGTGACTATATCTCCACCGAACTTTCTCATATCAGATTCCTAATTTTGTTCTTACCATTAGGATGCAGACTGATGAGGAACAGAAAGGAAAAGAAAAAATGAAGGAAGAAAAGAAAGTAGAAGCCCCTAAACTTTCTTTCATGAAAAGAGAAATCACCAGAGAAACAAAAATACCGGAAAGGAAAGAAATTTGAAGAAGATCTTCCCCTCATTACTCTTGGAATCTCAGTTTTTATGTTAACTAAAAATATGACACGTGCCTGGCTGCATGGAGAGTCATTTAGGCACCCAAATTTGTGATTAAGGCAATTAGTTGCCCCTCCAATTGCCATATTTTAGATTTTGGGCACTCATTCTCATGAAAGCACCCTTAACTTAGGTTTCTTTAACACTATTCTTACGATTTTAAACTCAAACGGGTCGAATTAAACCCGGGGAAATGGTTTGGATTGTCACACCATTAACCCCTTCAAATGAACTTCGTCCCGAAGTTCAAATTAAAACTAGAAGTAAAGAGACTTACCAGTGATCATCGCACGAGTAGAAGTTTGGTGAGTTCCAAACGTACAGTCCCGTTTGAACCGGAACTGCTCTGATACCAACTGTGACGGATCGGTGAATCTTGACTTCCAGCGAACCGGGTTTCGGCCCGCTTAGCAAACTCCGACTCTCCGATACGCCACTCAAGTAACCGGACCTTCAAATTCTTCTGAGAGAGTCTAATTTGAATTTCCCAAACTGCATTATAAGCAAACACATATAGCATTTATTCTCCAATTATTAGAGACGGACAATTGCCGAAGATAAGAGTTGGCCAGTTGCCAACTCTAATATCTCCATGGCCATTTGCCACTCCTAACATTTCCGTGGCCAGTTGCCACTTATAATATTTCCGTGGCCAGTTGCCACTCTAATATCTCCATGGCCAGTTGCCACTCCCAACATTTTCGTGGCCAGTTGCCACTCTAATATTTCCGTGGCCAGTTGCCACTCCTAACATTTCCGTGGCCAGTTGCCACTCCTAATATTTCCGTGGCCAGTTTCCACTCTAATATTTCCATGGCCAGTTGCCACTCCTAACAGTTCCGTGGCCAGTTGCCACTCCCAACATTTCCGTGGCCAGTTGCCACTCTAATATTTCCATGGCCAGTTGCCACTCCTAACAGTTCCGTGGCCAGTTGCCACTCTAATATCTCCATGGCCAGTTGCCACTCCCAACATTTCCGTGGCCAGTTGCCACTCCTAATATTTCCGTGGCCAGTTGCCACTCCTAACATTTCCGTGGCCAGTTGCCACTTATAATATTTCCGTGGCCGGTTGCCACTCTAATATCTCCATGGCCGGTTGCCACTCCCAACATTTCCGTGGCCAGTTGCCACTCCTAATATTTCCGTGGCCAGTTGCCACTCCTAATATTTCCGTGGCCAGTTGCCACTCCCAACATTTCCGTGGCCAGTTGCCACTCCTAATATTTCCGTGGCCAGTTGCCACTCTAATAATAATTTATACGGCCAGTTTCCGGTTGTCAAGGTTGCAATCATCTCCGAATAGATGGTATGAATTGTTAAACATCAACCAACACTTCCAGATGATATGAACACCCTTGTAGGGTTGTGATGAACCGCTTGGCGGCTGCCTACGTACCCTCTCCGTTGCTCGAAGGGATCAAGCACGACCGTAGTTCGTCATGTACTCATTCAGATAATATGAACTACCTAAACAGTAGCAATTATCTCTTATTAAATATCAAGTAAACTTATTCTACTTGCAGTGCGAGCATAATGAATTACAAGTAGACCACCATTCTTAGTAAGCAAACGATACCTGCTACTCTCTAACCATTCTTGTTACTACAGTATTATGAGTAGCATGCATGCACAATGAAAAATCAAAGAATATATTAGTATCCACAACAGTCTCAAATGCTTTCAAAGTAATAAGTTGAAAATAACCAGATTACTTAACTACGTTTAAACAAACCTGCAAGCATATAAGTACGAAGCGCAAGTGCCGGCAACATTTATAAGCCATAATACAAGAATTAATGCCTGAAGTAATACTAGATTTTATGTATTTTATGAACCCAAAATTTAACCCACACGATTCTATTAAGATATAACATCACCCATCCTTTACTACCAACTACAGTCTCATCAATGACTCCACCATACACCATAAATTTATATGTATTCATAAATTAAACCATAATAAAATTTGCAAAAGAAGAAGTACCCAATTCAGACTTGGTGTCATAGAAATGACCAGGTAAGTTCATAATGTCCGTAAGAAACACACCGTAGTTGAAATATCTCACTGCTGCTACCTTGACAGTGAGAAGTTATAGTTTAGTACTAGACTTGAGTACATGGTCGAGTCATATTAGTGTTCGTGTCAACCATTAAGAAGCAAATAATATAACTAGCATGATTGGATAAAGAATATTCTAAGACAAGAGTAAAAATATGCATTTCCCAGTCCATAAATCCATTATTGTAAAATGATATTTAGGTCCCACAACTATAAACGCAAATTATAGAGGAAAACTATTTCTCTTCCTAGTAATCCAAAGGAAAATTACAGAAATGCGCAACTATGTGTCCTTATGATGGAAACTCAATAAGAAATGTCAAAAGTACGTAGTACATTTCGTATCTGCAATTCTGCAGAATTTCCGCTTCGTCGTGCTTCACATTTCAGGCCATATCTCACTACATATAAGTCGGAACGGGACACTTAATATCTCGTTAGAAGTAGAACCGCCGTTCAGAGGACTTTATTTGATTAGAAGAGATCTTAAGCTAATTCTATTTCTAAGAGGGGCGAAACTGTTGCCAAACAGGTCCGACAGAAAACCTGTTAGTCCAGTTTCCAGATTTCCCAGCACTGACGTGCTATGTTTGAGAAGCCCTAATTTCTAAATTAGAGAACCAAATTAAGCATTTTATATCATTTTGGAAAGAATACGCAACCCTCTACAGATTCTTAGAAGAAATCCTTACCTAATTCAGAGTCTAGATGGCCCTAAATCACACAGCAAAACCGACACAGGTGCTGAATTCAGAAAATTATCAGTCTTGACTTCCTGTACATTCCAAGCTATATCTTCCAAACTACAGGTCCGAACAACATGCCCTTTTAATATGCTGTAGAGGACACTTATGCGAACACTTTTTGTGAAGGGAACACCAGTTAAATCTTCTCATATGCGCTCAAAATGTTGGCCTCTAAACAGCTGTCCGTGCAGCGTCTCACAAATGGATTCCATTCTAGATTTCAGATTTCAAAACATAGCTAGTACAAGTTTATCTTTCTACATTTAGTTCTACAACGTATTAGAGTAAACACCAAAGAGATAATTTAAAAGAATGGCAATAGTTAAATGTAAACTAGGCATTCTTCACCACATTAAATCTTATTTCTTGCTGAGAACTCATTTTTTCTTTAACTAAGAATCCCTTTGATACAACCTGGAACTAGCTCACATAATTCTCCATTCAAGGTACCAGTGATGCTATTTATATCCAATGGTAGCATCCATATGCATCACAAAACTAAAATCATGCATCCCTTTAATCAATTAACTAGAAATTCAAGTGAATTTAGGAACACATGGTAACTAAGTGCTTTCTCACGGTATATCAATAAATGAGCTTATTCATTTCTGAGACTAACTATAAAATGCTACTATTTATTAAGAAAATGACTAGTTAACAAGTGACCCCATTCATTCAAGTTTTTCAGTAGCTAATGTTACCCGATCGTCTTGAAATTTTTACAATGGCCCAGTGACTTGTCTTACTAAAACACATTAAAAAATCACAGTATTCCGACGGTCGGATCTTAAGATATGATACTAAACGTATCTTGGGTTTAGATGGCTTACTGCTGCACCTTTAAGCCTGTACATCTATCTAGTAAAGCTGAAGATGTCGATCAGATCAGCACCACATAATATATTAGCACCAATACCCTGTTGGTTCACTACTTGAATCATTTCTTTATCATCAAGATTAAGTAGTAACATATATATCTAACTATTCAAGTACGTAAGTAACATGAACATAGAAGTCTTACTTCAAGAAAAATGAATAATACCAATATGATACGACAACCAAAGTTGCTTAAACAGATATCTAGTCGAATAATTGATTGACGTAACAAGAAATATGTTGACATGTAAAAAGATGGAACTCCATCTCTTCAGTATGTTCTAGAACAACATTGATGGTAATGATCAGAGGCTATATTTTTCTCACCTCTCTGAATGGGTCTGTAGGCAGTTCCATGGGTGTTTAGAAGAACCCCTTTTTTCTCTCTCTCTTCTTTCAGGCATTTGACCAAACACTTGATGCCCAGCTTAGTGGTAGTTCAGAAATGATGTCCAATTGTTAAATTGGGTATAAACTCAACAATTTTTGTTATGCACTAAATCTATACTACTGAAAATCACAATCATTCATCGTTAAGCAATATTCCATACATTAATCATGAATTAATACAAATTGCAGCTAACCCATGACTTATTATCACATGAATTGAAATCTGATCAATCAATTGTATAACAAGGGACACAATTTCAGCATAACCCTACTTACCTTGCTTTTCTAGGTCATTAGTTCAACAAATGTATCGCCATACCTCAATTCAGATTCTCAAGTTGAAAAGAACAAAGAATTCATCTTCCCCATTTACAATCGAACCAAACATGAACGTCATTAGCACCTTTATGTGACTATATCTCCACCGAACTTTCTCATATCAGATTCCTAATTTTGTTCTTACCATTAGGATGCAGACTGATGAGGAACAGAAAGGAAAAGAAAAAATGAAGGAAGAAAAGAAAGTAGAAGCCCCTAAACTTTCTTTCATGAAAAGAGAAATCACCAGAGAAACAAAAATACCGGAAAGGAAAGAAATTTGAAGAAGATCTTCCCCTCATTACTCTTGGAATCTCAGTTTTTATGTTAACTAAAAATATGACACGTGCCTGGCTGCATGGAGAGTCATTTAGGCACCCAAATTTGTGATTAAGGCAATTAGTTGCCCCTCCAAGAGCCATATTTTAGATTTTGGGCACTCATTATCATGAAAGCACCCTTAACTTAGGTTTCCTTAACACTATTCTTACGATTTTAAACTCAAACGGGTCGAATTAAACCCGGGGAAATGGTTTGGATTGTCACACCTGAGCTTGAGAGTGGTGCCTAAAGATTTGAATAAAGCCTGCCAGAACTGACTGACAAAGATTTTATCCCTGTCACTGACAATGGAGCTTGGAAGGCCATGGAGTTTGAAAATGTGATTGAGAAACTCTTTTGCCATAGTGATAGCTGTAAAAGGGTGACTCAATGGAAGGAAATGGCTGTTCTTTGTAAGCCTGTCCACAACTACCAGAATAATACTTTTGTTGTTGGATAGTGGAAGCCCTTCAATAAAATCCATGGATATGTCTTGCCATGCTCTCTTAGGGATTGGTAATGGTTGTAGAAGACCAGCAGGAAATGAAGAATTGCCATTACTACATTGACAAAATTCACAGGCAGCCACAAACTGAAGAATATCTTGTTTCATTTTGGGCCAAAAGAAATGAGATTTAGCTCTTTGGTAGGTGCCCAACATACTTGAGTGCCCTCCAATTGCAGAGGAGTGCAGATATTGAATAATAGATTGTCTAACATTGTTGCTTGAGCCAATATATAGTCTGCCCTTGAACCTTAAATGCCTTGCACATAAGAAAATGGTGACTGAGTTGGAGAAATAAGGAGATGGGAAATGTGTTGTTGCACAACATCATTAGTCACATAGCTTGAAATGACATCTGTGGTCCATTGTGGAGTACTGAGAGACACAATATTGCAATCTGCAAAATATGTGGGGAGTCTTGACAAAGCATCAGCAGCAGTGTTGTCCATTCCTTTCTTGTATTTAATGATGTAATCAAAGCCCATCAACTTCACCATCCATTTTTGTTGAAGAGTAGTTGAAATTCTTTGGTCCATTAAGTATTTGAGGCTCTGGTGGTCAGTGTGAATGATGAATTGGTTATGGGAGAGGTAATATTTCCATTTTTGCACAACCATAACAATTTCCACGAACTCTTTTTCATAGGTGGACAGAGCTAAAACTTTGGGGCCTAGAGGTTTGCTGAAAAAGGATATTGGTCTTCCTTCCTGCATCAAGACAACTCCTACTCCTCTTGCACAAGCATCAGTCTCTAAGGTTAACTGTTTGGAGAAGTCAGGTAAGGCTAAAACTGGAGCCTTAGTCATTGCAGTTTTAAGATCACATAAAGCTTGATGTGCTTCTTCACTCAAGTGAAAGGAATCCTTTTTGAGCATATCAGTCAGAGGCTTGGAAATGGTGCCATAACCTTTGATAAACCTTCTGTAATAACCTGTCAAGCCCAGAAATCCTATTAACTGCTTCAATGTGACAGGTAGTGGCCATGTTTGCATTGCAGTGATCTTTTCAGGGTCTGCAGCTACTCCTTGAGTAGTAATGAGATGTCCCAAATAATCTAGCTGAGGCTGAGCAAAAAAACATTTGGAGAGTTTTTCAAATAGTGAATGCTCCCTCAAGACTGCAAAGACCTGTTGAAGATGAATAAGACGTTCTTCCATGGAAGAGCTGTAGATTAATATGTCATCAAAAAAGACCAATACAAATTTCATCAGATAAGGCTGAAAAATATCATTCATGAGTGCCTGGAAAGTGGCAGGGGCATTAGTGAGTCCAAATGGCATCACTCTAAACTCATAATGGCCATGATTGGTCTTGAAAGCAGTTTTGTGAATGTCTGGACCATAGACTCTGATTAAGTTTATCTTAGAGAAAATGATAGCTCCTTTCAATTCATCAAGCAATTCATCAATAAGAGGTATAGGAAATTTGTCCTTCACAGTAAGGTCATTTATCTTCCTATAATCAACACAGAATCTCCATGTGCCATCTCTCTTCCTAACCAAAAGAATAGGTGAAGCAAAGGGACTATTACTCTTCTGAATCAGACCAGCATGTAGCATTTCTTGGACCATGTTCTCTACCACTGATTTGTGGATGTAAGGTCATCTGTATGGTCTTTGGAAAGTAGGTTGAGAATCTGGTTTAAGAGGTATTTTGTGGTCTAAGGTTCTGTAAGGTGGTAATGTGGATAGTTCAGCAAAGACATCAGAAAAAGAGTCCAAAACTTTAGTGACTTTAGAGGGTATAAGTGGAGGTGGTGATGTGGAAATAGCAAAAAATTGACCAATTAATGTGGGAACTTTGCTCCTAATAAATTTCCTCAAGGAAGAAGCATTAATAAGGCTAATATAAGGGTTAGCAGAACTTCACGGAAGTGTAATGTGCTTGCCTTCATGCAGAAATGAAATCCTGAGTTGATTGAAGTTGAATATAATGTCCCCTAACTGATGAAGCCAGTCAGCCCCCAAAACCATGTCATAGCCCCCTAATGGTAAGACTCTCATATTAAAAGAGAAATTGTACCCTTGCATATCCCAGTGAAGGTTTTGACATATGCCTTGACTAATAGTGCTGTCACCATTTTCCATAGTAATTACCATTTAGTCTGTAGGAGAAGTATGGATGCCTAATTTCTCAGTGAGGTGAGAATCCAAGAAGCTGTGAGTGCTTCCAGTATCAATGAGAATTATAATAGGTTGCTTCTGTAAGTGGCCATCTATACGGATAGTGTCATGCACAACGTGACCTGTTAAGCATGTAATGAAATTTCAATAGAAGAGTCACTAGTGCAAGGAGAAGCAACTGGAGTTTCCCCAGCTGAAATTTGTTCTTGTTCTGTCATCTCCTCATCAGTGATCAACATGAATAGCTGTTGGGATTTACATCGATGGCCCTGCCTATAGAATTCATCGCAATTATAGCAAAGACCTTTGTCTTTTCTCTGCTGCATTTGAGCATAGGTTAGGCGTTTAATGGGTGGTAAGGAACTGTCAGGTGAAGTTTTGTGGGAGTAGTTGGATGAGTCACAATGGGTTGTGAAGAAGAGGTAATGGGTTTTGAAGTAGAAGAAGACGGGGATTAAAAAATTTTGAAGGTGGAAGGTGGATGAGAAACTGATAAGGGAGTTGGGGTGAAGGGTTTAGAAAATGATCTTAAAGGTTTAGGTTGGTGATTCAAGGATGCTTGTTGCATTCGGGCTAAGAAAAATGCCTTTGAATTAGTTTCAGGTTTAAACATCTGCACAGCAGTCCGGATTTCTTCCTTTAATCCACTAATAAAGCTTAAAGTGTAAAAACTCTCTGGTAATGCAGGATTATTAGCAACCATGTAACTCTTATAATGCTCCCACTGGTCATAGTAATCCTCAACCGTAGTAGTTTGAGACAGTATATTAAAGCTACCTACATAATTATCCTGTGCAACATCTTCGAATCGAGCACATTAATCTCTAACAAAAGTACCCCAAGGAATTAACCCTTTACCTTGTTGATAGTTCAAAAACCATGGATATACCTGTGAATCGAAGTGAATGGCAGCCATATCCACACGTTCATCATCAGGGAATTTATGAAGATGAAAGTATCTCTCACATTTAAGAACCCATCCACGAGGATTAATACCATTAAATCTTGGAAAATCAACTTTAGGAGTGCGAGTGAACTTACCAAAGTCTCTGTTACCCATTCGATGGACTATAGCTTGAAACCCCTCCATAGATTTATCTGAATTTGTTGTAGAAGCCTCATTGGATCCTGGATCTGGAGATCGAGGAATGCCAAGGAATTGAATAATATCATGTAGATCAGTCTTCATTGCTGCTAGCTCAGAATCTAGATGAGTAACACAGGTAGTAAGACTACTAATGGATTCAGATTGTAGATTGACTGTAAGAGCGAGCTGATTAACAGTGGTGGCCAACTGATTCAGATTGCTATTGACCCTAGCGACGGTGAGTTTCTCTGCCATTAGAACATGTCCAGGAAGGGAAATCTGATACCAATTGTAGTGTACTGAGGTACAACTACAAGGATTTGATCAAGATAACTAGCAGCAAGCTGCTTTCTCTCTGCAAGTAGAGCCTAACCTTCAATATTGAAAGAAAAAATAGTTTTTCATTGATGAAGATAAGGTTTACAGGGTTGGTCTTTTAATACCCACTAGCTAATCAAGAGCTACCAACGTCTCTTATTACATTAAATGATAAACACAGAACTCGAGAATTTACTAACTCTAATTCAAACAGCCTTAAATACGGAGTTGACTCGCCGGATCGGTGAACCAGGTGTGACTCAGTGGTAACTCATGTCGAGTCTCCTTTGCATAGAATTTTTGCCGATTTTTGTTTAAGGGAGAGCAAAAAACGATCCGAGGAGAGCGAAAATTGCAGCCAAAAATTGCAGAAGTGTAAACAAAAGGGAAAAAGAAAAAGCAAGTCTAGATGTTATCGTGCTTATTTGAACTTTAAAAAGAAAAACCAATAGCATTATAGCAACAATCGGGTTCTCACCATAGTTTTATCAAGATGAACACTCTTCGCGGATTCTGGCAATGGGTATATTTGAATCCATTGGCTACTTCATCCAAGCAAAACAAAACATTCTCTCAGATCTTGATAAGAAATTATAGATTAATTACAAAGTAGAAATTTATAAATACTTCTCATATTTCGTGTTATGCAGTTATGTTTCTCTTTATGGTGTTCATGGGAAAGGACAAAGTGACGATGATGGCTGTGTTTGCTAGGGTTTGGAGCGTGAATTTTTTTTGTGGGAATTATATAATTGTCCCTCCTTTTCATGGGTTGCACAAATACCCTTATGAGACAATAAAAATACCTCTCTCCCATCTATAGCCCCATCAGGTCCATTAATAAATTTTTGTTTCCATATTTACCCACCTCACATAATCTTTTTCATTATTTTCTTCCGCATATGATTCTTTTCTCTCCATCTATCTCCTCCGCCATCACCAAGGCCTAACCTCTTTCACTTCTCCATCGTTGCTACTAGAGTACCACCATCATCTCTTACGCCACCACCGCAACCAACACCATTAGCGCCACCATCTCTATCGCCACAACCATCACCATATTTTCACCATCTCTATCGTCAATCAATTAGGATCGATTTTCAATCAACTTAGTTTCTTCCGCCGTGAGTAAATTGAATCCACCATCTGCACCACCACCTCCAAAATTGATTATAGATCGCTTTTGAAATACACCCGCTTCCGCCATTACCGAGAGTGTTTCTTTATTCTCCGTATCCGAAAGAAACTTTAGGCATCACCACCACCGCTCGCGCCATAACCATCACCTTGCAATCGCCGCCATCCCCATCTCTCCTACCACCACATCTCTATCCCGACCACCGCAACCACCACAACCATCTCCTCTATCAACTACATTTAAAATGACAGAGAAAAATATTTTTCTCACCATAAATCAATTTCTGTTCGAAATCAAGCTTCATAATCATCTTCAACCGCTTATATTCCTCATCGTAAGAGTGATTTCCAAGGTCAGCTGAAATATCAAAGGATTCAGATTTTGTAGTTTTATCGACACCTAATAACTAATTTGGAGCCGAATTTTAATTGATCTCTAAAAGAGTTATCATGTTTTAGGTTTTTGATTTTAGATATTTGAAATCAAAAATCAGATTAGAAAACTAAAATTCAGATTCAAAAGAGACTTTCCAACATGATTTTGGTGTATATTTATATTAAAAATCAACTTGAGGTCATTGTTTCATCAATGAAATGGGTATGATTATGTTGTTTTAGGTTTTGAATTTGATTTAGTGTATATATTTTGATTCATTGCAGTAACGTGATCTTTAATATGCCTGGGACATGTTTGTGAAATGTATTGTTGTGGTGGTTGTGGTGGTGGACGCTTGTTGCACCGGGAGGTGATGGCAATGTTGAGGTGTTGTTCGGGAGGAGGTGGTGGGTGGATGTTGCAAGACCTAAATTGGTACTTGTTGTTAGCAAAGTGGTGGTGTAAGCGGTGGAATTGGGTAAAGTTGGTGGACTAGCCTGGTGGAGATGGAGTTTGGAGATGGTGCCGGTTGTCCAATTGGAATTGGAATTGGCACATTATGTCTACCTTGAACTAGATCTATGGTGTATAATTATATCAATTAGAGGTCAATGTTTCTAAAAATGTGTTTCCATTCAATGGTTGTTATTTTATATCTCTCACCAAGATACACAAATATTTTGTATCAACAATAGAAATTGACCTTAGTTTAGGAGTCAACAACCAAAGGTATGTGTATCAACAATAGAAAATGGAATCAACAACCAGTGTTTGTGTATCAACAATAGAAAAATGGAATCAACAACCAATGTTTGTGTATCAACAATAGAAATTGACCTTAGTTTAGGAGTCAACAACCAATGTTTGTGTATCAACAATGGAAAAATGGAATCAACAACCAATGTTTGTGTATCAACAATGGAAAAATGGAATCAACAACCAATATTTGTGTATCAACAATAGAAATTGATCTTTGTGTAAGGGAGTCAACAACCAATGTTTGTGTATCAACAATGGAAAAATGGAATCAACAACAAATATTTGTGTATCAACAATAGAAATTGACCTTAGTTTTAGGGAATCAACAACCAAATTTGACAAATATTTTGAACTTTTTTGATTTTTTGGATCAACTTCAAATTGTTGACACCTAATATTAACATGGCGTGCGGTGGTGGCTGGGCCGCGGTGGCGCGGCGGCAACAACAAGGGGTGGTGGGTGGTGTGACGGTGTGGAATATTATTGGTGGTTGTATTTTAGTAGTGGTGGTGGTGGCGGAGTGGCGGCGGTGGTGGTGGTGGTGGGTGGTGGTGGCGCGCGGTCTTTGTTAGTGGTGGTGAAATGATGTTGGCCGGGTGGTTTGTATCAGCAATAGAAAATTTTATTTTTAATGGATAAAATTTTAAATGGAAATAATATTGTAAGTGAGGGTATTAAGGTAATCCTTTTTTTAAGGATAAGGTATTTAAATGATAGGGGTATTTATATATTGTTCTATAAGGGTATATTTATTGGGTGTCAAAACTAAGGGTATTTAATTAATATACCCATTTTTTTCCCCAAAGAATTGGGTGTGTTGTTTATTTAGCGGGTGAAATAAAGAAGTAAGGGTAATTTTGGTCCGAGTTATAAAAATATATTGGATAGGTCCTATTCAGCGAGTCAATTACGATTTTCGCTCTTCTCGGATCGCTTTTTGCTCTCCCTCTAACAAAAATCATTTTTGCCCCGCAAATATTTATATCGTAAGCATTTCCTTTGCACACGTTTACCTTGGGAACATTTGCAGCACGAACAAAGATTGAAAGGTGCCACAATTTTTCATGACATAAGGTTTGAAAATTTGAGTAATGAATGAAAGAAGAGAGAATTACAATGAAGATTTAATATCGCGAATCTAGAAAGAAATCCCACACGGATTAGTTTGTGGATGAGTTGCTTTGGATCCTAAAAGTGGCTCCTCATTCACTCATGTTTTCTCTAGCAAATTTTTATATTGTTCTTCCTTCGACGTATTACATCTACAAATTTCGAATTCAAAGATGTTTAGTGGTTTCAAGTGTACAAATTTCGAACTTAATAGCACTACTCATAACTTTGCGATTGTTGTTTTTCTAAGATAGGTTTTGATTTCCACTATAGTGACAAAGGTCATGTATTCAGGCCCATAATTAACCAAAAGAATCTATTGAAATTCCTTGATTTGATTGACAAATTAGAATAACTAAACCAAAAGGAAACTGTTCTTTACCAACTGTGTTATTTCACCAAAAACCAATTACATTGTCCCAATCCTATTGATTCAAAAACAATTCAACAACCAGTATCTATCATCACCGAAATATGTAAATGTAATATTAGTAAATCTAAAGTAACAATTCTAAGATCATAGAAAGATCACAAGTTCCAACTTCCAAGCATAAATTTCAATTGTTAAACAAAAAACTTCTTTGTGGACCCTGAAATTTCGAAGTTACAAGTAGAACAACACTAGCCAAATCAGATATGAATAAACCCTGAAATTTTTCCAACTAAAAAAAAAATTACATACTTTGTCTCAATCCTGTTGCTAAAAATGAGTTTTTGCGGTAGTGAATTTTGAATCTAGCTTCTTAATTATTCAGACCATGGTTCTATATATTTTAGAAAACAAAAACTTTAAGACCTTGAGATTACTGTAGATCTACAATTTCAACATTTGTAGCACGTCAACGGCGCAAACTCAAATGATACCCAATTTCAGTTGTGAGACGAGGTCAGTACTGGAAAGCTAGTTTATTTATACAGCTTAAGACTCTGTAAACGCCGGATCTGAGAAGTAAATTTCATTCCATCCCTGAATAGAAAAACCAAAACATGAGTGTTAATATTGTGGGAAAGAAAATGAAAACATCAAACAACACAATAATTTTACAGATAATACCAGAATATAATGTATCAGACCGGTTGCTGCTGTGGTATCAGAGTTCACCGCCAAGAAACAACTTAGATTTGAGAGGAGAAATCATTATGATGATATGAAGGAACTGTGTCTTGCTCTTCCTCCGGTATGGTTCCCACGTATACGGACCCATCTGATTCTTTTGGTAAATGGGAAATTCAGATCACCACAACTCCGGTTACTAGTTTTTCCTTAAACACCGCCTCCTCCTCACACTGTTGTCTCCTCCCTCCAGTCTTACTCACACTGTAAAATATCTACAGAAGACGTAGGGTTTGGTTCCTTTGTGTAGGGAAATATGTGTGATTTACTAAACTACCCCTAAACCGATTCACTGGATTGAAAGAAATACTAGACTAGCCGAAAATCGAAAAATCTGATGTTGATTTGAGAAGCACCAATTCTACCACGAGGGAGACATATCCCTCGAGTCAATCTAGCACTTTTGTTTGATTGCAGAGAGTGCATCATTTTACGGATCTTAGTGGGAAGAATTATTGATTTAAGATTGGATGAATTGGGGAGAACAACTTAGATTTGAGAGGAGAAATCATTGTGATAGTATCAAATATACGAGCCAGCTCGGCAGCTCCTATATCTCCAAGGTATGTGGTAGATGCATCTAATTCTTCACGGAAAATTCAGATCACCACAACTGATGTTACTAGTTTTACCTTCAACTCCGGACGGACCCTGAGATTTTGTGACTCGAGATATCAAAGAGGTGGTTGGAATATCACAATTTAAAATTGAGAGGAGAAATCATTATGCTGATTTTCAGGGATCTGTATCCATATCAAGCTATGTGTAAAGCTTCCCACATCAGAGAAGAATCTCATCACAACCCCTCATCTTGTTTACGAAAGCCAGAAAAATAAAAATCTTTTCCCTCAACATTGCCTCTTTACTCACACTCAGTTTCTGTATAAAATTTCTAATGAAATTCTAGGTTGTGTTGATTTTATAAGGAAATTTGGGGGATTTATTAGAATGCCCAACCCGATGTCGCAAGCCCGTTATTGCAATTTCCATTCCCTATGGTCCTTAACGGCTGTGTACAGGAAATACTGGATTGTGGTGCCAATTTTCTGTTCTTATTGTATCTTTTGGTGGAATAAGCTTAAATAATACTCCCTCCGTTCTTAAATAATAGGCTGGTTTCATGTACATTGAAACCAGCCTATTATTTAAGAAGAGGGAGTAATAGTCTATGGAACCACTACATCCTAGCTTGTCGATAAACTTGTTGGCAACTATGGGCACCAAAATGTATATATTACAAAAAGACCATGCAACATTCGAGAACCAATTTGCACCAATGTAAGTCTTCAATTGTAGGTAATTTAACAAGATTTATCATCAACTGGATCAGATTAGTTTGATCCGAGGTTTCTATCTAGCACCACCACATGTATGTAATTCCAAGCAACTAAAATTTAAAACTACTTGGAATCTTGGACCATAATCTTTAGAGCCATCAGCTGCTATGAATCTAGGGCTGCCCATGGTTCGGTTTTCTATCCGGACCGAACTGGTCCAAACCGACGAAAACCCGAAAACCAAAGACCGAAAGATCCAAAAACCAAGAAACCCAAAAACCGAGAAAACCGATTCTAGGTGGTTGGTTTTGGTTTGATGTCACAAAAGAACCAAAAATCCAAAAAAAACAAACTAAAGAAAAAACCGATTGAAAAGTGATCTGCCATATGTAAGTCTTCTTAATAGGTAATTGAAAAGCATTATCCTCACCTGGCATAAATTATTTTGATCAGAGGTTTCTATCTAGCACCACGAATAATCAAACAGACAAACATATAATCCAGTCTCTATCAATTGAAATGTGAGCTGAAGCTGATTTTATTATCACCAAACCTAACCTGAAGTAGGGTCTAAAACAAAGTGTATGCCTGCTAAATCTAACAATTCTAACATAGTCTCTAGACTGAGCTATCTACAATTTTGCCCGCCGATCACCAGATTCACCACCATAATTAGAAAATGTTCACTGGCAATTAAAATGTAAGCTCCAAACTTGATAAGAGGAAGATACAAAATATAAGTGGAACACTACCCTAATATTTCTCCAACAAAATCCAATTACATACTTTGTCTAATGTTATAGGTACGAAATGATGCTTCAACAAATTGACAACTTAAAACATCTCTATTTCAATATAATATCTTAAAATTTCCCGCAGATCTACCATTTAGAAAGTTGTAGCACGTTATCAATGAAGCAAACTTCCTACAAATGATACCCAGTTTTGATTGTAAAAGTCAAGATCGCCTTTGTAGTTCAACTAATGGAGCCCATCAGCTCCTAAATAGGGACGATCTCTTCTTTGAAAAAAATCAATATCAAAACATGAATTGTGAATATTGCAGGCTAAGACGATTAGAATTTCAAACAAAATAATATTTTTACATATCTTACCCGATTTGAGATCGATGCTACCTGAAAAGTTGGCAAATTAAAAGGAAACATAACTTAGATTTGAGAGGAGAAGTTATTATGACGACTAATTGCAAAGACCTGCATCTCTCATCTCTCCAAGCTATATGTAAACGGCAACTCCAATCATAACCCCCCATCTGATTCTGTAAATCGCAAGGAGAAGTCCGATTAATTAACTGGTTTTTCTCTAAACACCGCCGCACTCAACTGCCGCTCTCTACTCCCTCAATGTTTAACACTTCTTCCGAAATGCTAGGGTTTCATTATTTTATAATCCAATTTGGGTAGAAAACATTAACTAGTCTCTCTGCACACACTCTGTAGAAAACATTAACTAGGGTATGGTTCATTTTATAAGAAGATTTTGACAATTTACTAGATTACCCTTCATTCAGTCCCAATGTTGCAGCCGAGGGTGAAAACCCGGTTATTACAGTTTCCATAGACGGAGCCGTGGAGGAATATGCTTCAACTGCATCCAAGATTGAGGGATGCAAATGAACTCACAATCTTAGAGGAACCTACTATTCCAAGATGGAGCCGGAGCCGTTGAGGAATATGCTTCAAAGGCATCCGAAAACAACTAAAATCTAAAACTACTTGGAATCTTGGACCCTTATCTTTGAGAGTTATCTCTGAATTCTAAAATCATTTGTGCATGGATAGATTGATGAAATGAAGTTAAAAACAAGCAATAATAGTTGAAAGTTTAACACATCAATAGCCGAAAACATTCACAAGTTACCGCATTCCACCATTTTACTCAACCATCAAGCATGGTTACCTAGAGAGGAGCTGCAGCATTATAATTGTAAAACGATTTAAACGTTTCAATAAATAATCTGCCCCAATGTGACTCACCTAGCTTAGATTGACAAGCATTACTGTCTCCTGGCTAAGATTACTTAGATCAGAGGTTTCTGTCTAGCATCATGTGACTTGTATGTGATGCAAGCACTGTCATCAAACACGATCATAATCCAGTCTCTATAAATTGAAATGTAAGCTTCGGAACCGATCTTTCTACGTTCAGATAAGCCAAAGCTACAGGTACAACAAGACCCCCAAATCGGATATGAACACAATACTAAAAAAAAAAAAAAAAAATCTACCCAAAACCAATTTACATACTTTGTCCTAATCTATATATTGATTTAACAATATACAAATATGTACTTAACAAACAAAAAACTTAGAAACATATCTACTTCAATGATTACAAGTCTATAACTTAAATATTTATATTATATTATATAAGATCTTTAAATTTTCTGCAAATCTATTACTTCAACAGTGGTAGCAAACTTCAAACAAATACCCGGTTTTAATCTGTAAAATTAAAGTCGGGATCCCTTCTTTATTTTGGCATGCAGCCCTCCCCATTCTTATAAAAGTGAAGATCTCTGCTTATACAAAAGCAAAACATGAATGTCAATATTAGGGGCCAAAGACAATGAAAATATCAAACATTTCCGTTATTTTACGTATCTTACCTGTTGAGGATCTGAGTGAGATCTCATGGTATTGGCTAGTGTGAAAGCAGAGCGTAAAAGCGTAGCTTAGATTTGAGAGGAGAAGTCATTATAACAATTAAGAAGATCTGCGTACGTTTTTGCTAGGATCACCAAGCTATGTGAAAATAAAAACTCAAATCATAACACCCCTTATGATTTTGGAAATTGCAAGGAGAACTCCTCTACTTTTTTTCTATCAAAACTACCGCAGATACTCAACCGCTTTCTACACTCTCACTCTATGTTTAAAACTTCTATCGAAATGCTAGGGTTTCGTTACTAAAATGCCCTTGAAAGAAGACTAGAAAAGTTAAAAATTCCAACTAGATTGAGAACTCCTGAGGTTTGAGATCGCCTAGTGCACTTGATCACTACTACATCATTTTTAAAGCGTATAACAACCGGGTCGTTGTAGCGATTATTGCACGGAGCCATTCCCGCATAGAAGGGGAATATGCTACACGGCGTCATTTTTTTCCCGGTATCGATAAATTTTTGGATCAAGCGGAGAAATTAAGCAAATATTGGAATGATAATCTTTTTGTTAACATCTACTTGCTCTCGAATCTTGTTGTTTGATGGTTCGGTTGGTGGTTTTAGCCAGGTGTTAATAACACTACTCATGACGTCTCCATCGTAGTTTTTTCAAGACAAGTTTATGTTTCTGTCATGTTGATAGAGGTTTTGGCTTCTATATTGAGGTCCATAATTAAGCAAAATAGTGTATTAAAATTGTTGGGAGTTGATTGACAAATACAAAGACGATAATAGAAGCATAAAATTCGACAAATCAGTATAATTGAATCAAGATGAAACAGTTTTTCGCAAATGTGTGTTATTGAGTCCAGACGTATGACTAATTGAGTCAGATTTTCAACCTACTGAAAAATAAAATCACAAGATTGAGCTACACAATTTAACTCACAATCTCAGTGAAAACTACTATTCCAAGGCGGCGTGCATCCATTCTTTCTAAAATATAATCTTTAGAGAGATCAGCCGCTATGAATCCAAATTCATTTGAGAATGGATAGGACTAGTTAATAGTGGAAGACTTAAGTGGGTGAAGGCGGCAGCAATTTTTTGCCTAATATGTAAAAAATTTAAATAATTTTTAAGCCCATTCTCATTCCCAGCTAACAAAACCTGCCATCACTCATCACTAGTGGTTGTGTGTTGCCTTTGGGAGCAGTCAAGCGTGTTCTGTTCTAACATTGGAGCCTCATATTAATATATGCATACTTACAAGACTTACTTGCTACCAATACCGTATTCCGAGGTAAAGATGAACAATTTAAAGAATAGATCAGGCTCTGATATAAACTAGTATGAACATAACAATGTTTGAGTTGTGAAGTAGATTGGAGTGGACTTGGGAAACAGAATAATGATCAACAACAAAAATGCAGGGAGATAGCAATACAAGTGTAAATAGCTTTGAGATTATAAATTCTGTCAAGCACCAAAATACTATGTAAGTAATGTAACAAAATTTATCGATGAAGTGAAATCTAAACAAGTACAAGTACAAAACTGATGTTTCTATGTTTCAGATAACTGAAAGTTACAAGTACCAAAAGCTACCAGATTCAGCTATGAATACACACTGTAATTGTTTTCCAACTAAAACCAATAACATAATTGTCCCTAATTTTATTGCTTAACTTTAAAATCTGGGTTTTACTAGTAGTGACAAAGAACCTAATTTGTGTATTTATTTAATTTACAAACACTTGAAACATCACTAATTCAATTTTTACCAATATATTAAATCTTCAATTTTCCGTATATCTACATTTCAGCAGTTTGCACCAAAACAGCCCACAATGGAGTAGAGAAGCTAATTTGCTCCTCCAATTAACACAGGTTTTAGATGTAACATAGAAAAACGAAAACATGAATGTTAATATCGTTAGCTAATACAATGAAAATATCAACAACACCATTACCGTCCAATGCATTTACAACATAGATTTGAGAGGAGAAGTCATTATGACAATTTCAAATTTAGATCTAATTTCATCATAACTCTCCATCTGATTACCAAAACAACAACTTCTCATCAGTAGAACTCCGGTTTACTGGTTTTTCCTACAGCGCCGCCTCCTCACTCACACTACTAGTCTTCCACTGTCACTCTCTTTATAACACTGGAATTCTAGGTATAAGAAATTTGTGTCATTTACCTAAGTACCCTTCAATTGAATCCAAGTTTGAAGCCCAATGTGAAAGCCTGGTTATAAAATTTCTATAGCCTATGGGCCCTCTACTGCCGTGTGTAGTGAGACTGGATTATGGTGCATATAATGATGAGAAATGTGTTATTGGTTGTGACTTTTAGGAAGCATAATATATGATGTGATATGATGTAAACGCATGACTACTACTAGTGGTAATATCCATGAATCTGATTCTCCAATTTCACAATTATATGTGTGTGACTTAATTCAAATTTACACGTTTACAATTTATCTATTGAAATTCTTGGGTTTCGTTGATAAATACCGTATGATAAATGAAGCATAAAATCGTCAAATCAGTATAATTGAATCAAGATGAAACAGACTTATTACGACTGTGTGTTATTGAGTCCACAAGAAAGACGAATTGATTCCGATTTTCTACCAACTGAAAAATAACATTACAAGATTGAGCTACGCAAATTAACTCACAATCTCCAAAGGATGTACTATTCCAAGGCAGATGGAGGAATCGTACATCTTCTCTTTCAATTCTCAGTGCATCCCAAAGTAACTAAAATCTAAAACTACTTGGAATCTTGGACCATAATCTTTAGAGAGATCAGCTGCTATGAATCCTACATTCAATTGTGCATGGATACGTTGATGAACAAAAGTAACAACAGCAAAAAGTTTAACATATCTATAGTTATTAAACATTGACAAGCTACCAAGGCATTCCACATTTTACTGAACCATGCGAAAGAAGCATGGTTATCAAGATAGGAACTGCAGAAATATTAATATATTATCACTTGCCTTGGATTAGTTTGATAAGAGGTTTCTATCAAGCACCACAACATGTATGTCATGTAACTACCGTCAAACACCTTAATCTAGTGTCTAAAAATTGAAATGTAAGCTCCAAACTGATGTTTCTTTGTTCAGATGCAAAGTTACAAGAAGAACACCACTCTTATCAGATATGCATACACCCTGAAATTTCTTGCAACTAAAACAATTTAAAAATTGGTTTTCTAAAAAAGATAAAAAATTGATACTTGAACAAACAGATTAAAAGATGTCTAACTACCAACACATAAGATCCTAAGATTTTCAGCAGCTCTACCCTTTTTTGTAGCGGATGAAGCCAATTCTGATTATATAAAACCAGATCTAAAACCAAAAAATTCTCATATAAATATGAGAACATTGTGTCTACAGCAATCAACATGACTGATAGAGTACTACATGTCCTTCCAGAACCGGTGCTATTTCTTATATCAGAACTGATTGGACTCTCACAACATAAATTTGAGAGGAGAAATCAATATGCCGATTTTAAAAGATTTGTATCTCGAAGTTATGTAAAACCAGATCATAAAACAAGAACTCTGATCATATCGCCTCATCTGTTTATTGGTTTTTACATCAACATCGCCACCTCAATCACACAGCTAGTCTTCCACTCTCACTTTTTCTGTATAAAACTTCTATTGAAATTCTAGGGTTTGGTTCATTTTATATTAGGATATTTGGCTTAATTACTAGAATTCCCCTGGTATAATCCCTATGTTTTAGCAAACTCTGGTTATTGATGGTTACTAATTTTTCTCTTTAACACCACCGCCTCATTCACACTCTTACTCTCTATATAAAAGGTGTACTAAAATTCTAGGGTTTGGTTGAGAATTGTGTGAGTTCTAATTCTATGCACTTCAACTGATCCCAGTTTTGCAGCCCAGTGAGCAAGCCTGGTAATTGCAATTTCGACATCCAGTAGGCATTGGCCCCATACTCCCGTGTCTAGTGTGAGAGGTGAGACTCGACTATGGTGAACCTCACGCCTCACGGCCGTAGGTATTAACCCCGAACAACTTTATTCGGGAACGGACCTAGGATTGTCCAGTGAGTTGCGGGTGAAAGCGCAGCAATATTTAGTCGGAATGGAAGATTCAATATGTAATTTGAAGAAGAAAAATAGAGTGAAAAATATTCTTTGCCGAAACAGGAAATTACAACATATTATGGATGGTTTACCGTGGTAATTCTTAAACTGATCCCAGTTTACCGTAAGTATATGTTGTCGTCCTCATTGAGCTAGTTTAATCAAAATCACACTTGACCTAACTTATTGTTTATCTATTTTTCAGAAAACTAACGCTCAAGCAAAGTTTATTGAAAAAATCGGAAGAGAGTTTAAGTATTTTGAATTTTATGAACTCTATAAAGTTCATGTCGATGGATTTGATGTAGTTTGATGTTATTGTTGTCGTTATGAAATCAATTACTGTATATGTAAGTCTAAATATAACAAGTATCGCTTAATGTAAAACGAAAGTCTAATTTAAGGTCTAAATATTTTCATTAATTAATATCACTGCCACTTCTTTTACAAAATATAAACTTAGACTACGATAATAACTAACTAACAACTTCAATAAAAATCAAGTATGGCCTCTTGTTTATCTTCATTTGACGTATCTTCCGTTCCACGCGCTCATGAACTCTTTCCCCTTTGTTTTTGAATTTTTTGTTGCTAACTTTAAAAACCGGAGCTTTTCTTAGCCTTTTAGTGGGACATTTTCTTGGATTAACTTCTAAAACTTGCACTTCTATTTTACTATTTTTAGTGTTTTTTAAACTTCCACATATCTTAGAAACAATAACTTCAAGTTTTGCATCCCAGAAAAGTGCTATAGCCTTTTCATACATTTCACTTAACAAACATAATCAGTAAACTAAAAATTTGAAATAGATTAGTTGAGAAAATTAAAAAAAAAATGTGAATTTTGTTGCTTGAATGGAGTGTTTGAAGATGCTAGTAATTTACAGTGATAAGAATATGGCCATTTTCACTTTTGAAAAAGTAATTTACATATCCATTGTATACGTTCAGATAGACCAAAGTTACAGGTACAACAAATACCCAAATCAGATATGAACAAAAACCTACAAAAAAAGAATTTTCACCAAAAACCAATTACATTGTCCCAATCCTATCATCAACGAAATATGTATATGTAATATTAGTAAATCTAAAGTAACAATTCTAAGATCATAGAAAGATCACAAGTTCCAACTTCCAAGCATAAATTTGAATTGTTAGACAAAAAACTTCTTTGTGGACCCTGAAATTTCGAAGTTACAAGTAGAACAACACTAGCCAAATCAGATGTGAATAAACCCTGAAATTTTTCCAACTAAATTTTTTTTACATACTTTGTCTCAATCCTGTTGCTAAAAATGAGTTTTTGCGGTAGTGCATTTTGAATCTAGCTTCTTAATAATTCAGACCATGGTTCTATATATTTTAGAAAACAAAAACTAAAGCATAAGACCTTGAGATTTCTATAGATCTACAATTTCAACATTTGTAGCACGTCAACGGCGCAAAATCAAATGATACCCAATTACAGTTGTGAGACGAGGTCAGTACTGGAAAGCTAGTTTATTTATACAGCTTAAGACTCTGTAAACGCCGGATCTGAGAAGTAAATTTCATTCCATCCCTGAATAGAAAAACCAAAACATGAGTGTTAATATTGTGGGTAAGAAAATGAAAACATCAAACAACACAAAATTTTTACAGATAATACCAGAACATAATGTATCAGACCGGATGCTGCTATCGGTATCAGAGTTCAGAGTTCACCGCCAAGAAACAACTTAGATTTGAGAGGAGAAATCATTATGATGATACGAAGGAACTGTGTCTTGCTCTTCCTCCGGTATGGTTCCCACGTATACGGACCCATCTGATTCTTTTGGTAAACGGAAAATTCAGATCACCACAACACCGGTTACTAGTTTTTCCTTAAACACTGCCTCCTCACTCACACTGTTGTCTCCTCCCTCCAGTCCTACTCACACCGTAAAATATCTACAGAAGACGTAGGGTTTGGTTCTTTTATGTAGGGAAATATGTGTGATTTACTAAACTACCCCTAAACCGATCCATTGAAAGAAATTCTAGACTAGCCGAGTGAAATCGTGGGAGAAAATCTGATGTTGATTTGAGAAGCACCAATTCTATCACGAGGGAGACATTTCCCTCAGTCAATCTGGCACTTTTGTTTGATTGCAGAGAGTGCATCATTTTACGGATCTTAGTGGGAAGAATTGATTTAAGATTGGATGAATTGGGGGAGAACAACTTAAATTTGAGAGGAGAAATCATTGTGATAGTATCAAAAATACGAGCCAGCTCGGCAGCTCCTATATCTCCAAGGTATGTGGTAGATCCATCTAATTCTTCAAGGAAAACTCAGATCACCACAACTGATGTTACTAGTTTTACCTTCAGTTTTACCTTCAACTCCGGACAGACCCTGAGATTTTCCGACTCGAGATATCAAAGAGGTGGTTGGAATATCACAATTTAAAATTGAGAGGAGAAATCATTATGCTGATTTTCAGGGAAGGAATCTCATCACAACCCCTCGTCTTGTTTACGAAAGCAAGAAAAATACAGGTTACTGGTTTTTCCCTCAACACTGCCTCTTTACTCCAACTCTCTCAGTTTCTGTATAAAATTTCTAATGAAATTCTAGGGTTGTGTTGATTTTATAAGGAAATTTGGGGGATTTACTAGAATGCCCAACCCGATGTCGCAAGCCCGTTATTGCAATTTCCATTCCCTATGGTCCTTAACGGTGTACGAAATACCGGATTGTGGTGCCAATTTTCTGTTCTTATTGTATCTTTTGGTGGAATAAGCTTAAATAATACTCCCTCCGTTCTTAAATAATAGGCTGGTTTCATGTACATTGAAACCAGCCTATTATTTAAGAACGGAGGGAGTAATAGTCTATGGAACCACTACATCCTAGCTTGTCGATAAACTTGTTGGCAACTATGGGCACCAAAATGTATATATTACAAAAAGACCATGCAACATTCGAGAACCAATTTGCACCAATGTAAGTCTTCAATTGTAGGTAATTTAACAAGATTTATCATCAACTGGGTCAGATTAGTTTGATCCGAGGTTTCTATCTAGCACCACCACATGTATGTAATTCCAAGCAACTAAAATTTAAAACTACTTGGAATCTTGGACCATAATCTTTAGAGCCATCAGCTGCTATGAATCTAGGGCTGCCCATGGTTCGGTTTTCTATCCGGACCGAACTGGTCCAAACCGACGAAAAAACCCAGAAAACCAAAGACCGAAAGATCCAAAAACCAAGAAACCCAAAAACCGAGAAAACCGATTCTAGGTGGTTGGTTTTGGTTTGATGTCACAAAAGAACCAAAAATCCAAAAAAAACAAACTAAAGAAAAAACCCAGAGTTGGAACCAAAAAAACCGACAAAAATCATAATAATATGTACCAAACTTTCCATCACAGTATAATATATTTACACTTCAATGAGTATATCCATAAATAAAGAAAATATTATTAAAATTGTATCTAATATTGAATTATATTATATGTATAATATGTATGATTTTAATGAGTATCCCATAAATAAATAAAGAAATTATAATTATCTAAATCTAATTTTGATGATTTGCTTTACAAATTTTTGAAAGTCAAAAACACCAAAAAACCCAGAAAAACCAAAAAGTCCGGTGGGACGGTTCTGGATTCGAATATTCTAAACCAAACATGGTTTGGTTTGGTTTTTGGTTTCTTATAAGTGAAATTGGTTTGGTCCTTGGGTTTGGGAGAAAACCAAACCAAACCGAACCATGGGCAGCCCTATATGAATCCCAAATTCATTTGTGCATTGGATACATTTGATGAAATCAAGTAAAAACACCGATTGATAACAGCAAAAAGTTTAACATATCTAGCAAGTAAAATATTGACAAGTTCCCAAGGCATTCAACCATTTTACTGAACTATGTAGCATGCATGGTTACCTAGTATAAAACGATTTAGACCATTCAAACAGTGATCTGCCATATGTTAGTCTTCTTAATAGGTAATTGAAAAGCATTATCCTTAACTGGCATAAATTATTTTGATCAGAGGTTTCTATCTAGTACCATGAATAATCAAACAGACAAACAGTCTCTATCAATTGAAATGTGAGCCGAAGCTGATTTTATTATCACCAAACCTAACCTGAAGTAGGGTCTAAAACAAAGTGTATGCCTCGCTAAATCTAACAATTCTAACATAGTCTCTGGCCGAGTTATCCACAATTTTGCCCGCCGATCACCAGATTCACCACCATAATTAGAAAATGTTCACTGGCAATTAAAATGTAAGCTCCAAACTTGATAAGAGGAAGATACAAAATATAAGTGGAACACTACCCTAATATTTCTCCAACAAAATCCAATTACATACTTTGTCTAATGTTATAGGTACGAAATGATGCTTCAACAAATTGACAACTTAAAACATCTATATTTCAATATAATATATTAAAATTTCCTGCAGATCTACCATTTAGAAAGTTGTAGCACGTTATCAATGAAGCAAACTTCCTACAAATGATACCCAGTTTTGATTGTAAAAGTCAAGATCGCCTTTGTAGTTCAACCAGCTCCTAAATGGAGACGATCTCTGCTTGAAAAAAATCAATATCAAAACATGAATTGTGAATATTACAGGCTAAGACGATTAGAATTTCAAACAGTAAATAATATTTTACATATCTTACATGATTTGAGATCAGATGCTACTGTGAAAAGTTGGCAAATTAAAAGGAAACATAACTTAGATTTGAGAGGAGAAGTTATTATGACGACTAATTGCAAAGATCTGCATCTCTCTTCTCTCCAAGCTATATGTAAACGACAACTCCAATCATAACCCCCCATCTGATTCTGTAAATCGCAAGGAGAAGTCCGATTAATTAACTGGTTTTTCTCTAAACACCGCCGCACTCAACCGCCTCTCTACTCCCTCAATGTTTAACACTTCTTCCGAAATGCTAGGGTTTCCTTATTTTATAATCCAATTTGGGTAGAAAACATTAACTAGTCTCTCTCCACACACTCTGTAGAAAACATTAACTAGGGTATGGTTCATTTTATAAGAAAAGTTTGACAATTTACTAGATTACCCTTCATTCACCCCAATGTTGCAGCCCGGGGGTGAAAGCCCTAAGTATTACAGTTTCCATAGACGGAGCCGTGGAGGAATATGCTTCAGTGCATCCCAAGATTGAGCGATGCAAATGAACTCACAATCTTAGAGGAACCTACTATTCCAAGACGGAGCCGTTGAGGAATATGCTTCAGTGCATCCGAAACAACTAAAATCTAAAACTACTTGGAATCTTGGACCCTTATCTTTGAGAGTTATCTCTGAATTCTAATATCATTTGTGCATGGATAGATTGATGAAATGAAGTTAAAAAACAAGCAATAATAGTTGAAAGTTTAACACATCAATAGCCAGGAAAACATTCACAAGTTACCGCATTCCACCATTTTACTCAACCATCAAGCATGGTTACCTAGAGAGGAGCTGCAGCATTATAATTGTAAAACGATTTAAACGTTTCAATAAATAATCTGCCCCAATGTGACTCACCTAGCTTAGATTGACAAGCATTACTGTCTCCTGGCTAAGATTACTTAGATCAGAGGTTTCTGTCTAGCATCATGTGACTTGTATGTGATGCAAGCACTGTCATCAAACACGATCATAATCCAGTCTCTATAAATTGAAATGTAAGCTTCGGAACCGATCTTTCTACGTTCAGATAAGCCAAAGCTACAGGTACAACAAGACCCCCAAATCGGATATGAACACAATACTAAAAAAAAAAAAAAAAAAATCTACCCAAAACCAATTTACATACTTTGTCCTAATCTATATATTGATTTAACAATATACAAATATGTACTTAACAAACAAAAAACTTAGAAACATATCTACTTCAATGATTACAAGTCTATAACTTAAATATTTATATTATATTATATAAGATCTTTAAATTTTCTGCAAATCTATTACTTCAACAGTGGTAGCAAACTTCAAACAAATACCCAGTTTTAACTGTAAAATTAAAGTCAGGATCCCTTCTTTATTTTGGCAGATGCAGCCCTCCCCATTCTTATAAAAGTGAAGATCTCTGCTTATACAAAAAGCAAAACATGAATGTCAATATTAGGGGCCAAAGACAATGAAAATATCAAACATTTCCGTTATTTTACAGAATGTTACCTGTTGAGGATCTGAGTGAGATCTCATGGTATTGGCTAGTGTGAAAGCAGAGCGTAAAAGCATAGCTTAGATTTGAGAGGAGAAGTCATTATGACAATTAAGAAGATCTGCGTACGTTTTTGCTAGGATCACCAAGCTATGTGAAAATAAAAACTAAAATCATAACACCCCTTATGATTTTGGAAATTGCAAGGAGAACTCCTGTCTACTGTTTTTTCTATCAAAACTACCGCAGTACTCCAACTGCTTTCTACACTCTCACTCTATGTTTAAAACTTCTATCGAAATGCTAGGGTTTCGTTACTAAACTGCCCTTGAAAGAAGACTAGAAAAGTTAAAAATTCCAACTAGATTGAGAACTCCTGAGGTTTGAGATCCCCTAGTGCACTTGATCACTACTACATCATTTCAAAGCGTATAACAACTGGGTCGTTGTAGCGATTATTGCACGGAGCCATTCCTGCATAGAAGGGGAATATGCTACACGGCGTCATTTTTTTCCAGGTATCGATAAATTTTTGGATCAAGCGGAGAAATTAAGCAGTATTGGAATGATAATCTTTTTGTTAACATCTACTTGCTCTCGAATCTTGTTGTTTGATGGTTCGGTTGGTGGTTTTAGCCAGGTGTTAATAACACTACTCATGACGTCTCCATCGTAGTTTTTTCAAGACAAGTTTATGTTTCTGTCATGTTGATAGAGGTTTTGGCTTCTATATTGAGGTCCATAATTAAGCAAAATAGTGTATTAAAATTGCTGGAGTTGATTGACAAATACAGTACGATAATAGAAGCATAAAATTCGACAAATCAGTATAATTGAATCAAGATGAAACAGATTTTTCGCAAATGTGTGTTATTGAGTCCAGACGTATGACTAATTGAGTCAGATTTTCAACCTACTGAAAAATAAAATCACAAGATTGAGCTACACAATTTAACTCACAATCTCAGTGAAAACTACTATTCCAAGGCGGCGTGCATCCATTCTTTCTAAAATATAATCTTTAGAGAGATCAGCCGCTATGAATCCAAATTCATTTGAGAATGGATAGGACTAGTTAATAGTGGAAGACTTAAGTGGGTGAAGGCGGCAGCAATTTTTTGCCTAATATGTAAAAACTTTAAATAATTTTTAAGCCCATTCTCATTCCCAGCTAACAAAACCTGCCATCACTCATCACTAGTGGTTGTGTGTTGTCTTTGGGAGCAGTCAAGCGTGTTCTGTTCTAACATTGGAGCCTCATATTAATATATGCATACTTACAAGACTTACTTGCTACCAATACCGTATTCCCGAGGTAAAGAATAGCTCAGGCTCTGATATAAACTAGTATGAACATAACAATGTTTGAGTTGTGAAGTAGATTGGAGTGGACTTGGGAAATAGAATAATGATCAAGGACTTGGGAAATAGAATAATGATCAACAACAAAAATGCAGGGAGATATCAATACAAGTGTAAATAGCTTTGAGATTATAAATTCTGTCAAGCACCAAAATATTCAAGTAATATAACAAAATTTATCGATGAAGTGAAATCTAAACAAGTACAAGTACAAAACTGATGTTTCTATGTTTCAGATAACTGAAAGTTACAAGTACAAAAGCTACCAGATACAGCTATGAATGAATACACACTGTAATTGTTATTTTCCAACTAAAACCAATAACATTGTCCCTAATTTTATTGCTTAACTTGAAAAGTTGGGTTTTACTAGTAGTGACAAAGAACCTAATTTGTGTATTTATTTAAATTTACAAACACTTAAAACATCACTAATTCAATTTTTACCAATATATCAAATCTTCAATTTTCCGTAGATCTACATTTCTGCAGTTTGCACCAAAACAGCCCACAATGGAGTAGAGAGCTAATTTGCTCCTCCAATTAGCGGAGCCTGAAGACAGAACACAGGTTTTAGATGTAACATAGAAAAACGAAAACATGAATGTTAAAACAATGAAAATATCAACAACACCATTACCGCCCTTTGCATTTACAACATAGATTTGAGAGGAGAAGTCATTATGACAATTTCAAATTTAGATCTACTTTCATCATAACTCTCCATCTGGATTACCAAAACAACAACTTCTCATCAGTAGAACTCCGGTTTAGTTTTTCCTACAGCGCCGCCTCCTCACTCACACTACTAGTCTTCCACTGTCACTCTCTTTATAACACTGGAATTCTAGGTATAAGAAATTTGTGTCATTTACCTAAGTACCCTTCAAATGAATCCAAGTTTGAAGCCCAATGTGAAACCTGGTTATAAAATTTCTACAGCCTATGGGCCCTGTACGGCCGTGTGTAATTGAAGATGATACTAGACTTACTAGTATAAGATGTACAATTATCTCTTTGAGATTGTGAGTTCATTTATAAAAGATGCGTAATATACTAGTATAAGATGTATAATTATCTACTAGTGATACATCTTATAGATGATACTAGATCACAATTATATTGTGTGTTTTTCCAATTTACACGTTTATGTTTTATCTATTGAAATCTTGTTTCGTTGATAAATACCGTATGATAAATGAAGCATAAAATCGGCAAATCAGTATAATTGAATCCAGATGAAACAGAGTTATTACGACTGTATGTTATTGAGTCCAGAAGGATGACGAATTGATTCCGATTTTCTACCTACTGAAAAATAACATTACAAGATTGAGCTACGACAAATTAACTCACAATCTCAAAAGGATGTACTATTCCAGGGCAGGGGGAGGAATCGTACATCTTCTCTTTCAAGTCTCAGTGCATCCCAAAGTAACTAAAATCTAAAACTACTTGGAATCTTGGACCATAATCTTTAGAGAGATCAGCTGCTATGAATCCTACATTCAATTGTGCATGGATACGTTGATGAACAAAAGTAACAACAGCAAAAAGTTTAACATATCTATTGTCTTTAAAACATTGACAAGCTACCAAGGCATTCCACATTTTACTGAACCATGCGAAAGAAGCATGGTTATCAAGATAGGAACTGCAGAAATATTAATATATTTTCACTTGCCTTGGATTAGTTTGATAAGAGGTTTCTATCAAACACCTTAATCCAGTGTCTACAAATTGAAATGTAAGCTCCAAACTGATCATTTTTCATTTCAACTAATGCCATTTCTCCCCTCTTCTCCCCTATCTCCTCTCATCTTCCTCTCCCTCCCAAAATTTCAAACTCAGCTCTCTTTCCCTAATGGAGTAACTTCCTAAATACCTGGTTCTTCCTGTTTAATCCCCAAAGTAAGCCGTCTGGAACTCTCTGAAGATGAAAACGCAAGATGGGAAGACAACTATGCAATCGGTATGGAATCAGTTTCCTTCTTTTCATTTCTTTCTTTTTCAATGGCACTTTACCATGTTTTCAAAGGCTACCCAGCTTTCTTTACAAAATTGATTCCAAGTTTTCAGAAAAGGGATTCATGGTTTTCAAAAATTTGTTTTCGAATTACATACAAAGAACAATACGAATTCCAAACTTTTCTTGCATAAGCTTATCGTAATCTATCGTTGATTATGATCCTCAAAATCAATATAGAAACTTATAAAAATATACAATTTCATCTTTCTTCCAAAAATGACAAAACAAATCTCATGATCATTAATAACATAGAACTTTGGAGGAGAATCAGACCGAACACTAAAACTGGTAAGGCTATAAGTGGGTGTTTGTCAACTTAATTATAATAATCTTTATTTCTTTGCTCATTCTCTTCAAGAGAACGTCACAGACAACTTCTACAAAGGGAGATACCCGTTTTCTGCTAACTCATTCATTTCAGTAAATAATCAGTAATGCAATAAGCCGACCAACTATTTGCTTTCATGGTAAACTTACTTTCACTTCATCTCTAAGAAAATTAAATCTCTCTCAGATTGATTACTCATTATTCATGCTCGGCTCAGGTCTCGTTGAAAATATTCCAGGGATTTTTTAAAAAAAGTTAGTAAATTCAAAGGAGTGTAAATGAAAACCTCCTTCAACGGTTATATTTCAAATTCAAAATTAAACTACCTTTGGGGAAAAAAAAAAAAGAAAATTTTAACCGAAACTTATGAGTCATTGACACAAGTCGGTGTAACTTTATCGAATACGCACAACCCTTATAAAAAGAAGGGTGCCTATTGAAGGATAAATGTGGCCACTTGCACTTGGTTATCAGGCAGAGCTTCGTCCTTCACGTAAGGATCGATTAGACTCCTATTTAATGGGAGTACATTACGTGGAGAAAGAGGATTAAATCTACTGACATTAAACCGATGATTTCACTTAAGAAAATAAAATTTTTTTTCACTTTTATCCAATTACATTTCGATTTACAGCCTGGCTATATACGTGTAAGGTTTTGGCTGGTGTACTACATTTTAGCTAGCTAAAACGCTTTCCAATCATAGAGGTTTAGGCTCTCTTTTAGAACTTCTTAAAAATCTAATAAAATCCGAGTCCTTATCTATGAGAAGTAAATTCTCATTCTCTGTCTCATTCCTCTGAAAAATCTTCAGCCCTGTGAAGTCTTTTTCATTTAAAACCTGAGTCTTAAAGTGGTCTGTTAGGCCAAAAGTAGTGTGAAAAATTGGTTCTAATTTCTGTTAGAAAACTCTTAGTGAAAAAAGTGCTTTTACTTTTCTTTTTAACTTCATTAACTTCTATCTCGTCGTTTGCTTGTAATCAATATGGTGCCTGTACAATAAACCTTCGGGTTTGGACAAAGGAGTGCACAACCCATTCAGATGGGGAAAGCAACAACTAAGAGAAAAAGTTTTAAAACACAGAATCTTCCTTATCCTGTGCCTTCTTTGAAAGGTTTTACCCATGAGAATTCGGTTATTGCTAGGATCTTCTCGACAACATCTTTTTCAAAAAACAACCTTACTAAAGCACTTAAGTGGAGATGGGGTAAGAAAAGCATTTTCAAGACTAAACAATTAGGAAGCAATGTTTTCATAATCTCGTTCTCGGACAATGAGGCCATGCTTAACATACTTATCAATGCTCCTTGGCATTTGTATGGAGATGCCTTCACGTTGGCAAGATGGTTTCCGGGAATGATAATCGAAAGGAACATTTTGAAAATCATCGCTGTTTGGGTGAAACTGCTCAATACCAAATTCTATCATTATGATGAATTTATCATTGCTCAGATTGGAAATCATCTGGGTTTCGTAACTAAAATACACCCAACTAATGCTCATCCAGAACCGGGACAGGATGTTTTGGTAAGGATAGATATTAACATAGAAAAGCCGCTAATCACGTCTGCACGAGTCAAAGTTGGCCACTACCCTAATCTAGAATTTCCTTTACTTATATGGATCTTCCTTACCAGTATTTGCAATCACCAGAATCACCCGGGTCATGTAGAAGAAATTTGTGCAGTCAAGTATAACTTGGGCTTAGAGGATATATATGATGAAAGCCCGGAATCGGTAACGAAGTGGAATCACGAGTTGGGCTTCGGGGTTCAAAGTACTCATTAATCTAATGAGATAGATAAAGAAGCGGTGTGGGATCTTTGAAACGGATCTCTTATTTTCTCTTTATCTCCTCTTTCGTAATACCATCTCGACTCACCTATTATCTCCTCACAATCCTCATTTAGATCTACCGTGATATTTATGAGGAGCACCCATCCATCAACAAATCGTTCGATTTTGGGTAAACGTATTAGATTTGGGAATCTCCACCTCCTCCTCTTACTTACTCCTCAAACCAATACCAAGATATCTCTGAATCGGATTACAAAATTAGGAACTCTGGCTTACTCAAGGATGTGGTTAATAAGATCTTGACCTCTCCCAATCAGGATGAGAATTTCATTCCGCTGGGTTCTAATGAAGATTTGGAGGATTCAATTGAACAATTTTTCACACCGGAGGAAACTAATCCAAACCAAAATCAATACCCAAAACCGGCTTTCTGTCTCACTTTGTCGCATTCTTCCGCTTCGCTGTATCTGGGTAATCCTAGCAACAACAGGATGATTTCGCCTATTGGAAATGCTGCTTTCTCCATGACCGTCTCTGACTCTGATTTTTCCTCCTTTAGTTCTAAGGGTTCTAATGATCTTTTACTCGATTGCGAAAACGAATTTCAAAGTGAAACTTTTTTTAATCAATATGAGAGCTTTTCAATGATTCCAAACCGAGATGCTGCTAATCCCATCAACAAAAAAATTGACCAAATTCAGATCCAGCCGGCTGAAAAGGGGAAACAGAAAGTCCAGGTATGTAATCAATCTACTGTTTCTAAAATTCACTTATTTGCGCCTTTAAACAATATCTTTCTTTATACTATACTCTGCTTTAATGTGCGTTCGTTTTAACTATAATTCCACTTAATATTTGAAATTGAGGCTGGCTTGGGCCATCTAAAACATCACTATCGTATTCTTTCATTGAATTTACAATTAGACTACACTTGAGTAGTAGCATTAAGAACACCAACAATAGGGTGTTTCTTTTATTCTTTAATCTTTGATTGCTTTTACTGTTTTTGTTATATAAACTGGTTTCTAAGACTGCTAGGTGCAGCATTTTAAAGAACATCTCATTAGGGTGTTGCTTAGAGAATTACTATATTCACAACATGAAGATTCTGGCATGGAACACACAAGGGTGTGGACAGAAAAAACACAACAACATTTGAAAACGTTGTTTGACTTAGAAAAACCCGACATCTTATTTCTTTCTGAAACTAAATCAAAGAGATGTTTAGTGAAAAGAACTCTAAATTATTTCCCTAATACCCACATTGTCGATCCGGTGGGAAGAGCTGGAGGCCTGGCAATTGGTTGGGTTGATGGTTTCCATTTTGAGATAGTGCAATGGAACCAAAACATGATAAATGTCATAGTAAAAACAACTTCAACTCAAAAGAATGGCTTCTAACTCACATTATGGTGCTCCTAAGCATGAGCATAAATTAGAAATTTTGGGTTATTTAGAAGAGATAGCTTTAAGAGTTAACATTAGCCAAATGCCCTGGTTAGTAATAGGAGATCTAAATTTTATTTTCAATAGTGAGGAAAAAGAAGGGGGTCTGCCTTTTGAAAGAAAAAAAGTAGAACCTTCATTGAATCTAATAAATAGAACTGGTCTGGAAGATTTAGGATATAAAGGGAATATCTTCACTTGGAATAACAAAAGAAAAGGTGCAGCAAACATCAAACAAAGATTAGATAGAGGTTTAGCTAACGCTGAATGGAATTTGGAATTCCAAGGGTAAATTCTTGAAAATTTAGTAGCAATTGGGTCTGATCATGGCCCAATTTGCTTAACTATCACCTCTAACAAATCAAGTCGAAACCATACATTCAAATTTTATGATACCCTGGTTAAAGGAACCTACATGTCTAGAAAGTTATTAAGAAGTCTTTGGAATTTGAGTATATCCTCCTCGCTTGTGGATTTACTCAACAACATCTCAAACCCGGGTAAAAATTTGACCGAATGGAAAAAAAATGTTTTTGGTAGACCAAATAAGAAAATAAAAATTCTCGCTAAAACAAATAGAATGTATTTCGGCCAAAACTTTAGACGACAATAATACCTTACTACTAAACAATAAATTGCTCGAGTTAGAAACTTTGTATAATACTCAAGAAGAGATTGCTAAACAACAATCTAGAAACAATACCATTGCTTTAGGGGAGAGAAATACTAAATTTTTTCATGTAACTACTTTAAAAAGAAGAAAAAGAAATAATATAGACTGTATACAAGATAGAGACAATAAAGTAGTTTCTTCTAGGCAAGACATTGAAGGTGTCTTAACAGATTATTTCTCGGATCTTTTCACTGATTCGTCCACTGAATTAGATGCTAAAATTTTCAGGCATGTGCAACCTTGCATATCTGAAGATGAAAACTGCTTCTTAACTGCTATTCCAAATGCAGAGGAAATCAAAGTGGTGAAGAAGCTAAACTTAATAAAGCTCCAGACCGTATGGTTTTCCCGTGAGTTTTTTCAAACACAATTGGGCATTAGTTGGACCACAACGGTTGAGTTCGGCTTGTTCAAGATTTCTTTAGGAATGGTCTTCTTCACAAAGATCTGAACAAAACTTTTCTATTTCTTATTCCTAAGACTAAAAGTCCAAAAACTCCAAAGAGATTTCCTTGACCTATTGGTCTTTGCAACACTCCGTATAAAGTAATAGCAAAACTTTTAGCAAACAGATTTAAAAAATCACTAGAAAGATTATTTCCCCTCTTCAATCTGCCTTCTTGTCTTCTAGACAAATCTCAGACAACATTATTGTTGCTCATGAGATCGTTCATTCCATGAAAAAAAGCAAAAAGAAAATCGGAAACATAGGAGCAAAATAGACATGTCTAAAGCCTTCGATAGGGTTAATTGGAAATTTCTAATCAAAACTTTACTATCTTTCGGTTTCTCGAACAATGGTGTAACTTAATTTTCCAAAGGCATCTCAACGCCTACAATTTCTCGTCTTATTAAACTAAGTCCTGGAAAGAGTTTACTCCCTCTAGTGGAATCGAGACAAGGAGACCGTTGTTTCCATATCTCTTCATAATATGCATGGAAGTTTTTTCTAGGCTTCTATGTCATCTTGAAGAAACTAAACAGGTCCCAGGTATTAAGTTAACACCTAAATCTCCTCCTATCTCCCATTTGTTTTTTCGCTGACGATTTACTGTTATTCACTAAAGCTGATTTAGGTAGTTGTAAGAATCTTTTAGAAGCTATAAATCTTTTTAGCATATCTTCAGGACAAGTAATAAATTTTGAAAAATCAGGGCTTTTCTTTAGTAAAAAAGTCCATCACAAACATCAAGGAATTATCATTAGAATGCTAAAAATAAAGAGAATTAACATAAAAGACACACATCTAGGAATGCCACTTTTGTTGACAGATCTAAACTTAAATCTTTCGACACCATAATCGGAAAAATGGAACACAGGGTAAAACAATGGCTAGCAAAAATACTTTCTCAATCTAGCAAAATAGTCTTAAATAAAGCAATCCTTTCGAGCATGCCCATATTTAGTATGGCCGTTTTGTTTTACCAAAAAAGATTACCAAAAGAATAAATGATATCCAAAGAGACTTTTGGTGGGGGAAAAATACCAACTCCAAAGGCATTTACATAAAAGCTTTTGACTTTTTATGTAATCCAATTAACCAGGGGGGTTTGGGGTTCAAGGAAGCTAACAAGGTTAATCGGGCAATGATTAAAGAATAGCATGGAGGCTTGTGAGTAGACCAGGATGACTTATGGGCTAAAATTTTGAAAGGAAAATATTTTAAAAAAACTGGTGCTTTACACTCTAAGAAGAAATCTTCGGCTTCCTCGGATCTGAAATGTATTTTACAAGGAATAGAACATATCAAGAAATATAGTTTTTGGGAAGTGGGGAATGGCTATTCCATCAACTGGATGATAAATGGATCCCTAATAGGGATCAACCTCCCTGCCGAACACAATAACCAAATTTTCAAATATAACACTTGTGTCTCGATCTAATTGAACAGACACGAAAAGTGGAATGAAACGTTATCGAACTCCTTTTTTTTTGGATGCTCTTTAGTGGAAGAAATCCTAAATATTAGACTTCCTTCTTCAAAGAGACGGAAGTTGAGAAGTGATAAATTAAGATGGTTGCTCACCGAAATGGGGAGTTTTCCACAAATCTCTTATGATAAACTTCTTAACCCCTTTGGGATCGGTCTCTTCAAACAAAGAAATTTCAAGGGCCTATGGAGGATGGATACATCTCAAACAATTAAACTTTTTTTACTTGGAAATGTCTCAAAATACACTACCAACTAGAGAGAAATTAGGATCTGTCCTTGACGTGGAAACTCAAAGGTATTTTTGCAAACAGTGCGGTTGAATCTACTTACCATTTATTCTTTGATTGTTCCTATGCTAAAGTCAATAGGGAAACCGCACCAATGGCAAATCGGGGAGTATCTTCTATCTCTAATACCAATTCTTTCTTAGATAAGTATAATGAATGGCCGTCAGAGACATCAATTCCATCTCTATGGCCTTAGCAGCAACAAAATGCTGGTTCATATGGAAAAGAAAGGTGCCTAAGAATCTTTGAAAAACAAGAGAGAACTCCCGCCCGATTAGCGTTAGATATTGCGAGACATTTTTCATTTTGGCATCCATGAAAGTACTACGAATATCAATATTAATATGCGACAGCCTAAAGAAAAACTGTGTTACAACACACTTTGACATACCTTTAACCGATACCAATAAATTGAATTGTGACGCCTCTTTGGTTTCTAAAAATGCTAATTCGTTTTGGGTGTGTTCTTCGGGTGTACGGGCACGTGTACGGGAGCAAGAATGGATTCTTCAGAGCTTTAACAGTCAAGAAGCGAAGCATTAGCTCTTCTTGCATACTACTAAATGGGCCATACAGAACAATTTGAGAAACCTGGTCATAGAGGGAGACAATTGGGCTACTATAAATTATCTCTGAGGAAAATCGGCTTTCGGTTCAATGGAAAGCATGGCTATCTTAGAGGAAGTGCTTTCCAAGCAAAAACTCTTAACACTTTTTGGGTTTTAAGTATGTGCGAAAGGCAAATAACGTGCTTGAGACTTTTTAGCTAAGAAAGGAAGAAAAGAAGACACCAACGCTGGGCCTAAATTCTGTACCCTTATTTTTAGCACCTTTAATTTCTTATGACTCGTCAAAGCACGTATCGGATGTAATCCGTAACTTTGTCGTATCTTCTTCGATGATGTTAATTCGGGATGATTCACTCACCATCTCAAATGGGACCTAATCAAAAGGATTAACTCTCTTTGGTAATCCTCTTACTTTCCAAAAAAGCTCCAAACCATGTTTATTTGTTCATGCAAAGTTACAAGAAGAACACCACTCTTATCGGATATGCATATACCCCGAAATTTTTTGCAACTAAAACAATTTAAAATTGGTTTTGTACAAAAGATAAAAAATTGATACTTGAACAAACAGTTAAAAGATGTCTAATTACCAACAACATAAGATCTTAAGATTCTCAACAGATCTACCCTTTTTGTAAACAGATGAAGCTAATTACGATTATATAAACCGAGATCTAAAAAACCAAAAAATTCTCAAATAAATATGAGCACATTGTGTCTACAGCAATCAACATGACTGATAGAATACTACTTGTCCTTCTAGAACGGGTGCTATTTCTTATATCGAACTAATTGGACTCTCACTATATAAATTTGAGAGGAGAAATCATTATGCCGATTTTAAAAGATTTGTATCTCGAAGCTATGTGTAAAGCTTCCCACACTAAACAAGAACTCTGATCATATCGCCTCATCCATTTATGGTTTTTACATCAACATCGCCACCTCAATCACACCGCTAGTCTTCCACTCTCACTTTTTCTGTATAAAACTTCTATTGAAATTCTAAGGTTTGGTTCATTTTATACTAGAATGCCCTTGGTATAATCCCTATGTTTTAGCAAACTCTGGTTATTGATGGTTATTAATTTTTCTCTTTAACACTGCCGCTTCACTCACACTCTTACTCTCTATATAAAAGGTGTACTAAAATTCTAGGTTTGGTTGAGAGTTGTGTGAGTTCTAATTCTATGCACTTCTAACTGATCCCAGTTTTGCAGCCCAGTGAGCAAGCCTGGTAATTGCAATTTCGACGAACCGGTAGGCTTTGGCCCCATACCCCGTGCGCGGTGTGAGAGGTGAGACTGACTATGGTGAACCTCATGCCTCACTGCCGTAGGTATTAACCCGGACAACTTTATTCGGAAACGGACCTAGAATTATCCAGTGAGTCAGGGACGGAGCCAGAAATATTTCACAGGGGAGGCTAATGTATATATTTTAGGGGGGGCTTATTGAGGGATTTTTCCTCCAAATAACAAAAACATCAAGGGATGTCTAATGAATTAACAAAAAACAGGGGGGGCACCCCTAGGATGCACATAGCTCCATCCCTGCAGTGAGTTGTGGGTGAAAGGGCAGCAATATTTAGTAGTAATGGAAGATTCTATATTTAATTTGAAGAAGAAAAATAGAGTGAAAAATATTCTTTGCCGAAACAGGAAATTACAACATATTATGGATAGTTTACCGTGGTAATTCTTCAACTGATCCCAGTTTACCGTGAGTATATGTTGTCGTCCTCATTGAGCTAGTTTAATCAAAATCAGATTTGACGTAACTTATTGTTTATCTATTTTTCAGAAAACTAACGTTCAAGCAAAGTTTATTGAAAAAAAACGGAAGAGAGTTGTTTATGGGTGAAAATCGTTTCTGCTGATTTCGGTAATTTCGGTGGGTGAGTGAGAAATTGATTCAAACCCTAAACAAATGTCTTTTGTGAGCACTTTGTAGATTCGAGAAATTGATCTTGTACAAGTCGGCCTAAACCAGAAATGGCCGTTCCGGACTTGCTTCGGTCACAAAGTGGAGGAGAAGGGTTGATTTGGGGAGGGGAAGCAAAGAAAGGTGTTGAGGAGAGTAGTATCTCGACTTGTATCGAAAAGTGAAAGCTAAGGAAACTTGCGAGATAGAAGCTTTTGGGAGAGCTTGCAAAAGTTGCCTTTACGAAGTTTAAGTGTAGTATATTTCTCTGGCCAAAGACTTGTTGTCTGGTGGAAATAGGTAAGACCTATTTATACAAGTCGAGATTGAAACGCACCCTGGCCTCATGAAGGAAGAGAGTAAAGGGTGAAATAATGGGAGGAGGTGGTGACCGCATGGTTTAATGGGTGAAACGTTTTCACCATTATTTCCTCTTTTATTTGACGCTTTATTCCTTTTCACGCTTTCTTAATGTGGCGTAGTGTCTGTGCATCTTTGTGACCAAAACCAAAACCTAAAGAAGCATCCCCGAGTTTGTGTCGATGTCTCGAGTGTTGGTTGTATCTTAAGTGCAAGTGGCGGCACTAGTGGCGCATGTGGCATGTGCCAATGGCATGTGCGGAATGCCTTGGTGGTAGGTTGCACGGTTTGCAAGTTAGGTTACCGAGCGTGTGTGTTTGGCATGTGCGATGGCATGTGCGGAATGCCTTGGTGGTAGGTTGCACGGTTTGCAAGTTAGGCTACCGAGCGTGTGTATTTGGCATGTGTGGAATGCCTTGGTGGTAGGTTGCACGGTTTGCAAGTTAGGCTACCCGGTGCGTGTGTGTTTAGCATGTGCCAATGGCATGTGGCCATGTTGACCTGGTTGCAGAATGCTTGTAAGCCTAGAAGCGCTATGTTTGGCGTGGGCCAAAGGCGTAGCGGCTTGGAAGTATGGCTTGCGGCACGTGTTGGCATGTGCCAATGGCACGTGCGGCCATGTTGACCTAGTTACAAGTCTCTTGCAAACCTAGAGGCGCTATGTTGGCGTGGGCCCAAGGCGTAGCGGCGAAATATAAAAAGCTTGCGACACGTGTTGGCATGCGATGGCATGTGCGGCCATGTTGACCTAGTTGCAAGTCTTGCAAACCTAGGGCGTATGTTTGGCGTGGGCCAAAGGCATAGCGGCTCGGAAATATGGCTTGCGGGCACGTGTTGGCATGTATGCCAATAGCACGTGCGACCATGTTGACTGGTTACCGAGTCTTGCAAACTGAGGCGGCTATGTTGGTCGTGGGACAAAGGCATAGCGGTTTAGATATATGGCTTGCGGCACGTGTTGGCATGTCTTGGAGTGGCACGTGCGGCCATGTTGACCTGGTTACGAGTCTTGCAAACCTAGGCGCTATGTTTGGCGTGGGCCAAAGGCATGTTTGCTTGGAAGTATGGCGTTGTTGCCATGGTGCGCAGTGCGGCTTGGTTTGGCATGGTTGCCATGGTGCGAGAGTCGGCTTAGTTTGGCATGGTTGCCATGGTCTTGTGATATGCGTCTTGGTTTGGCATGGTTGCCATGGTGCGAAGTGCGGCTTGGTTTATGGTTGCCATGGTCTGCGATATGCGGCTTGTTTAGCATGGTTGCCATGGTGCGCGGGGTGTGCGGCTTGGTTTAGCATGGTTTGCCATGGTGCCGCGAGGAGTGCGGCTTGGTTTGGCATGGTTGCCATGGTCGCCTTGATATGCGGCTTGGTTTGGCATGGTTGCCATGGTGCGCGAGTGCGGCTTGGTTTGGCATGGTTGTCATGGTGCGCTTGATATGCGGCTTGGTTTTAGCATGGTTGCCATGGTCGCGAGTGCGGCTTGGTTTGGCATGGTTGCCATGGTGCATGATATGCGGCTTGGTTTAGCATAGTTGCCATGGTGCGCGAGTGCGGCTTGGTTTGGCATGGTTGCCATGGTGCGCGGTATGCGGCTTGGTTTGGCATGGTTGCCATGGTGCGCGGTATGCGGCTTGGTTTGGCATGGTTGCCATGGTGCGCGGTATGCGGCTTGGTTTGGCATGGTTGCCATGGTGCGCAGTATGCGGCTTGGTTTTGGAATTAGGGTTCTGTGTTGAAAACCCTAATCTGGTATTTTGAAAAATACCCTTATTAATTATTTACACTGGGTTAAATGCTCTTAGTTAATGTGTTGCGGGTAACACTAGGTCATGGGGTTTACGATTTTACCCTTATCTAAATCCACCATCGACATTAAGTCCTAACTTGCTCGAACGGGGCTTTGTTGCGAGGTAAGCATAAGATGGTGACAAACTATTAACAACAAACGTAAAGAAAATTGAAGGAGGGCTTGTCGACCTTTTATAAATAGGATTCGAATCTTTGCCTACGTAGTTTTGCACAAATCGGAGAAAGTTTGGCACAATTAGTGGGCCGGTGCAGCTTGGCGCGACGTTGGGAAGTTGGCGCAATTGGTGGGGCGGTCTAATCTTTCAAACCATGCTTGCGGGCGTGTCTTGGGCGACCATTGGGAGGTCGGTCTAATCTTGGAAACCATGCTTGCGGGCGTGACTTGGGCGACCATTGGGAGGTCGGTCTAATCTTGGAAACCATGCTTGCGGGCGTGACTTGGGCGACCATTGGGAGGTCGGTCTAATCTTGGAAACCATGCTTACGGGCGTGACACAGGCGGCATTGGGAAGTCGGTCTAATCTTGGAAACCATGCTTGCGGGCGTGACTTGGGCGGCATTGGGAAGTCGGTCCTAATCTTGGAAACCATGCTTGCGGCGCGTGACTTGGGCGGCCAGTTGGGAGGTAGGCGCAATTGGTGGGGGGCGGTCCAATCTTGGAAACTATGCTTGCGGGCGTGACTTGGGCGGCATTGGGAAGTCGGCGCGATTGGTGAGGCCGATCTAATCTTGGAACCATGCTTGCGGGCGTGACTTGGGCGGCATTGGGAAGTCGCACCCTTTGTGGGCCCACTTCTTACACCCGTGATTTTGGTGAAAGGGAATCTTTCCCTATTTCAAAGTCTTTCACGCTTTATATATGTATATATATATATATATATAAAGCCTCTTTCTCCCCATCTTTTGCTTTATTCTTTCTTCTTTTCATACTAGCGGTAAAAGAAAACCGGCTTCCGGGTATGTCTTGAGTACTCTTGTTTCTCTTTTTTTTTATATAGGTATACACCTTAAAAGTAGGCGCTTCCCACAATCCTTGCATATGATTCCTTAGGCGTGCCTCTTGTAGAAAATATAGTACGTATGCAAACAAGGGAATCTTTTTGCATATATTGTTTGAACCGTGGGAAATATTGCATATATGAATTTTGAGTCTGAGAAAGAAATATTTGAACCACTGAAGAAAATCTTGCGTGTGACATGGGGATTTGTAACAATAGAGAACCGACTGTATGAATCCAGAAGAATAATCTGTGTGTATATGCTTCATATGACTTGAACATGAAATATTGTATATATGATTTTGCTTCTTGAAAGAAGTATCACGCGCGCGATTTTGAACCAATAGAAAAATGCTCCATATATATTTTTGAACTAGAAGAAGGATCTTGTGAACACACTTGTACCGTATAGAATGCAGCGTATATAGTCTCGGGCAGAAGAAAATCTTTGCGTATATAGTCTTGAACTCGAATAAAATACGTCCCTCACCTTCCTCTTTCTCTTTTTTTTTTTTTTTGTTGGAGTACGATTATGTGTCGGAGAAATAACCGCCTTTCTCTGTTTGTTTGTGCGGATATCTTATTACCAAATTGTTGTGAAGGAATTCGATAAGATGTTACACAGAAACAAATTTCACTTCGTCGAAGGATGCTCATAATTCCAAGCGAACATAGATGATGAATTCTTCACTAGAGCCCTCGCCCACTGCTCGGAAGAATCACCCGAGGTTTCGTGCCAATTTTGCTAACCGGTGGTGAGGATGACGGGAAGACACGTTCGGTTCGCCGAGAGGCACCATTCGGTTGTCTTCATAAAGGGGTATATTCCTCTTCCAACATTGACTTCGAGGATGTGTCAAAGTCCATTGCGTTCTTTTTGACAGATGGGTTGAGTTCATGGTGAGCAAGGAGCATATAAATACCAACTTGACTCGGCGCAGGTCATTGATGCTGTCAAGACCTCAGTAAATCTCCAGTTAGGAAGGACATCCCAGGCTTGGTTGCTTTCATCTCCAAATGGTGTTCGGACACCCATACAATCATATGTAGATGGGGTGAGATAACTTTCTCCTTGGATGTGGCTCTCTTCTTGAATCTTCGATGCTTGGAATCTTAGAATCCAATTATACGAAAGCGCGAGGTGAAGATGCGGGATGACCTGGCCGCTAAGTTGGGGGATTTCGCTCGGAAAGACTCCATTGAGAAGATCCCGAAGGACTACTGCGGAAAGAGGATGAAAGGTGCCCTTACGGTTGGTGGATATCTCAATGGTTTTAGGACGGGTTGGACTGAACGAGAAAAGCAATGATCTTCATGTCGTGAGCATTTTGGCTCTCTGGTTTGTCTAGAGACATTTTGATGACGGTTACGGCAAGAAGGGAATAAGACCCGAGTTGTTGGCGATTGTTGTGAAGTTGGCAAAGGGTGAAGTTCTTCCCATTGGCAAAAGTTTGTTCCTTGGTTCCACTGTATGTGCATCTGGATCACCTAGTTGCGAACATGCGAGTTTCGAGCAGTTTTTCATGAAAGTGGATTTATATGTGCACGTTGCTTTTAAATGCAGTGTGGGAGCACTTTGAGAAGTATGCTCACGGCTTAGTTGCACCTTCGCTTCCGTGAGTTGGGGTGGCTCCGAGAATTCTTGATGGGTGAACGGGCGTCAAGGTTGGCGTGAGCTTGGCTAGTTTTCTTGATAAGTTGCATGAAATCAATTTTCGTCCATGGGGTCGGTCCATAAGTCGTGGCTCAAATTGACACTTTTGTTTCTCGCTCATGTCTTTGTCTTCGTGACGATTTGAGCGTTGGTGAAAACATGTTCATCAAAAGCTGCTTGCCGGTTATATGCGCGTCTTTCTTCGTGGGGTCTTTCCAGATAGTTGCTTAATATTGACGTCTTGCTGCGTCACATGGGTTTGATCAAGGTACCTCTTGTTTACGGCCGGTGATCACTAAGTTCGTGCGTGTCGCCCTGGCGCCCATGTCCTTAAAGCGGTGTCCGTCTTTCCTTCTTTCAAATGGGAAGAGTAACAGACGACCTTCGGGTATAACGAGTTTTGGTGCGACGAGTTTACTATGATCCAGAGATTTTGTGAATAACGTGGTGGAGAACGTTCGTTGCAAACCTTCCCAGCGGGTCTTGAAAAGAGTATCAATGTTAGAGATCCCAGCGAAAGTTGCCTAGCAATTCGGAAAGCCCCCCGGCCAAGGACGGAGAACGAAGAACCATGCGGCGGGTTCCCAGGACGGTTTTCACAAGATCCTCCACGGGTCTTGTGTCTTCCGATTCTTCCAATAACCCGGGTATGCGTCGCCTCTTCATTGGTTTGTCTCAAAACACGCAATTTGGTGAGAATATGTGTCTTGTTTCCTTGAGGGGCTTCGGTAGTGTTAATGCTTTAGCTGCTCTTGCGTTGCGAGGGGAGGCAATTTTCAAAACTCCAGCGTATTGAGCCTTCTCATAGCGATGATGAGTCGGAGAGAGAGAGAGGGGTTCAACAAGTGAGAGTGATTCCTCACGCGATGGTAGTGCGAAAGTTCTTTGTTTCGAAGTGGTTCGGTGAGTTTATTTCTTTTCTTTCTTCTTCTTCGTGTTTCTTCTTTTGAAAAATGTCTAATTCAAGTTGCGGGAGAATCCGGTTCGGAGGGACGAGTGCAGGATGGAGTCACACGAAAACTTGCCTTTGGTGACCTGGAGGTGACTTGGAGATGGGAGTTAGCCAATTGCAGCACGGGCGTGGTTCCAAGCGGTGGATGATTCTCACGATGGTTGTTCTATGTAGACATGGAAGAAGACCCTTTGCGAGTCGTGAGGCCACTTGCGGCGCCATTTTTGATCCCGGTACTTGGTTTCCTTATCCGGGTCATGTCTGGTTAGCGGCTTTAGCGTGCGGCTAAGCATGAGGCGTTGTACACGAATCGGGAGAAGGACGGACATATGGCTACAACCAAAGAGTCGCTAGTCGATTTGCGGCCCCAGTTAGCGTGTGGAAGAGGCTTTATCTTCCATCGAGGATATGCGTGGGGTGGTGGTCTGCAGTTTTACGAACGTTATCCTTGGGCGGGAGCACCATCGCGACGTGTGTGCTTAGCAAAGGTTCAACACCGTGGTTTGTCGAAGGCCTTCTTCGAGATCAAAAGTTGAAAGATGCGGCAATCGAAAGCCTTTATTGGGAGATTGCCGGCGGAGATGGAACTCGAAAAGCTTTCCAGATGTTGACTATGAAGAGAGCGGCTCTCGAAGACGCAAAGTTGACTTTTCCAGAAGAGCGGAGACTTGTTGGACGATTTTCCTTGAATGTTTCTCGTTAAACTTTCATTTAGGTTCTTTTTTTTTTTTTAAAGACATATTGGATGTCGGTTTAAAACTTGATCTTTGATAGGCAGTGGTAGCTTTTTAGGGTATTGGATTATTTACGGGATGAATGGTTTTGATAATATAACTCGATTATGTTTTGGGAAAGGAATATTGCTTTTATGAAAGTGTGTGCTAGCAATAGGCACAAGACTGGGTAGTATGACGGTTTTACTAAGAACCTAAAAATAGATTGTATATCTTGCCCGGTCTGAATTTACTCACTTGAGTTTTGCGAACACGCCCCTCTCCATGTAAAGGCGGTTTCTTTGGCGGCTTTCTTTGGTAACATCGCCATTAAGTCCCCCGATCCCATTTGGTAGCATCTTCGGCGGTTGAGTAATATCATCTTCGACAAGTCCCCGGTTTTCTTGTGTAGTTTTTACAACTAGTAGCAAGGTCCTTTGGTAGTTGAGTCGGATTGATCGCTTCCCCTACCATCTTGACATGCGGTGAAAGAACGAGATCGACAATGCGATATTGTGGCGGAGTAGATCAATCCTCCAGCGTGGTCGCCAATTGTTTATGGGTAAAAATCGTTTACAACGATTTTGGTAATTTCGGTGGGTGAGTGAGAAATTGATTCAAACCCTAAACAAATGTCTTGCCGTGAGCACTTTGTAGTTCGAGAGATCGTCATACCGTCCATTTTAAACAAAAATGGCGTTCCGACTTGCTTCGGTCACAAAAGTGGAGTGAAGGGTTGATTTGGGGGGAGGAAGCAAAGAAAGGTGTTGAGAGAGTAGTATCTCGACTTGTATCGGAAAGTGAAAGCTTAGGAAGCTTGCAAGTGATAGAAGCTTTTGGGAGAGCTTGCAAAGTTGCCTTTGAGTATAAGTGTAGTATATTTCTCTGACAGGAGACTTGTTGCGGTGGAAATAGGTAAGACCTATTTATACAAGTCGAGATTGAAACGTACCTTGGCCTCATGAAGGAAAAGGAGTAAAGGGTGAACTAATGGGAGGAGGTGGTGACCCATGGTTTAATGGGTGAAAACGTTTTCACCATTATTTCCTCTTTTATTTGGCAAAACTTTATTCATTTCACGCTTTCTTAATGTGAGCGTAGTGTCTTGCATCTTTGTGACCAAGCCAAACCAAAACCCTAAAGAAGCATCCCCCCGTTTGTGCGATGTCTCGAGTGTTGGTTGCATCTTGAGTGCAAGTGGCGTGTTGCTAGTGGCGCATGTGGCATGTGCCAATGGCATGTGCGGAATGCCTTGGTGGTAGGTTGCCCACGGTTTGCAGTTAGGTTACCGGCGTGTGTGTTTTGGCATGTGCCAATGGCATGTGCGGAATGCCTTGGTGGTGGTTGCACGGTTTGCAAGTTGGGCTACCGGCGTGTGTGTTTGGCATGTGTGGAATGCCTTGGTGGTAGGTTGCACGGTTTGCAAGTTAGGCTGCGGCGTGTGTTTTAGAATGTGCCAATGGCATGTGCGGCCATTTGACCTAGTTGCAAGTCTTACAAGCTGGCGCTATGTTTGGCGTGGGCCAAAGGCATGGGCTTGGAAGTATGTCTTGTGGCACGTGTTGGCATGTGCCCAATGGCACGTGCGGCCATGTTGACCTGGTTACAAGTCTTGCAAACCTGGGCGATATGTTTGGCGTGGGCCCAAGGCATAGCGGCTTAGAAATATGGCTTGCGGCACGTCTTGGCATGTGCCAATGGCACGTGCGGCCATGTTGACCTAGTTGCAAGTCTTGCAACCTAGGGCGGCCCATGTTTGGCGTGGGCCAAGGCATAGCGGCTGGAAATATGGCTTTGCGGCACGTGTTGGCATGTGCCAATGTACGTGCGGCCATGTTGACCTAGTTGCAAGTCTTGCAAACCTAGAGGCGCTATGTTGATCGTGGGCCAAAGGCATGGCAGTTTAGAAATATGGCTTGCGGCACGTGTTGGCATGTCTGGAGTAGCCTGTCGGCCATGTTGACCCTCATTTACCGTCTTTCAAACCTGGCGCTATGTTTAGCGTGGGCCAAAGGCATAGCGGCTCGGAAATATCTTGCGGCACGTGTTGGCATGTGCCAGCCACGTGCGGCCATGTTGACCTAGTTACAAGTCTTGCAAACCTAGAGAGGCGCTATGTTTGGCATGGGCCAAAGGCATAGCGGCTTGGAAGTATGGCGTTGGCGCCATGGTGCGCGAGTGCGGCTTGGTTTGGCATGGTTGCCATGGTGCGCGATGCGGCTTGGTTTGGCATGGTTGCCATGGTCGTGATATGCGGCTTGGTTTTAGCATGGTTGCCATGGTGCGCGGGGTGCGACTTGGTTTGGCATGGTTTCCATGGTCTTGTGAGTCACGGCGGTTTAGCATGGTTGCCATGGTGCGCGATGCGGCTTGGTTTGGCATGGTTGCCATGGTCGCGAGAGGCGGCTTGGTTTGGCATGGTTGCCATGGTGCGCGAGTCACGGCTGGTTTGGCATGTTGCCATGGGGTGCGCGATATGCGGCTTGGTTTGGCATGGTTGCCATGGTGCGCGATGCGGCTTGGTTTGGCATGGTTGCCATGGTGCGCGATCTGCGGCTTGGTTTTAGCATGGTTGCCATAGTGCTGTGGATGCTGACTTGGTTTGGCATAGTTGCCATGTTACGCGATGTCGGCTTGGTTTGGCATGGTTGCCATGGTGCGCAATATGCGGCTTGGTTTAGCATGGTTTGTCATGGTGCATGATGTCGGCTTGGTTTTGGAATTAGGGTTACGTATTGAAAACCCTAATCTGAGTGAACGAAAAAATACTATTAGTTATTACACACTGAGTTAAATGCTCTTGGTTATTAATGTGTTGCGGGTAACACTAGGTCATGGGGTTTTACGATTTTACCCCTTGTCTAAAATCCACCATCAACAAGAGTTTAAGCATTTTGAATGCTATGAACTCTATAAGGTTCATGTCGATGGATTTTATGTAGTTTGATGTTATTGTTGTCGTTATGAAATCAATTGCTGTATATGTAAGTCTAAACATAACAAGTATAAGCAATGTAAGCGGAGTCTAATTTAAAGGTCTAAATATTTTCATTAAGAAATATCGGATTACCCTTCTTTTACAAATATAAACTTAGACTACAATAGTAAGTAACTAACAACTTGATAAAATCAACTTTATAGCTTCTTGTTTATCTTCATTTGACTTATCTTAGTTCACGCGCTCATGAACTCTTTTCCCTTTGTTTTGAATTTTTATTTGTTAACTTTAAAAACAGGAGCTTTTTCTTTGCCATTTAGCGGGACATTTTCTTAGTTAACTTCTAAACTCGCACTTTTTTACTATTTTAGTGATTTTAAACTTCCATATCTTAGAAACAATAACTTCAAGTTTTGCATCGCGAAAGTGCTATAGCCTTTTAAATACATTTCACTTAACAAACATAATCAGTAAACTAAAAATTTGAAATAGATTAGTTGAGAAAATTAAAAAAAATGTGAATTTTGTTGCTTGAATGGAGTTTTTGAAGATGCTGGTAATTTATAGTGATAAGAATATGACCATTCTCACTTTTGAAAAGTAGTAGTTGGTAGATGATCTTCGCGCTTGATGGGCTACCTTCATCAGCAGCGGACTTTATTGTACCCTCAACAGTTCTTGACACGCATGTCTTGATATTCTCCCGGTACTTTTACCATAATGGAAATTGCAGTTTGTTCATGACGTGGCTGATTAAATTGTTAAAAAATGACCTTATTACCAAATACTGTATGAGAATGTCCGACCAATTTTTATTTCTCTTTTACGTTTTGGACACATTTCGGGTAAAGTATGACTGATTTTTACTTTTGCAAAAGCGGCCATCGGCAATTGATCTTCGCCCACTAGCGGGCTACCTTCGTCCTCGCAGTTTTGATCTTCGCCCACTAGCGGGCTACCCTCCATCAAATGCAAAATATTTTTACCATAATGGAAATTGCAGTTTTTCGACCTGGCGAGATTGGGGTATACTCAAACTAATTGGGGTATACCCAATTTTAAAGGGACACTTTTTGTGGGTTTTAGGGGGAGGCCTAATGGGTAAGTTACAAAACTACCCTTACCCATTAATAATCTTAATTACCCTAAATCGGTTTTTATTCTCTTCATTTCATCTTCTTCTGCTAACTTCTTCTTCTTCATCTTCATCTTCATCTTCCCTTGACAAAGCCATATAAAAATCTTCAACTTTGATTTTCAAAAATTGTTGACTCTCAGTGAAAAGACTATAAATGATATTTAAACTCAAACCCATCATTGTGTTGTGTGTTTGATTGTTATATTAGGTTAGAAATCGAAAATTATGATTTACTGTGTCTTGGTAGAAAGCAAGGTCGTAACATGAATATCTTCTTGAGCTTTTCATAACAACCATGGCGGCGGCTAGCAAAAATTTCAACGACGGCGGAGTATTTTTGAACCTTGCCATTACGACGGAAGGGTATTTTTTGAATACCTTGCGGCCAACAGCCGGAAGGGTATTTTTGAATACAACCGGCCAATAATTTTTATGTCATCTCTACCGTATGTCAAAAAACAAAAGTCGGCAAGGTCGATGAAGATCATGCCGGCCACTTTTTGGCGCAAGTCGACGATGAAGACCTTGCCCGGCCACTTTTGGCGGCGAGGATTAAAATGGCGATGAAGATCTATCTCTTAGGCCACTTTTTAGTAGGCATGATCTCGATAATCTGTGAGCTTTTCATACTTTGGGCCCGAAAGTGTTGATTTATTCGTTGATTTTGAGTATGATTCCATATAACGGATTTGCAATCCCCTTTTTAGAAGTATTTCGGTTTGTGTGCTTCATTTTCGTTGCAAGAGATATTCTAAAGAAAAAAAAAAAATCATCAAAAATCATCCCACAAATGTTCAATCAAAAACAAAATTTCATAACTTTCATAAGTGTTAATCTATTCAATCAATTTAAACTTAATTAATTAATCTAATCAAAATTTTGAGTGTTAATTAACGAGGGCAATTTGCCATTTTGAAATACAAGGTTAAGGGGTGGCTTGGTTTCTTGAAAATGACCTATTTTGTCTTATTGGGTATACCCAATTAGTTTGGGTAT